>CM067354.1:1347454-1694954 GCA_034190875.2 Urechis unicinctus
AACCCGCCGTGAGGTCAAGCCAGCATAAGCCAGGTTTTGGTGTGCATCCGTCTTTTGCAATGCCACCTACAGAAAGTCCATCTAACAATCAAAGTATACCAGTTATGTTGTGTGTCCGTCTATTGCATTGCTTGCTACAGGAGGTTCATCAATCTGTCAGGGCGTAATGGTTTTGAAACCGACTGCCTGGTTGGTGGTTGCTAGGATATGCGTAGACGTTTATCCCATTTAGTTTCATGTAAAGATTGTCATATGAATCTAGACCATCTGGCACTGGAGTGGTTGATAGACATTTGAGTTATCTGCTCACAAGCTGTGGAAGCGGAAACACGTTACGAACTAATCGAACTGCGCAGGTTAGTTCTCAGTTTTTGGATTGAAATGACACTTGGCAGAGGCCTTCCTAACGTATCGTCTTAGTCTAAATGATCAATCATCACTTTTGCTTTACATTCAATAAGGTTTGTCTGCCTATCATTACGCATCGGTAGATTAAGTAAATAGTCGACTTGGTAATGTACTGATCCAGAAGTGAGCAGTAGTGGTGTCTGTTGAATGTAAAGCCTCACTTAACACATAGGCATACATTTGTAGCAGAGGTAACATAAGATGTTATGTTTTTGCATTTTACCAGATTATCATGTGGAAAATACTTTATAAGAATGGAAAGGCAGACCGTGACCGAATGAGTGATGTCATTCATATACATAATGCCAATGCTGTCGCTATCATGGGTTGTTAAGGATTTCCAGAATGCTGTACAGGTGTATATCATGATGAAGATGTAGCAGCTCACCCGGGAGCCTGGCTACTGTATACACGCTATTATAATTCGATTGATCAGTTAATGTAAATAAACTAAACTTCATCGTTATATTCTACCTCCATCTTGTCGACTACATAGCTAATAATAACGAATATAATGTGTAAGCGTATCTTAGCCTGACGAAAACTATTGGCTACAAAAGCTTTAAGTTTCAACTAAACTCTAACGGAAGAACTGAGAATGACGTTAACCAGGTCATGAGCATATGTAACACAGCTCATTTGTGTCGCAGTTACTTCTATTTGGAGAACACCATAAACATTGTAAATGTCAATTTTGGTGGTCGGACTCTAGATAAAGTCTCATCATGTGTACGATTAGTGGACATATATATCTCAGGAGATCTCATTGTACCATGCAAGCACCCATCTGGGGCCGTTAAGATCCTTAGCCTTTGTCCATGTTCTGCGTGTATATCATTCAATACACCGTGTTCTGTTAGATTGCCAATCCATCAGCTAGTGTTGCTACAAGGATATTGATTGGGTGAAGTCAGGCTGGTCAACATAACGTAAGCAGGTGATATGTCTGTACTTGGTTGGCTATGATGCCTAAAGAAACTTATCCTGTCAGGTTTGCTCGGAGGGTTATTTAGGTATATGGATCGTTATTTGAGCCTCGGATGATGATAAACATGCCATTGTGACATAAACGGTAGATGATGCTCGGCGCGCAGGTCCCTAGATATCAAATATTGTCAAACGTTTGTTCTCATAAGATGTCCATAACCACATTGATTCATATGAATGTGCGATTCCACAGTTGCTGGGTGATTAATCATTCTTTGTAAACTTTAATTTGATAAGTAGTTAACAGATGCGATACATTAAAGAATTCACACGGCCGCAAGTGTTACAGGGGCGTCGTCACTCAATGTTCTGACAAGATGGTTGCAGTTCGCGAGATTTGATCAATGAGTTTGTCTGAGGGTTGTACCCACCACGCTTCCATGTCCTCGAACAAAAATCTTTGAAGTCAATATTAGCCACTAAACGATCAAAAACTCCTCCTCAAACACGAATCGACTCCCAAATCAGAATGACGGAATTTGATGCACATATGCATCATCCCCCAGCCGAACATCTCCTGTCACGTTGTCTTCGTTTTAACCACAACCCGACCACTCCTGTCTCGTTATGTGTTTATATTGACCCCAAAGCCGAACCTTTTCTGCTGCTGTGGGCAACATTGACCGTTTAATGAATTGGTCTCTGCGTTTTTGGGTGATATTGGTTCCACACAAACGATGTGTCACTGTCAAAACCTTCCCTATCGGCCATGGATTCAATACGAATGAACTGTAAGAGGCACCAGTCCATTCCTACATGGCCAGCTAACTCAAAGAGGCACCAATATATTGCTACACGGCCATATACCTCAGAGAGACACCAATGCATCTCTACATGGCCAGCTACCTCAGAGAGACACCACTCAATCTGTAC
The DNA here is from genome assembly GCA_034190875.2 of Urechis unicinctus. Classification (NCBI taxonomy): domain Eukaryota; kingdom Metazoa; phylum Annelida; class Polychaeta; order Xenopneusta; family Urechidae; genus Urechis; species Urechis unicinctus. The sequence goes on from CM067354.1 coordinate 1,349,723, forward strand.
ACGGCCAGTTACCTCAGCAGAGAGACACCACTCAATCTGTACACGGCCAACTGCATCAGCAGAGAGGCACCACTCAATCTCTACACGGCCAGTTACCTCAGAGAGACACCACTCAATCTCTACACGGCCAGTTACCTAAAAGAGACACCACTCAATCTCTACACCGCCAATTACCTCAGCGAGATTCCACACAATCTCTACACGACCAGTTACCTCAAGGAGGCACAAATCCATTGCAAAACGGCCAGTCTTACACAAAAGTCTCCAATCCATGTCTACATGGCTCGTCACCTCAAGGAGGCACCAACCCATTGCTTCATGGCCCGTCACCTCAGAGACCCGGCATCAGTTGTATATATCCCTTGTGACTCTATACAATACACCGTTAATCTTCTACTGATACATCGCCTATTTATTGGTCAACCACTAGCTACCTAGGACACTAGACGAGGATCGAAATATATCCTGCCAAGTTGGAGTTGGGTAATGAATCACACTGCTACCTAGTGGGGATGTATTGATTGGTACTTGAGCCTCATAAGGCTATAAATATCTTATAGAGGTGTCCATGCCTTATCTCTGTATGATGGTAGAACAGATATATGACATATCACATATGCATACGAATATGTAAGTATATAATCGAATATTGTATTGTAGCAGCTTGTACTAATTAGTGCATGCATGCCTAGTCACTCTTGCGGTCAGCCGGATTTTTTTAACATATAGTGGGTCAAGCGTTATATATAATGCAATACCAGCACCGTCAGCTATCTGGACGTGACGGATGCGGATGTTTGTAATGCTGAGATTACTAAGCAGCGTTAATGCCATATTCAGCATGGAAGTGAGAATGGGGCCAATCAGCGGAAGTGAGGGCTCATTATATATGAAGCACTTGTTATTTTCCGTTTCTCTGCTCTGTCTTATATCTCATGTTAATAAGGTCATGTGTGCGCCCTACATGTTTACAACATAGTTCCGCGATTCATCAGTAACGTGGAACCAGCCAGCTTGCGCTGTAATCGTCTGATAAAAAAGAAAAGATGTACGTATAAATTCAAAGATAATTCATGGTTGCAGGAAATATTTATGGAACTTGTGCATTTGTCGCTCTGTATAGATGCAAGGATCGACCACATTTGCTATTATAGCAGATGGAGGGCACTTTTCAATGCAGCAGTCAGGAGGGAATTGAGGCGTTTGTCTGAGATCGCAGTTTTGTATGGCGATTTATATTGTGCGGAAACACAGACCATCTGTTGCCTCTAACGCGACCTTACTGCCCTTATGGCGTCTTTGTTGCTCTACGTGTGACTAATTGAACACAGGAAGCAGTCACAAATTACTGACTTCAATGATTCCCGACAGCCGCTTACACAGCCGGCACCATATGGTGATGGTAGCCATTAACGTTTCCCTCAATCAGCGTTGCAGATGAAACAAAAGGAAATGAAGTACAGAGAGGTTACGTCAAGTTTAACAAAATTGTGATTTTGCGACGGTGACAGGTTAGGATGTTTGTGATGTTTAAACTTGTGGTCACATATCGGGACAGGACATCTGCCAAATGTCGGGTAAAAAATATGATTCTCTCTACGTTATAAGTACTGAAATCAACATAATGCCAGCATAAAACCAGCAAAGATATCGATTTCTCGATGGTATTTGTCGTCTTTTTATCAATTAAGATGACGCTTGATTGCACACACAAATGTACATTTCATGCAATTTTACAAATAATTAACGATACATTTGAAGCATTCAAGGTTTTCTGTTGATCAATACATTCAAACCAAACTGTGGAGGGGGGAGGATTATCTTGCGGCTTTCCGATAGCCGAGCCTTCGTAGAATATGGGAAGTAAACGTGCAGGCAGAAACAGGATGTGATGGTTGTGGTCTCGCCATGCTACTGACAGTAGGATGTAATGGTTGTGGTCTCACCTTGCTACTGACAGCAGGATGTCATGGTTGTGGTCTGACCATGCTACTGACAGTGGGATGTAATGGTTGTGGTCTCACCATGCTACTGACAGCAGGATGTGATGGTTGTGGTCTTTCCATGCTACTAACACCAGGATGTGATGGTTGTGGTCTCACCATGCTACTAACAGCAGGATGTGATGGTTGTGGTCGCACCATGCTACTGACAGCAGCATGTGATGGTTGTAGCCTCACCATGCTACTGACATCAGGATGTGATAGCTGTGGTCTCGCCATGCTAGTGACATCAGGATGTGATGGTTTTAGTCTCAAAATGCTACTGACAGCAGGATGTGATGGTTATAGTCTCATCATTCTACTGACAGCAGGATGTTATAGTTGTGGTCTCACCATGCTACTGATAGCAGGATGTGATAGTTGTGGTCTCACCATGCTACTGACAGCAGGATGTGATGTTTGTGGTCTCACCATATTACTGACAGCAGGATGTGATAGTTGTGGTCTCACCATGCCACTGACAGCAGGATGTGATGGTTGTGGTCTCACCATGCTACTGACAGCAGGATGTGATGGTTGTGGTATTATCATGCTACTGACAACAGGATGTAATGGTTGTGGTCTCATCTTGCTACTGACAGCAGGATGTGATGGTTTTGGCCTCAGCATGCTACTGATAGCTGGATGTCATGGTTGTGGTATAATTATTGATAAGGTCTCATCTTGTTTACGAATAGTTGGCATATATCTATATCTATATGACGAGCACATTAGCTCTGTTATGGAACGGCAGTTGTGTCTTGGCGCATCACACAGCGTCAAGTGTGAGACTCTAAGCAGATCAATAATCCCATCATCAGAGATTGCCACTCATATCGAGTTCGGATGGATGAGCTTCCTCTGCGCCGTATACAACATGGCCCTGGTGATACAAGTGTCCCAAAAGTCGAATAGAATACCTCCCGCACAATGGCAACGCGTCCATGATAGTCTCATACAACAAAGGAATCGAGCCGAAAGCGCGTAGTACTACACGACTATAACTCTGCCAAGAATTATCGTGGGATATTTGATGGATTTTTTCATGGCTTTGGTCATTTCGTCTGTCGAAGATACACATGAATACACTTGATGGGTCCATTTTGCCGCATCTTGGTGATCCGAGTTAGGATAGGCACATATTATTCTGCGCCAACGTCCATCTCTGCCCATTGCAAGCATGGGCACTTACTATATAGATAGTCAGACTGCGGTCTGATTTTCAAAAGAGACACAGTTGGTAACAATATTCTGTATGAGTTATCTGTGCTGTTACAAGGATCATTTAGATTCAATCAATTGACGAAATGGTGCAGACTCAAGTAATGGAGAAACGTCATGATTTATGATAACATCATGATTTATGATAACAACTGCTCGCGTGGATGCATTTTCGTGAGGAGCTGCCCTCTAACTAAGGCATATAAATATCTCAGTGGTCGGCATGGGCAAATATAATCTTCTTTCCTGTCAATCACTGGCGAAGGTAACATCACAGATCAATGTGAGCTCACGTCTTGCCTGTGATTTAAATTCGCACGTTAGCCTGTAGAGTGTAGTCTTATGTACAACTCTGTGGTAACTAACCATTAGCGCAGCATAGCACTGCTACTGCAATATGATTGAACATCACATAACCAAGGGTTCCAGAAGCATTAAATATATTTCCCCTTTCACTTCATGAATAATGGGATATATGAGTTCTTTGTGCTTGTGCGAATCAGACTAGTACATAAATTTTGGAATAATAAATGATACTTCAGGAGAAATTCGAAACTTACAAACGGCTAAATGTTTGGTCTGGACCAGTAGTCGTACCCGAGCGGCGGTTGTACTGGCAGAACTGCTGCTCGGGTACTACTACTGGTCCATGCCAAACATTTGGCCGTTTGTAAGTTTCGAATTTCTCCTGGAGTATCATTTAATATTCCACAATTTAGGTACTAGTACTGTGTAGGAGGGAGGAATGAACATTGCAACCAACTAAAGTATCTGCATCACCTCGATCTCTGCCAAAGAATGTAAATAGTATATTCAATCACGATGAATTTATATCCTCAACTGACATATAAACGACGTTAGCCCTAAATATACAGTGAACTTATCAACAGTGTGCTTACAAAGTATACCTTTAAATGATTTAATCTGACCACGTGACACATAGCGCCTATAAATAAGCATATGCCGGCCCAGATATAATATGCACACATAATTGAAACGGATATAACTGGCTAAGTAAATTTTCCATATATATCTTGATTTTGCAAGACATTCCATTAAAGAACACCATCAATACATGGCCATGAAGGAGTTGGAAGTTGCAAATTGTCATAAAACCGACCCTCTCTTTTCCAGCGCCGAACTGGCAATTGCACAATGAGATCACAGATGTCTGCCAGGGGCTACCAATCATCTTGTCGATTCTGCGAAGTTCCGATATTACCTAATTGGCTTTAGGGGAAGCCTGTTCATATTATGCTACGCAAATAACCACTCAGCTTAGTTTTTCTTGCTGCTTAGGTCAGTTTCGTTGCTAGGTGTTTGACTGGCGTGATATTGGAGGCGACAAAGAATACCGTGACCCTAATATCAGACGTGCGCGAATGTATGACCCTTCAATGGTCATTGGCCTCTTCAATTCCTGATTTCAATCATACAAATATAGCGGGCCACGATGCGTTCAATGTTAGCCCTTGTAAGTGTTGGGATGTTACGAATATCAGGGCCATCGCTATGGTACTCACGTGGCGTCTTCTTGATTTCTTCAGCAGCAGCCAGTATCTGTTTCGGAGACACTACGTACAAGACGACTCAATTATGACCAGGCCAGGTTAGCGTTTATGTCAGGGGATTACAAATCATGCATTCTCAGACCACGTTACTGTCGCTTCAATGAACGTTATAAGCGGTTTATTGGGTAGTCTTTATTGGAAATTAGTACAGCGATATCCGCCAATCACACCGTCGCTGATGTAAAGCCAACCGTGAACATAGCTCACCGGCTCCTTTTAGATGCCAATTGTTCCCATGTACACAAATGAGGTCAGCTAGCTGTACTCTAACAGCAAGGGCTGCACAGAAACAAGCATCATAAGCCAAATGTGTTTAGTTTTATCTTTAATGCTCAAGAACGGCTTGCATGGACAATGTGTGCCGCTTATGATATTAGCAAAGGTGTGTGTCATAAGACAATGTGGTAAACATTGTTGCAGACAATTGACTGTTGTTCATTCGTCACCAAATAACACTGGCCACAGCATCATACACAAACGAAATGTTGTTTGAGCTTACACAATTCTATTTATAACGTCACCTCTCCTTGACTGCAGATTCCAACAGCGACGAGCAAACAAACACCTTATTGAGACGAGTTCTCATGCGTGACAAAGAGGTTAACTATCCTGCGGCGTCGAATCATCTTGCTTGCTCATAATTGTTTCTGTAGGGACGTCCATCCGAATTTATTCATCGAAAAGAGCTGTTCTTTGTCACAAGGCACATGAGTATTAAATAGATCAGCATAGGCAAATATAATCTTGCCACCTATCAGTCACAGAAACAGTATATATCACATACAAAAATGAGCACACATTAAATGTAGCCTCGTGTATAACTCTATTGTAAATACTAACCAGCGCTGCTAGAATATGTACTGTTAGTATGATCCGAAATATTGTTACGGCTTCCATTTAATTTGCTTTCCTTTAATGACAAATTAGCGATATGAATTATGTCGATTTGAAACGTGTACTTCTCTCCGTCCAAGGACAGCTTCCCTGATTAACGAAATAATATGTGATGCAATCTTTGAATCTTAGAGACTGCGAGTATTACAGTCCTTATGCGCAGGCGCACCAGAGAGTTGATGAGGTCATCGCAAACGTCGAATTAATCTATTGTTGATCCGTTAGTAGATGGTAGAACATTCAAGACAGCTGTGTCCTGAGCAATGCCATCGATTCTTCCAAAATAACGCGTCATGCAAATGTTGATCAATTTGTATCATCGGATTATTAGAATACTTTCGTGCATGCAATTCCTTACAAAGATCACGACAGCTTGGTTCTATTTTGACCCGTATTGTCACAGCTGCTGCTACCATGTCGTACATGCCTTTATCAGGGACAGATATCACCGCAGCCGCTATCATTGACTTATGTCAAAGCTCCCGTTTTCATGTGGACAGCTGCTGGTTGAAAGAATGTTTATTTGTAAATTTAATGATGCAGTTTTACCTGTTCTGTCAGGAGCTTCATCTTGTCCATTTGTCACAGAGTACCGCATGATATACGCAAGCTAATTGGCTTATACCATTATAAGACAGGTCCCAGAAAAGCTTAGGTGGTAATATCTGGGTTAAACAGACAAAGCTTTACCTTAACCCCCACGAACGAACTGAGTATGATGCAAGGTTTTAGGCATCTATAATCCTACAGTCTTTGTAGTAACAACCAGTAAACGCTTGCTAACCGAGAGCTTAACAAATGTCGTTCAAATGCTTCAATGAGCCTCATTTCATTCACACCAAGTGCTACAAAAACCATGTACGTGGCTTGCGCAGCAGGAGCAGTAGTAGGGAGGAGCTTACGCTGCAGCCTAATGTGACCCTTTCATGCTTGGAGGAATGATTATAATCATTACTGTGTTCAAGCTGATTGTTGTGGCGATGTAGATACCGGAGATATGCTGACATTTGCACAATAGCATCATCACTAAGCTATCACACAAACAAGAGAAACCAGCGCTGACAATATTCGAGCATGTAACAGCTAGATGGTAGAGAATATCCAATGCCGATGTAAACGCATCGTAGTGCGTTATGTCCTCGCACCAGAGTGCTAGTCTGCGGCTTGTTTATGTACCTAAATCACAGCGTATGTATCACTGTTGTTCTTTTCGATTTTACCATCTTTTATCATAGCACAGAAAAATGATTATTCGTTTCCAATATATCCATTGCATTCGGCTTGCCTTATGCATATGTAATGGTTGTATTGATGACTGAACGTTGATTGACATTTGTTTGGCTTGCCTAAGACAAAGATGCTGGCAGGAAAACCGAACACTGAGCGATAGAATGAGCTTTTGTAGCCTCTTAACCTGACCCATATTTGCCTTTTATAAACTGAAGTGTGATAAGATCTTGCAACAAGCATTGTCCGGTTAAATTTAGAGCGATGTCTATGTTAATGGACAACTGATATAACCATATACAGCGTACCTCGAAAAGCTTGTTGGAGCCATCGAGAAAGAATATAAAGAATAGCGTTGTAGGACGAGGATGTAAAGTTAGATTCGATGAGTAGTTAGAACAAAGTGAAGAACAAAGCACAGCTGCATCAACGGCAAGACTTATCTTTGGGAGAACAACGAAACCCAAAACTTTTCACTCTAAATAACTTTCAATCGTGTTCACCATATAATATAGCAATACTAAGAATGGTCAAATTCAATTTTGTTTTCTAGGCCGTGGTGTCTTATTGGATTAGAGTGTATGCATGATGCCATGTTGTTCAGCTTAATGGTCGTAACAATCCAGGACTCCAGGGACGCCAATACACTATGGTAGCCTCAGGCAAGGCTAAAAGAAAGAAATAGCTTCTCGCATTGAGTTGTGACAAAGCCATGTTTGGTTCAGTATTCTAAATTGATTATCGCCGAGATATTCGCACGATTAAGTCCGCTAACCGGATATTTATCATTACCATTAACAAGGCTCCAATTGGCCAAACGGTCTCCCTACAGCGGGCATCGGCGGCCTAATGGTCTTCGGAGGCCGTCTTCTCTATAATTGTGTATAAAAGCCATTGCAATGCATGTTTGCCTCCTGCCGCCAAACGCCCAATGATGCTTATGCTAAACACTATATAAATTTGATACAGCTGTGCGAATTTTTGCGTCATTTGTGACCAGCAGATTACAACACGAGCACGCTGCATCAGCGTATCAATGCTACAGACGTGTAAGGCTAATGATGAATCAGATCAAGCACCCATTATCAACACTATAAGCAGGTCAGGCTAATGCTGAATCGGATCATGCACTCAGTATTAACGCTACTAGCGTGTCAGGTTGTAGTTCACCAAGCATAGTGTAGCTTGCATTTTTCATTAATGAATAATGGCATGTAACAGTCATTTTTCCTTTACGTGCATAATACTGGTACCTAAGTATCAGATGGATAAATCATTGTCCTGTGTTCTTCAAAGCTTACAAACAGGGAATTCATAGTCCTGATCAGCAGGCGTACCCGAGTGGTGGTTTGGTCAAGGCTAATAATAAAGAATGTAACTAGTCCTTAATATACCGTTAACATTTTATCAAAGCAAACCATCAATACATTGCCATGGAGGAGTTGGAAGTTTCGAATCGTCATGATGCTGACCCTCTTTTCCAGCGCCGCAATAGCTACTAGTCAATAGATTCATTGATGCTTGTCAGGAGCCATCAATCGTACCGTAGGTTCCGCGGAATTTGATGATTACTAAATTGACTTGAGGGGCAGCCGATTAATATTATGCTGCGAAAATAACCTGCCAGATCAGCCTCTTTTCCGCTAAAATCAGCTCCATTGTTTGGTGTTTGACTTTGCAAACTGATGCCTTGTCTGGAGTGTTATAGGAGGAGGCAGGGAATATCGTGACCTTACAAGAGGACGTATTTCGACAATCTATACGACCCTTCACTGGGCTGTTTAACTCCTGATTTCAATCATACAAATAGAGGCCGTGCCACAACGCGTTCTATGTCAGCCAATATAGGTTTTGGGAAGTAATGAATACTGGTCCATCGTTCTGTCATTCATGCGGTATCACCAGGATTAGTAGCCCGTATCTACGTACAGCATGACCAAATAGTGACATTTATGTTGGCCAGGTCAATATTAATGTCGGGTGCTTCACATCACAAAATTATGCATACTCAGAAAATGTTGATCTACATCCATGGTCGCTGCAACAAATATTTTAAGCAATCGCATCGTCGATGATGCAAAATCAAACCATGGGCATCGCCGACAATGCACTGTTTGATGCCGATTTCCCCATGTACGCTGATGTAGGGTCAATTAACTGTATTCTAAAAACAAACGCTGCACATAAATGACAATAATAAGCCAGAGGCTATGTATACCGAACTTGTCATTTTCTTTAACGTTTTTAGTTTTATTTTAAATGCTCCATAAACTCTATGGACAATGTTTTCAGATTTTGTTATGAGCACAGATGTGTCTCATATAAAGTTTTTATGATCCTCCGCGAGAATGATTGCCTCGGTCGGCTTTCATGAGTATTGAGTAATATAACAGGCGTCAAGTTCTACGTTCACTGCTTTCTACCACGAATAATCCCATGAAGTCCAAAATCGCCTCTCAATGACCAGAAACTCCTAAATAAGCTCGATTCCCTACCGATTCAGAATGTCGGGGTTGATAAAGATTCAACCTGCACTTAGTAGCGACAGGTAGTGTCTTAACTTCAAACCCAAACCAGTAACGCGTTTCATTTGATGATACCAATGTTCTGATTACCACCGTAATAGATGAGCTCTATCTCCAAGATGGACTCCTCGCCTGGACAATGATGCACTATGCTCGCCTGTTACAGACGTTTTGCCACTGGGAAAGACATATGCTTGTGTGGACATCGTTAAAGGTGTAGGTTTCGTGTAGTGGCATAGGCTCCATGTATTCCATGTATCATTGTCAGAACCTTCCGCCATGGGTAGGTTACAATCAATTTTGAAAGGCACCGACCCATTGCTATGCAACCAGTCACCCAAAGAGCCGACGCAAGTTGCATATATTCATCTTATTTATTCCTATTGCGCTTGTTAATTGGTCAACCCGCCCTGTCTAAGCAGCCAGACGAGGTTCTAAATACATCCTGTCAAGTTGATACCGCAGTGCATTAGTCACACTGAAGATGGGAGTAAAATATATTGATCTTCAATTGGCTTCACAATAAATGAGTGCGCCATGGCAGCGTCCATGTCCTTGCTGATTGGCTGTAGGAAGATAAACGACATATTGCAGCCTGATTGTCCCATATAAACTTCATAAGCATCTGCAATTATATGTGAGTTACACTCTATAGCAGTGTTCTTAATTGTCCTTGCTTTCCCACCTCGTCTCGATGTGAGGGATGAGGATATCTGCTATGCATACAATGCTGAGTAGGAAACGTATGGGCTTCTTATTCATTGGCCGATATCCTGTGTATATCTCTGTGGCTGTACCTTGAATGGTTCATTCTGTAGCTGTACCCTCCTCGCATTTCAGTTGTCTACATTACCGTTTACATCGTTAACTTTCAAATATGTTACTCTGATGGTGGTAAATATGATGCTGATTGTGGCATCATTCGCAAACTGATGAACGGATGGAATTTGAAATGTAGACAGAAGATAAAGTCATAGGCATATTTGTGGGTGTAGACTAGGGCACAAGGAAATCTTGACTAAAGAATGTCATATCTCTTATGTTTTACTTACGGGTGGAGCGCGCATCCACCCTAAACGCCGCTGGCAATAATTACGTCGTCTAACAGTTATTGTGTAAAAGGCCACTAAGTCTCCCTCGAGATGGAGAAGTTCATCAGAACCAAAGGTTTGCTGCCGTTCTCGTCCAATCTAAAATGAAGCAATATGCTAATCAACCTAGCGCCCTACGCACAGAATGGGGACGCTTCTTAAATGAGTTGTTTGGTTGATCAGTCCTGTGCAGTATCCAGAATACCATATTGAGCTTTGACGGAGAACTAACGATCACCACGTATATAACTCAATTACTTCAAACGCCCAGTATTGTGTCTCGATGGGATAATTCGAATCAGCTGCGCCGACATTGTTACAAGTAGATATTCCTCCCCCTCTAAACCTCTTCTGTTGCTTGTGTACCTTGTGTTACGCCCGCAGACATTCAATATTTACACAGTGAGCAGTTCCCATTTTGACCGGAATGTGATAAAGTAACTTAACTTTGCACTCGGACGTATGCAGGAAATACAAACACTTGGAAAGGTGAATAGCAATTAATCCTTGTTTCTCGGGCATGAGGCAATCAACTAAAATTACTTGCCCCGCCTGCCTGCATTTACCACGCTGATGCCGCGACAATGGCCATGACATGATTGCATCCCAGGTAAGGACCGTTGTCGGGTCCTGGCCGTGACCAAACTGAAAGTCTCCTTCACATCGAGACTGATGCAATGTTAAGCCATTTACATCGCCGACCATACGTGCGTTGATACACGCATTGATTGGCATTAACCAGCCATGCTTAAAAGGCAAATGCTGCACAACCAATAAACCTTACCAAATACCAATACAAAATACGATGGTGGGCTTTTATTGTCTATATCCAAACGAAAGTGTAGGTCATATTTTGGCCTCTAAAAGCCTCCGTTGGCTCTCGACGACGGGTAATGACTCAAAGCAAGATCTCTAATTAGATGTAGATTAACTTTTGTTGCTAATAGCATTCTGATCGGGCGACGACTGGCTCTGACACGTGTCCTAGGCGAATTTTTAGCAGGCTTATACACTGGTTGCTTAACGGAAAGAGTGTAAGTGAAACACAATTGCGCTGAGCAGGTCATCAAGTTAGATTGCCGATGACATCCCATGGTGGAATCACCACGAGAGTTGACAAGCTGCTGTGTGCTTTAAAGCATCGCACCTTCTGATTGGATGGGACTAGAGTTGGTTGCTCCTATGAGCGGTTTGCTAATAATAATAATAATAGCATTTATTTCGCACTCGTGGTACAGATATTTTATGACGATCAAGTTCAGGTGCAATCATTTAACAAAGCGTGGGGTGCCATTATAATGTGCAAATAAAATTAAGTAGAACATTGATATCGTCTTGAGAAAAACCGGGAATATATTCACATTCACGGGCCCTACAAAGTTCTTGTATTGAGTTAACAAAGTTCAATCTTTCTTGATCAATGTTCGGTAGAAAAATCTTGCTTGAAATATCATTAAAAACGTTTGATGCGTATACATGTTAAGAAGTAGTTTAGCAGTCATAGCACACATACCACGCTCTCGTAACAAACCAAACAATTTCATAAAATTAACTCGATCAAACGCTTTGGAAGCATCCAATAATATGACATAACATGGTGAGTCTTCGCTGACATAATTATCTATGATTTCCTTTAATACAAAAGTGCACTGTGTTGTTGAGTGTGACGGTTTAAATCCAAATTGTAAACTACCCGATTTCAATACATCACTTTGATAGTCAATAATCACATTATCTAACAGTTTCCCTATGATACTACTAAGAGCTACTGATCGATAATTATCACTACTATTCAATGATTTTTTTCTGTTCTTAGGAATAGGAACAAGAGTAGATGTTAGCATACAACGTGGCGTATGTGCATGATTCAACATCATAGTAAAAAGTTTTGATAGGTGGGCATATATAACTCATCACAGCCATTCAGTATATGATCAGAAGTTATTTCACAAACACCGTCTGCCTTATCTCGTTTAAGCTTACAAGCTGCTTGCCTAACTTGTGAAATGTCGATAGCATGCAAAGAGCCACATGTACCACCAGCACAATTAGAGTGTACATCATGACTCAATGATACATTAAGGGCAGCCATTGCAGACTTACTATAAGACACATTATTGTAAAGTGTTTCATATTTATTTTTAAAGACATTGCATATCTCGTCGTCGCCGTGCACGCCATCCATTACGGACACGGTCGACTTATTTTTGAAATGCTTCTTCCGTATTTCTTTCCAGAAATTGCGACCATCACTTGTGGCCAAAGAAACTGCCATTCTATCAGACGCAAGCTTATTTTGATTTCTGATCACGTACCGTGACGCCCTTTTATAATCCCGTTTGGCTTTACAGTGGATGTCTTTAAGAACACCAGAGGTGGGGCACCCATTTTCCACCCAGAGTCGACACCAAAATATTGATTTTTCTTTCAGCTGATTGACTTGCTCACCCCAGCCAGGCCGATGTTTACGTTTCCTAGTCCCAGGAATACACTGAACAGCTGCTCGGACACACGCATTCAGGATTTCCTCATAGTAACGATCAATGTCTTCATAATGGTTATTGCAATTAATCTGTGTACAACTAATTGCATCATTTGAGATATTCAGGTCAAGTAATAACTTCCTCAATTTACGCATATAACTATGAATATCGCTGACATCACATTCCCTCCAGTTTGGTCTAATAGTGGTTGGGCGCTCATCATTAACCACCCGTGCAACATGTATATCTAGCCGTGCAAGTACAGGACTGTGGTCAGATAAATTATCTCCTTCATGAAGACATTCGTATTTTGACACCGATGAACTCAGACTTTCGGACAACATAAAATGATCTAATGTTGACGTTGTATGTGACATATCACTCTCATAGGTAAAATCTACACAGTTATTATCTAACAAATCGCAAGGAATTACACATTGCTCCTGACAAAAAGTCTTCAAGGTAACAGTGTGAGGGGAATCGGCGCGAGCGAAGTCTGTGTTTAGGTCACCTCCAATAATTATACCATCGACATCCGTACAAGACATTATGACTGAGTTGACGTGGACAAGCAGCTCGACATACTCGTTGGAAGGTGCTGACTTTGGACTAACATCACATGGCATATACAAATTGATAACTAAAATCCTGTGGGACATATTGTTAGAGTGCAGGGTTAAAATGCAAGCGTGACACCTTCTATTATGTACACTATCGATCGGGGATATAGTTAATTTTGACGACTTTTTGTGTATAAACGCACAGCCACCATAAGGTCTTCCCTTAATCAAATCAGAGTCATCCATACCAGAAATGCCTGTAACTTATACATCACCTATGCGATGCTCGAGCTGAGCAAGATCTATTTCTAACAACCAATGTTCTTGGATTAAGAGAACATCACATTTGCCTAATAGATTGCGTATGTACATTATGGTGCCTTCATTGTGGCCTCGACAGTTATACGTGCATATTTTGAAGTTGCAGTCAGTCATTGTAAAAAATGATATATATAAAGATTAAAGTACAAAACACAAATAACGCAGTTATGCATCTACCTTACTGGACCAACATCTGATATTTTTACCTCAATTTTGAAGCTGTCAAATTTTGCTTCCGCATTTGATAATTTTTCTACTGATCTTACCTTAATATTAAAATCTTCAACATAAGACTCAATATCCTTAATGTTAGTGTCTTTTTCAATCCGGTAGACAAACAGGTGTCTACTTGGCTCAGGTGCGCCACGAAGTTTGCTGGAAGTCCCAGTTCCCGTAACCGGACGAGCCTTTCGACGGATTTTCCGCGTGTTCCGCTTCTCTACAATCTGAAACTCTTCATCTGGAGATCTGGCTGTAGATATGGGTACTGCTGACGACAAGTTAGTGGTGGCAGCAGCTGTGGGAGTTCTTAGAGCACCTTTTACAGTTGATGCCCCAGTAGTAGATGATGGTGCTGGTTCTGGTGATGAGGTCGGTGTAGTATCCGAGATAGTTATCACCGGCATCAGCTTGGGTGTTTCATCATGAGAGCGCGAGGTCACAACTGATGCATAGGATTGACGTCTATGACTTTTATCCTCTTCAATTTGTATCTTCAACTTTTGCAATGCATCTTCTAAATGAGACACTCGCTCACATAACGATATTGGACACGTTTCTGCGGGGATAGCCTCAGGAATGCGATGCAAACCTTGAGGACTCGCAGCAAATTGGGGCATCTTATCAGAAGCGTCTAGTTTCTGGAGTCCCTCGATAATGTCGTCAATATTTGCATCAACTTCGGCTCGAGTTGGGGAATCTCGTCTCTTAACGAATGGCGGAAGGATGTCACTCTTCCCTACGGCCCATAAAGCTTCTTTCGCTTCATGAATTTATCAGGCCACTTCATTCTTGGCCTCTTCCGAGGTGATTTTATGAGCCAAAGAAGAATTTCAAACGACTTAACAAATATTATGACTAATATAGTCAACTACACGAATGTTATCATACTTACTTCTTTCCCTCATCTGAGCTATCACATTTTGTATATTTTACGTAGGAAATATATGATAAATTCAAGTTTTGTACGGCGCCGAGTACTGTATGGGCATCACCACTCAATATGCAAGATAAATGATGTTAGCAATAAAGCTTTCAAACAAGGATTCACGGACAAATCATGGTTAATTTGATCCACATGTACCTTGAATGCTGCCTCCATAACCTATCAGTACACCATCGTAATGTAAAGCACCAACTCGCGCATCCCTGTTGGTGGTAATTAAGCTTGATTAGAAGTTATGAGTCAAGGCAAGGAAAGACCTAACCGTTTTATAGTCACCCGTTATATCTCTCATTTAGCACGAGGGCAAAAGATGATGTCCGCATTTCGCTCTTGGATTTCCATTTCGAATTCCATAACAGCGCCCATAATCACGACCAGCAGCAAACAGTTTTTCATACGTACGATTGAGTTTAAGTTAAACGTACGCCAAACGGCGATCGTGAGCAGTGGCTGTACATTGAGCTGTGATCAAAGCAAGTGATGCTGGAACATGGTCACTGAAGCGCTGAAGGGAATCCTTTACTGGCAAGTTTTACTCCCTGCGACTAGATACTCAGCGAAATATATAACATGTTTCTTCACTCTTAATTTGGAAAGACGACGCTTCTAACTGTACATCCTGGTAATCGATTCAGTTCCATATTGGCGTGTCTGAATATGTGTCAGGCCACCATTTTTTATTTGTCAATCCCGCGTAACACGTAGGAACCCTTATTCAAGGTATACAATAAACGTCAGATGTTTACTGTAATTGCACATATGTTTTTGGTGTTGATGCATATGTTCTGGCTTGTCGCCCTTTCACGTGTGACAAAGGCGTTAACTCTACTTGCGAAAACATGGCGTTCATAAACCCCTACATTAAACCTCCAACACACTGGGCCCGATATTTTTTCATATGATAAGGTTTGTCACTATGATATGAGTTGACATCCTATATCACCTGCGATGCCACTCATTACGTCAAAATCCAGTAATAATGCTAGTTGCTTCAGATCAGCGCATGTCTCGAACTTAATGGATCGTTATATTGGCGTACTCCCACGCACAAACAGAGAATGTTGCAAGTTAGGCTTAACGCATCTATAATCCAATAGTCCATTTAGAAACAACCAGTAAACGCTGGCAAATCACCATCGTGACAAATGTCGTTCCTAATTCCTATTTGTGACTCATCATGTATCAAGTAATACAAAAATCCTTTCTGCGGCGCTCACTTAGCTTCAATTGTACAACAGCATCAGCAGCAGCAGCACCAGCAGCACCAGCAGCAGCAGTAGCAGCAGTAGCAGCAGCAGCAGAAGCAGCAGCAAGAGCAGCAAGAGCAGCAGCAAAAGCTGGCAGTTCACAATTAAATATTCTTAGAACAATTTCGTCAGTGCCTCCATAATAAGGTCATAAGGGTGTAAAACTTGCATATTTCACGGAGAAACTCATATCATATCATGAGATGAATATTTTTGTCAACGGGATATTTGAATTCCGTCATGCGATTATTCATTTATCTTGCCTTTGAGAAAAAAAACTATATTTAATTTATATTGTTTCAGCCCAATTTGGATCGTGCGAGCTGCTCGGGACGATGCCCAGTCACAAATATAATCTACATCCTATCTGAAAAATCAGGGATATGAATACTGGTATTTTAAAATGTGTTCTCGACTGTGCGTATTGGAAACTTATTTGATCAGTGGAATAATATCACATCTAAAACTGAGAATTTGTCAGCCTATAGACATACTGAATGCAGTACGATTAGCGCAATTTATTCTTCTTGCATTACGCATGCAATCCGTAGCTGAAAAATTATCTGATTAGCGGACTAATAAATGGTGCAAGCTGACATATATTAACTGCATTGTTCCACAATGCGAGGACACTAGAGCGCGGATTAGGTCAATACTCTCTTCAAATTAAACTATTGCTGTATCTCTGTATATAGATATATAAATCACGTGGTATCGACTGCATTATTGCCTTCTACCACCTCTCGATGCAGGACATATCCAAACATTTAATCCGATTAGCCTAATTAGCTGCCGATGGTTTAAATCATCAAGCGTGTAGTTCTGCAGGTTTTATCCATCAAATTTCGAACTTCAAATTTTGCAGTCTCTGTAGAACTGCCAACATAAGGCACGTTGACCAAAGGTTCAATGGTTGTTGTACAGGAATCGACGAAGGAAGTCATCACGAGACAGGAAAGTCCCACAGCCTCAGACAGGGCGAATGATGAGGGCAGAAATGATCAAGAAAGCCATCACAAGATAGTAAGGATGAGGAAAGCCATTAATGAGACGGCAAGGGCGAGAAAAGCCATCATGAGCCAAATTCGTCAAATAATTTAAGTGCGAACTGCTGCTTGCTTGAGGGGCGTACCCGTATACCAAGACTGCCAATACCAAGACCAGCGAAACACTGCTCCCCAGTCGGGTGAGGTCAAGTCGGGGTGATCCCCAGTATGCAGCGGGGTCAAGCCAGGGTGATCTCCAGTCTGTGGTGAGGTCAGTAGTATTGATCGTCTTCTCCCCAGAACATGCTTGCTTCATTCATTGGTATAGCTTAGGTCAGACAATCTGATGGACAAGAGGCTTCGTGTGGCTTCCTTGATATTGCATCATTGACTTCAATTATTGAGGAAATATTTGGCAGGGGCAGGTCCAGTTCATGTCATTCCTATGTTTTTCAGTTATGTTATACAATATATCTAGTACATTAAGCATACAGATATCGAAAGCTTGGTGTGTCTGCTCAGTGGAAAATGTGTCGGCATTACACATATATAGTTAATCATATGTAGTCCTATCGCAAAAGTTGCAACCACGATGTAGAAAAGAATCCAAAGAGAGGGAGAAATATTGAGAGAGAGAGAGAAAAAAGAGAGAGAGAGAGAGAGAGAGAGATTAGGGTAAATGTTGTATATCCCGTTAACTATGCAGGTGAAGGTGTCTGCTGAAATGGAACACAGGTCTCAGTAGCTTAGATGGTAGAGCGGTCTGCACGGCTAGCCGAGTTTTCTGGATTCTACTGGCTATGATATCAGATTTCACTATGGAAATTTCTCGCTTATAAATTCACTGACTATGATAATATTGATGTTTCTGGAATAGATATTTCAGTCTTGATTGCTTGACACTTGCATTTCATGGGGGAATGATTGACCCTGACAGCTTGAATGATGTCATTCCGATATATACTGCCACAGCAGTTGCTACCATGGACAGCAAACACAGTCATACTCACATGAGGCAGGTACAACAGCTCATTCAGGAGCTGAAACCGGTTGCAGTATCAGTCTATTATAATTCTACTGATTAGTAAAGATAAATAAACGAAATATCTGCGTTGTGTTCTGCATCGGTTGCTCGCCATCTTGCCCGCTACATTGTTTGTTATAACGAATATTATGTGTGATCGAATCGTAGCCTGATGATACTTTTTGTTACAAACAGTCCAAGCCTCACGTAAGCTCTATTAAAAGAACTGTGCATGAGTTTAGCCAGCTCATGAGCATCTGTAACATAAGCTGTCAAATCACACGCAGTAAAGTGTATGGCTCTCAGGGATCCCAACATCAGAGATTACCACGGATATCGAGTCTGGATGGATGACCTTCATCTGAGGGCGTAGAACAAGACGGACCTAGAGTCACAAGCCTTCTCCCCAAAGTCTAATAGAATACCCTCAGGCAAATGACAACGCATCCATGATGATATAACAAATGAAATCCCGTTATACTGTTACGAGCTAACTTGAAATCCGGTCAATTTTAGAATTGTCCTGACCCAAATAGAACTTTCTTGTTGGGTTGGCCCATTTTAAAA
This sequence comes from Urechis unicinctus, assembly GCA_034190875.2. Taxonomy (NCBI): domain Eukaryota; kingdom Metazoa; phylum Annelida; class Polychaeta; order Xenopneusta; family Urechidae; genus Urechis; species Urechis unicinctus. Next base: position 1,368,587 of record CM067354.1, read on the forward strand.
TTGGACGGCGGGTTGGCAGGCACGACTGGTATGGAAAGCGGCGGCGCGTTTATTACATTATTGGCTTGTTGCGCCAAAGTATATCGCAATACATGGAGATAAAGAGAGCGATCGCTGATGTGCCCCTAAGGCTGAATTAACCTCCGCCGGGTAGAAATATTTCGTCATCCGATGTCTGTCTGTTTGTTTGTCTGTTAACAAAGATATATCGAAAAGTTATGAAGGGATTTTCATGAAGCCTTCGGGGATCAATGGTCACGTACCAAGCACGAATGCAATAGAGCAAAAAATAAATCTCAATAGAACTCCACTGCTCTCTCTAACACGCCTCGCTGAGCAATGTTTGATCTCAAACCTTGACCGTTATTTTAAGTCTGGTAGATGGCGTCACTGACTCCTTCATTTCTGATCTTAACTAGCGTAGTCCTGTACGATATGGTTAGGATCAATTTTTGCATCTTAGTCTGTATGTTGAGAGGTAACCTTCGATGGTACGCGATTTCTGTTTTAGAAGAAAAATATTGAATTAGACCCATAACACACTTAGTTCCCTTTCGAAATATTATGTTTAGCGCCTCAATCGCGACTTTACGTGCGAATCGATATTGTCAAATAGGCTGAGGTAACCGAGATGCGTATAGTTAAATATGATGATAAGATGACACAGATTTGAAGGTGGGTCGTGACAAGGCCACACGACACAAAAACTCAGGAGAAATGCTCTGCGGGAGTCGCTCTCAAGGCATTCGTCTAAAGAGCCTCGTTATAGGCATATACGTCCATTAACCCTGAGCTTCGTGATCTGATATTAGGATAGGCTCATATTATCCCCGCCGGTCAATCACAGGCGGAGTTAATGCCACCAGAACAAACCGAGCCTACGTAATCTCTGTGACTTAAAGCCATACGTCACCTCTGTAGACTGATTGAACGCAATCTTGTGCACAACTCTTTCTGTCCGAAAACCCACGAGCGCAGTCTGGAACTGTTCCACGGCGATTACATGAAGCGAGAAAATGATGATGTCCAGGGGAGCTTCAAATGTCATTAGATGAACACAGTCTAGAACGATGCCAAATAAATGTCGATCATGCTTCATTGTTGCTACAAAGCAACATTAAAAGCCTATTATCAGGTAGTCTTATAGTATCCCCGAATCGCACCGTTACTGATGCAACATCAAGCCATGGGCATCGTCGACAACGGACTGCTTCATGCAAATTGTTCCCGTGTATGCTGATGTGGTGTCAAATACATCTACTCTAAAAGCCTATGTTGCACAGAAATGGCAATAATTAACCAGCGGCAATGAATACCGAACTGGTCATTTAGTTTTATCTTAAAAGCTCCATAAATACGGACAAACTTTTTCGATTTGGTTTTAAGCAATAAGCTGGTTAACATCGATTTTGAAAAGCACCGACACATTGCTATGCAGCCAGCACACACATTGCCTATAATCATCTTATTTATTCCTATTGCGCTACTTGATTGGTCACCCCAAGCTGTCTAAGCAGCCATACATCCTGTGAAGTTGATACCGCGGTGCATTAATGATGGATAGGGTGTAAATATATTGATCTTCAATTGGCTTCATAATAAACGAGTGCGCCATGGCAGTGTCCATGTCCTTGCTGATTGGTTGTAGGAAGATAAACGACATCTTGCAGTCTGATTTTCCCATGTTAACTTCATAAGCATCTGCATTCATAAGCTACACTCTATGGCATTGTGCTTATTTGTCATTGCTTCCCCACCTCGTCTCGACGTTAGGAATGGGGATATCTGCTATGCTTACAATGCTGAGTAGGATAAGTATGGACTTCCTATTAATTGGCCGATGTCCTGAGCAGACGTACTGGAGAGGTGGTGGGGTCAACGCAAACGTCGAGGGAACCTATTGTTGAACCGTTAAAGACGGCGTGATGACATTAAAGGCAGCTGACTCTAATGCAATTCCATCGATTATTCCAAAATAATGCATTTAGTAAATGTGACCTCATAAAGAGTTTGACTATATTTTGTCATCGCATTATCAACTTAAATAAACCAGCCGTTGGACCCGGGGACATTTTATAATCTTGAGAGGAATTTCCCTAACTGGCTTGGGTATTGTGATTCGATAATATATTTTACTACATGCTAGTCCTTAACAAGCGTAATATCTTCGCAGTTTGATACAATTTTTGATGTGTAATAACACAGCAGTCGCTATCACGGACATCAATTACAGCAGTTGATATTTGCATACTAAATGAGGCAGTTTTATGTGAGGCAGGAGCTTGACCTTGTGCATTCGACACCGAGGACCGTCCAAGCCTGATGTATGCAAAGATAAATGCATCTATTATCTCATATTCGATGTAATCTGAGTCGCTGTTTGGGAAAACTGTACCAAATAAACACTTGACAATTACCAGCTTCACACATGACGCTCGAAACGAAAGCAGCCCGAAGCTTGCATTGAACTCTGTAGTCTAATGTTTCTCCCTCATCATATGAATCAGATCGTGACTACTGATACGTCTACTGATATGACTACCGATACGACTTCTGATACGACTACTGATATGAATACTGATACGACTTCTGATACGACTCTTGATACGACTTCTGATACGACTATTGATACGACTTCTGATACGACTACTGATATGACTACTGATACGACTTCTGATACGACTACTGATTTGACTACTGATACGACTACTGATAAGACTACTGATACGACTACTGATACGATGTAGGTGGATCCTCATCAGCGAGAGTAGGAAAAACATCCTTGAGAGACAAATGCTTTTCCCAGAGACAAATTGAATATCCATAGGCAAATGTCGTCAATGCATTCATAATATGCTACATAGCTAGGGATTCTGGTTGAAAAATTACTTAGCAGCTTATATCGTATGTTTATTCTCGTGGGATATTCGAATTCCTTCATGCAATTATTCATTTCTCTTGTCCTTGAAAAAAAACACTCTTACAGTTCACGGTTCCAAACACTATAGAGCTAGAAGCAGCCCATAAAACCTCTAATGCTGCATGGACGCGAGGCAAAACAAAAACGTATCATCTAAATTGTAGGGCACAAGTAGTTTTTTTTCCCGCACTATTCTGAATATTCTTTGAGTAATGTTGATTTGGTTACTACGCATGTAACAATAGACGTGTTCCAAATATGTCTCATGATAAGTTGAGTTTTAACAATAGCATCCAAAAAGTGATCGTGCAGACAAGAGAAACCAGCACAGTTTATATTGCTACGCATGGTAGAGAATATCCATCGTCAATCTAAAGGCTTTGTAATGCGTTACGTCCTTGTAGAAGACCCAGGAGAGCTTGTCATTTATTCGGTTGGTGCATTGAGTAGGTATGTAACCTTACGCCATCGTATGACTCCCCAACGCCTTGCAGTCTTCGTGTGGCGCTTCATACGTTATTGATGTGTCTTTTTCATGCAAACCTGTGAACTCGTTCACCCATATTGAAATATTTTGATGTTGAAACACAACCTTTTGAGAGAAATAGCTGGATGAGTCATGGGTACGGCGCAATCTCACACACTATCATTATAATTAATACTCTTTCAGCGCAATTTCGATAGTGCGAGCGGTTCGCAACGTTCCCGACTTCCGCAATGAGTTAGGTAATGCTGATGCAAACACATATTCTGTCGACATCCTCCACACCCGTAACAAACAACACTGACGTCTTCAACGTTCACTGCTTTGGATGAAGCCTCATCTATCACTGCGGGGACATGAATGCTGCCCTGTTAAAGTGTTCTCGTCTGTATGTATTGGTATCTAATCTGATCAACGGAATGATATCACAGATAACAGTGTGTACTTGTTGGCCTATAGACACACTGACGGCAGTCTCCTGAAAGACAACCGCAGTCTTGGATTGTAATTACTGCACCATCATGAGTATTTTGTACTGCTTGCATTTGTTGTGCAGTCCGTTGTTTAAAAATATGAAGTGTTTTACTACATAAGTTTCTTGTGTGCTTATCAGTGTGAAGAAGCCGCCAATTTGATTAACGAAACAACAAATGATAAAGGCTGATATGCATTATCTGCAGTGTCCAACAATCCATGCACACCAGAGTAGAGATACGGTCAATGTTATAAGCGTTTGTTATAAAGGGCATTCAGTAATACTGAAATTTGACAGATGTTTATTATCAAATTATTCATAAATGACACTATCCCTTAGCCCCATGGTGACATATCACATATTAACGAGTGATGTGCTTGCATAGAATGCGATTTCATGTGACACGAAGCACGTGTTCAGAAAAATATGTTGGCCTAGATACAGAAACACGTGGAGTCGACTGCATTGTTGCCGATGTCAATTTAAGCCAAATATGGCAACTCACTGCCATAAAGTAGACTGAAGTCGAGAATAGCCATCTTGCGGAACCTCTGCCGTCCTGGCTTCTTTTCGAGGGGATCATATTAGATTTATCATTACGTCATGTGTGCACTTGGAGATTAATAGATTGACTTGATTGGCACCCCCCCCCAAAAAAAAAATGCACGATATGCTTGCTACGTCAATGACTGATCCATTGTGGCATTCATGTCCCTCGTGTCCCCTCTGTTGCTCGCTGCTTAACGTGACAAAATGCGGTATGGGATAATTGGTAGTCATTGTCTGTCTCATTTATGGTACAAATCAACCTCCACACCAGTCTTGATCTCAAGATATATTTGTACAGACGTGTTCACATTAAGCTGTAAATAAAAGTGTGTTTGAGATGGTTTTGTTGTAAGGCTCAGTTAGAATGAGATCGTCGATAGGCACTCAACGGCTACTGGGTAACAGCAAGATATCGCATTCAAAACTTTACGCTAACTGTGAATGTGCTATTTTGCTACAGGTCTTATCCGTCGAAGTATGTGGTCAGTAACTCAGAACGCTCGGTTCCCGATCTCGAGCTTAGCCGACAATACACCGACGACCGCTATCTATATATAACAACAACGTATGAATAATCAAAGGAGCCAACTGTATCACCACGGGGATTTCATTAATACATCTCCTCTACATCTCCCTAACTCGTTCTGGACGTCAAACAGTGCGATTAGTGTTTCTGATGCTCATTAGAATATTTGTACACGGAATGATTCTTATGAAATTCGATTAGCCTAATGAGCTGCCTATTGTTCACGTAAACACAATTATTTCGACAAATCGGATTTAGTGTATTTTGATTTGAAATAAAACACCATGCCTTTAGTGTTGCAACTGTAGACATGAAGACACATTTATAAGGTTTGCTGATCGATGAGGTATGATCATGAGTAGCCTCACCAGACGGAAAGGATGTAGCCTCACCATGCCTTCAATGGAGAAAGCCATCATGTAGACTGTAAGGACATAAGACACATTGACCGAAGGTTTGCTGAAAACCATCATGAGTCAAAGGATGTGGAAAAAGCCATCATGAGACAGAAAGGATGTGGAAAGCCATCATGAGACAGAAAGGATGTGGAAATCCATCATGAAACAGCAAGGATGTGGAAAGCCATCATGAAACAGAAAGGATGTGGAAAGCCATCATGAGACAGAAGGGATGAGGAAAGCCTTCATGAGACAGAAAGGACGTTGAAAGCCATCATTAGACAGAAAAGAGAGGAGAGCCATCATGAGACAGAAGGGATGAGGAAAGCCTTCATGAGACAGAAAGGACGTTGAAAGCCATCATTAGACATGAGACAGAAGGAGGATCATGAGACAGAAGGGATGAGGAAAGCCATCATGAGACAGAAAGGACGTTGAAAGCCATCATGAGACAGAAAGGATGTGGAAAGCCATCATGAGACAGAAAGGATGTGGAAAGCCATCATGAAACAGCAAGGATGTGGAAAGCCATCATGAGACAGAAAGGATGTGGAAAGCCATCATGAGACGGAAAGGATGTGGAAAGCCATCATGAGACAAAAGGATGAGGAAAGCCATCATCATGAAACAGCATGAGACAGAAAGATCATGAAAGCCAAGCCATCATGAGACAGAAAGGATGAGGAAAGCCTTCATGAGACAGAAAGGACGTTGAAAGCCATCATGAGACAGAAAAGATGAGGAAAGCCATCATGAGACAGAAAGGATGAGGAAAGCCTTCATGATACAGAAAGGACTTTGAAAGCCATCATGAGACAGAAAAGATGAGGAAAGCCATCATGAGAGAGTAGTAACATAACATAGCCATCATGAGCGAAGGCGTGAGGTTACCATACATGACACACGTCAATACCAGTAAGCCTAGCATCATAAGAGACATATAGAACGGATGAGACGTTGAAAGTGGTTATCCATAGTGCTATGATCAGGAGAGTATTCATGCCAAACGTAAGCTGCCTGCTTATCCTGCAAACACTGCTTATCCTGCAAACACGTGACGTAATGACCGACTCATTGGGATAAAACGTAATTCAAATAGACCAATTTGAGCATACAGATGACTTGACAGCAACCCCGGATGCGCTTCTGTACATGCCACTCGGTGCAACCCTTAAGTAAACTTTCATTTGGACTTTAAGTCCTGGTAATCGATTAACCTATGCATGCACAACCTCCGTGAGCATGGTGCGTAAGCGTCATTCAATCATTCTAACAACAGCATAACAAATCCTTGAGTCTAGCTCAATAAGCGCGGACCGAAAATAAGTAAAACCGTTTAAGATTAAAATGGCAATCATAAGTGTCACTGTAAATGTGTCAGATAGACCACTTATGAGTGCCAAATTAATACCGTATTACATCGAACTCTCAGCATCATTACCTCTGGCGTGTCAAAACAAGGCTCAATTACAGTATTACGAGTATTTATATCATAGCTACAGGCGTTATAGGGTAATAGTTAACCAGATAGAGCACTCAGGATCAACGCTTTATGTGGGCGAGCTTAATGCTGAATTAAATCGAGCACTTATTGCAATGCTTTATATGGACCAGGCTGATGTTGAATTTGGTCAGGTGTGCCAGTTAAATGCTAGACTAGATCGAGCACTCAGTATTTTAAACACGTTGTCAGTATTTACTGGAGTCTTTGTGCAGCGTAGCATGTTGAACCACTCATTAATCGCTCTTATGAGGAGAATGAACCCATGTAGGCGTACGGCTCATACCGGTGATAACGCATGTGTTATATAGTAACCTGACTTTGTAATCTACTAATGGAATAAAGGAGTCACATGACAGCTTACTTCATGATGCACACCTCAAGAGATGTGTATGTGTGAGCCAAGTGGATGGAGCCGGCGCCAGCAGAAACGCAGCATGTGTAATCTTGGGAAAGTGGCCCCATTCACCAGGCAACGATAGAAAGTGTTGCCTGAAGCCAACAACTGCCACCCAGCGACACTATTCGCTGCTGAAAACCAGCTTAATGCATAAAGGTCAATATGCTGGTCCACATATAATGCTATATTTCAGCTTATATTAGTTTATGCCACTATGGAAATTTAAATAGTGCGGCAATTCGTATAGTGACACTTATGTCTACGTTAACACCATATTAGCTGGCAGTTCCTTAACAACACGACGCGGCTCTCTTTCTTCTGGAGGCGTGGGAAAATTATGTATTGAATAAACGCTACCATAGAACAATAGGTCTGCATGAAAGACACTAACAACTCTGTTCTGAACGACTATTTTGTCTATACCCATGATATTTGCTGCATTTTACTTGTAGCTCATGAAGCAAGTTTTGCGTACGCAAAGGTCATATAAAAATGTTGGTTCCCATAATCAGGAAATACTACGTGTTCCTATTCTTATCAAAAGCATGCTATTAGCTTCTACACATGTGCTAACTTCATTGGCAAAGCCATGCAGTTGCACTAATTACCAGCCACAAAGATTCATCAACACTTTGACCGAGAGAGCGAATCAATGATCTCCCCATTTACAGACGAAGTATGTCTCTCTCATATTCAATTGACATAATTTGTTTCCAGTGACAACAGAGACAAATAATTCGTAAATTACACAAGACCACTGCATCATGCTCGCCTGTAAAGCATAATCATGAAATGTTGCCAAGGTTCCATGTGGATATATTAAATGCATCTTGCTTTTCTATGTTTGTAAATAGGTAAAAGGAACCTATTTTAATTCATCAGCTATTGTGGTTACAAGGATATTAACTGGGTGAAGTCAGGCGGGACAACTTAACGTAATCAATGATGTGTACACTGCAGGTTTTCTAGGATGCCAAATTTGCTCTGATGGTAATTTATAACACTGCTTGTTATGTGATCGTTATATGAAGGTAATTCAACACACTGCTAGTTATATGGATCATTATATGAGGTAATTCATCACACTGCTGAGTATATGTATTGTTATATAAAGTGATTCGTCACACTGCTGAGTATATGGATCGTTATATGAAGGTAATTCAACACACTGCTAGTTATATGGATCATTATATGAGGTAATTCATCATACTGCTAGGTATATGATCGTTATATGAGCCTCATAGGGTCGTAGACATGCCATTGTGGTGTCATGAACGGTGTAAGGTGCTTTGCGCGCTGGGCCCTAGATATCAAACGTCAAACTTTTGTTCTCATGAGATTTTCATAGCCACATTTATTCATATTAATATATAATTCCATAGTAGCTAAGTGATTAATTATTCCTCTCTCACCAAGTCACAGGTGCGCGGACATCCATGTGAAAAGTTGGAAATAGATGCAATAATTAAATGATTCAAGTGTTTCAGGGTCATCGCCATTCAACATTCGGATTGGATGGCAGTAGCTCTACAGCTATGATATATCATTATTTTAACCCCAAGCCAAACCACTCCTGTCACGTTATGTCTTTATTTTAACCCGGAGCTGAACCACTTCTGTCACGTTGTCTTTATTTTAACCCCAAACCGAACCACTTTTGTCACGATGTCTTTATTTTAACCCCAAGCCAAACCACTTCTGTCACGTTCGGTCCTAATATCAACTTCTGCTGCCAGCAGGGTTCGTTCACGTAGTAGGTCACTACGTGTCTTTGAGTGACATTGGTTCCACGTGAACGATGTGTCATTGTCAGCACCATCCCTATGGGCCATAGATTCAATACAACCCAATTGTGAGAGGCACCAGTCCATTGCTACACGTCCAGTCACCTCAAAGAGACACCAATCTATTGCTACACGGCCAGTCACCTCAAAGAGGCACCAATCTATTGCTACACGGCCAGTCAATTCAAAGAGGGACCAATCTATTGCTACACGGCGAGTCACCTCAAAGAGGCACCAACCTATTGCTACACGGTCAGTCACCTAAAATAGCCCCTAATCTATTGCTACACGGCCAGTCAATTATAAGAGGCACCAATCTATTGCTACACGGCCAGTCAATTCAAAGAGGCACCAATCTATTGCTTCACTGCCAGTCACATCAAAGAGGCACCAATCTATTGCTACACGGCCAGTCACCTCAAAGAGGCACCAATCTATTGCTACACGTCCAGTCACCTCAAAGAGGCACAAATCTGTTGCAACACGGCAAGTCACCTCAAAGAGCCGGCATCAATAGTGTATATCCCTCGTAACGTTATCCAATGCCCGCTACCTTTTACTCTCAGCGGCGATTATTTATTTGCTCAACCACCAACTGTCTGAGATACCAGACGAGGATCAAAGTATATCCTGCTGCTGGTAATGAATCACGCTGCGGGGATGAGTGGGGATTTATTGACTGGTGCCTGAGCCTCATAAAGCAATAAGTATGCTAATCCGGTTTCCCTGCCCTAACTCCTTAAGATGTTAGAGACAAATATTGCATTACATAACTGCGTGCCTATAAATTATTGCAGGCACGCCGGGATGTGTTTAACATGAAATCGGATGATGCAACAACGCGTCCAACATCATAAGCCATCTGGACGTTACGAATGTGGATGTGTGTGATGCTGCGATTACTGACCAGCGCTAATGCAATATGGCGCCGATCGGTGGAAGTGGGTGCTCATTATATATTTACCGATACCCTTGAAGATCCCGGGAGCTTCGATATTCCGCTGCTGCATCTTTTATATTCAATTCCGCAGCTGTTTCATTTCATGTCAATAAGGTAATGTGCATGTCATATAAGTCAACAATTAAGTTGCGTGATTCTTCCGTAAGGCGGAACCAGTAAGCCTACGCTGTAATTGTCCCATATTGAAGAAAAAATGTATGTATAAATGAATTAACAAGGCATGGTTGCAAACACTATTTATGGAACTTGTCTACTTGTCGCTCTGTATGCATGCAAGGACAAGCAACCACTATGTCTATTATCTTCAACGAATGGCGCTTTTTAATGTAGCAGTCAGGAGGGAAGCGAGACGTTTGTCTGAGATCACAAAGTTACCAACCCTATTTGTATAAGGATGCGTGTCACATGTGGTTTCAATGGTGACCAGTGAGATTGTGCAATGCTTGGACTAAAAAATGCGTCCTTGGTTTAATGGTCATGACAGTGATTGGACTAGAAATTTTGGTCATAGTACAGCGTGAGGGTCGTCGGTGACATAAAATGAGGTAAGATCCTGTACTATTCCGCTCGGTATTAAAGTCTTATGTTCGTTATATTCTGACATATTTTCTCGTATCCCAACTGCCACCTAAACATGTTTTACTAGTTGCAATGTTCGGGTATGTTTACTTTACACCCGCGAGGACAAGCCAAGGTGATTCCACGTCTGCGGTGAGGTCAAGCCAGAGTAATCCCCAGTGTGTGGTGAGGTCAAGCCAGGGTGATTCCCAGTCTGCAGGGAGGTCAAGGCAGGGTGATTCCAAGTCTGCGATGAGGTCAAGCCAGGGTGATCCCCAGTCTGTGGTGAGGTCAAGCCAGGGTGATCCCCAGTCTGTGGTGAGGTCACGCCAGGGTGATTCCCAGTCTGCAGGGAGGTCAATGCAGGGTGATTCCAAGTCTGCGGTGAGGTCACGCCAGAGTGATCCCTATATATATATATATATATATATATATATATATATATATATATATATAGAGAGATATATAGAGAGAGAGAGATATATATATATATATATATATATATATATATATATATATATATATATATATATATATATATATATATATATATATATATATATATATATATATATATATATATATATATATATATATATATATATATCTATATATATATATATATATATATATATATATATATATATTTACATATCAAAGCCGACCCGGTTTTTACCGGCGCTGCATTGGTTGCTTGTCAATGAAATTATAGCTGTCTGTCAAGGGCTATCAATCGTACTGTCAATTCCGCGGAATTTGCAGATTACCTAATTGACTTTAGGGGCCGCCTATCTATATCATGCTATGCAAGTGTCCGCTCGGCCTCGACTTTCTTGTTGCGCCATCAGAGTCAGGTCCATTGTTGGTGTTTGACTTACCAAAATGATGCATTGGCTGCGCAGAACGTGTTCGGGCAATAATTATGACCCTTCACTGGGCTAGCCTTTTCAACTCCCGATTTCGATCCTGAAAATATAAGAAGTGCCACGATGCTAACTATGTGAGCCAATATATACTTTGGGAAGCGACCAATATCCGGGTCCTCGTTCTTTCAATCACGCAGCTTTATTAGGATTTCTTAATTAACTTGATTGGCAGACAACATCTACGATGGAGATGCGACGTACCTAACGGCTTATATGTGACATGTCAGGTGCTTGACGTGACACAATGAGTTATATATTATGCATTATCAGACAATGTTGATCAAAATTAATGGTCGCTACAATGAACCTTATCTGCTTTTGATCATGTAGTCATTGCAGGAAATGGGTACAGAAATAACCCCCTGTACACCATCGCCGATGCAAAGTCAAGCATTGAGCATCGCCTATAATGGGCTTAGCCACTTGATGCGGATTGTTCCCGTGCACACTGATGGGTGTCAACACGCTCTAGTGTAAGTTTGCCCAAACACGACATTTATTAGAGAAATGTAATACATCATCTGCTATGTTTTGCTTTTTATCTTAAATGCCCCAGAAATCCGACGGAAATCATGTACGGACAATGTGTCCCTATTTTGTTATAGCAGAGGTGTCTCATTTAAAGTGATTATGATCCTCCGCCAGAATGGTTGCCTCGGTCGGCTATAATGGATAGTGGGTGATAGGAAGATAACATGTGTCAAAAATCGACACTCAGCGACGACAAAGTCTTCCCTAAATAAGTTTAATCCCCTGCCGATTCAGAATCCAAAGTGAGATAAAGATTCAATCCGCCCTTTGCAGCGACGCTTTGTGTTCTTTTGGGTTCCAACCAGTAACGCGGTTCATATGATGATACTTATGTTCTCATTCATTGTCAGAAGCTTCTTCTGCTGTATGTGTCGTGTAGAGACGTTGCTTCCATGCGTACAATCTATCATTGTCAGAAGCTATTTCTGTTCGACGGGTTTGATACAAATCCACTGCAAAAGGCACCGACCTATTGCTAGGCAACCAGTCATACCAAGAGCCAGTGTAAATTGCATATATTCTTCTTATTTACTTCCTTTGTGCTTGTTGATTGGTCAACCTCGAGCTGTCTAATATGCTTAACGAGGTTCTACTTATACCCTGCCGAGTTGGTACCGCAGATGATAAGTCACACTGACGGGTAGGGTGTGCTCTATAGTTGGCTCCTCAACAAATGTTACGGTAATGCCAGACAAACGTTATGTTAATACAAGACAAATGTGGTATTGCTGATTGTACCATCTGAACCTCATTGTAAATCTTCAATTTGTAACCGCAAAGCAAATAGGGAATCTCATGAAAAAATGCAAAATAGTCGATTCCCAAGTTCAATGAGCCGTGATAGCTATGACCTTTGTTTTACATATCACTTGCAATCGCCTGTGTGTCGATCGCCTGAGTGATATTGAGTAGAGGTTCTCATGTTATTGCATTCCACACCAAATGTCAGAAATACGGTATCAAATATCAATAAATATCTGAAAATCGAGCCTCTATCTGGTGACATGATATCCCAAATGGTGCCCCCTGGTGGAGTACAGCGCGGCGACTGGTGCGCATCATCGACTGGTCATACATAGAAACACAAACAATGCATAATCAATGCTTTCTAATTGCCAACTGCATGAATGGCATTCACCTCATGCCATGCTTTATGTCGACCCCATATATCTCGTAGATGAGTAAAGTGCCCATAAAAACAGTATGCCAACCTGCTCCCACATCGTCGTTTGGTTATGTATGCGTCCCATGTACCTGCATTCTATAAACAGGGTTGTTTTATTAGGGACTGTGCATCTTTCGCAATTGCAGATCCCAGCACTGATAGGTCAGAATCGCAAATGCTCCAAGCGACTTCAGCAGTTGATATTATGAATATAAGGGCTTGACACTAACGGTTGTCCGCTTGCCCGGGACAGGTGGTTCTGCTTGTGGGACAAGTGAAAAGTCCCAAGTACTTGTCCGACCGGACATGTTAATTACTTCGCCGATCGCGAGTGTTATCTCGGGCAAACACTGAAGCCTTGATGACTGAGGTTTCAGCATCTTTCGATGTCCAGCCGAGCGTGTAAGACAGAATAATCAATAACCGTGCAGCACTGATCCATTCGCCAGTTTCGTGTGTGTGAAATTCTTTCAATGCTAGTAATTAAGACTCACTCAGTCATGTACGGTTTAACCGCAAGTTGCTTTATTCTACCAGTACCCGATGAATCGAAAACAGAGGCACTTGTTACCACAGGTATTTACATTGGCCTGCCGGCCGCTATCTTTATGTATACATAGAAGATAGCGGCCGGCAGGCCAATGCAAATCCCTGTGCTTGTTACGTGTCGTAGTATGCATTGCCTCGATAACTAGCTAGCGTCATGACAGTGATGTAAGATCGAACTTTTTGCAGGAGTTTCGCGACACGTTTTTAACGCACTATTGATTTAACACTACATACGCACGTTGTGACGTTGTGCGCGTTACGCACCGCGCTACGATGACGGAGCGCGTTGAGCCAACACGTTGTGTTTTGGCGGACTGTTGTACAACCAATGTTTCAATCTGCGAGTCTGATGGCGCAACAGACACAAAATATATATAAAGAGCCCATCTGACCTTAGCTGATAAATCCAACTGCTATGACCATAAAAGGAATGAAGCCACGAATATCTTGCATTTACAAGGGGCGGATTTGTACCATTCAATATTTTTGAAAACCTGTTTTCATTAAGCTGTAAAGAAATTGTTAAGGTACATAACATTTACTGATTAGAGTATAAATAATTGTAATGAAATAAACTTTTTACATAAGATTTTCTTACTTATATCAATAAAAACAACCATACCATGTGAACTTCCATGTCTTATGGGACAAGTAGGTTTCACATGGGACAAGTACAAATTGCCACGGGACAAGTGAATGCTGGAAGTTAATGTCTACCCCTGAATATTATGATCGAGCGTCCTTTGCCAGACAAAACTATCTGTTATAAAGATCCCACGGTTTATCTTAAATTCCATGAAAAGCGAGAATGATACAAACCAGATCATGAGCGGCTACAATACAGTCCCAATACAATAAAGCAGATTCTTGTGTAGGAATAGCGTTACAACTATGTCGTCTCTGTCATAGAACAGCAGCGGCTGTACGACATTTAACAAAAGGATTACCACAATGAGGGATCACTGAGGCGAGCATAGCTTCATTGTAAGTCATACAGCTTGTGGTAGTGTCTTTGTTCTTATATCAGGTTCTGGAAAGATACGGTTTAGGGAAGGTCAGGGTTGGGGAGGTTAAATGCAGAAAAGTCATTTGCAGGAAAGGTCAAATGCAGGGAAGGTCAGGTGCAGGGAAGGTCAGGTACTGCGAAGTTCGCTTAGACAAGGCCACCAGTAGTCATCTCGAGGTACTGTGATATTTGCGTATTGTGAAACGCTACTAATATGTCACACTAGTACCAGAGCGAGCTGTGCTACATTCATTCAAAGATTGGAGAGTTATATTCCTTTATAAGTGGGTAGGTTTTACATTAATTGCTTTTAAACATGTGAGTTGATATTAATTTTCTTCTATCGATCAAAACCAAATTGGAATGGTATCTGTGTAAATGTGTAATGTCCTGCATGACTTCTAGTGTATTGTCCTGAATAACTACTAGTGTTTGTCCTTCGTGGCTACTAGTGTATTGTCCTGAACAACTACTATAGTATTGTCCTGCATGGCTACTAACGGCTAAAAGGCCAGATGGTCCACGACAGGGCATTGGAGCTGCTGAAGCGGAGACACAAGACAAGCTATCCAGCCTCACCGTTGTCTGTACGGTTCGAGCATAAGGAAAACTGTAGAAGACAACAAAATACCGATACGGTGCAAATACCTTACCGAGGTGCTCGTTCTCAATGACATCGTCAAGGTGTCTATCGAAGCTGCAGAGGCCGCCATCAAAACGGATAGCTGGCAACCTGGTTATGCTCTCACAATTCACAACTTGCAGAGCCCAACCGTCCAAAAACCACAGAAAGCCTACCTAGCGTTGGCTCATGTGGAGTACATGCACTAGCTCGAGCGTTTAACCTGCCCTCCTCTGTAGGAGCTTGTCGGCTACAAGCGCCAGGACGGCAAGGAAAAAAAGCCAGGTTTCAAGTTTCAGGTTTGCCACATTTTAGGGTTTAGGAGCACACAGAAGAACCACTGCGCAGCATGCAATATCCTGATGATATTGGCCAACCAACCCAAGATTACTCAGCCGTTCACTGTCGATCGGCTGGACAACAACAGAGGATACTGTCAGGGGAATGTGGGACTTACCTGCCTAGAGTGCAACCGGAAAAGAGGGGCTGCGCTCATCAGCATGCGAGCAGCTATTCCCTAAAAAGGCCACGGAGTGACCCATCTAACAAATAGAAGAGCACAAGCTTATCGGGCTAAGTGACAGAGCGTCCAAGCCGGTGGACATTGAGCGACCACACGGGGTCAGTAGCACGACAGCGGCCCTGCTCCAGCTCAACAGGCTGATAGAGATAGAAAATGCCAACACCAGAAGAGAAGCTTTGCTCTTGGAACCCGACCAAACGTCCTAGTACCATGCAAGAGGGCTTTTATGTAGCGTTCTTGTTTTTTTTCCATTGTGTATTGCAGAGACAACGCTTTGCAACCAAGATACCCACTCTGTTAATCGTTCACTAGATCAAAGTTTTAACTCCACGACATAAGTATCATCGGGGCGCCAAATGTACGTAGGCAACCAGGCCAGTCGCAGCATCCCTTGGATAAATGAACGTCGCCTAATGTCCCCTTTGATCATCCGAGGGCAAATAGTCAGAGAGAGTTGGGCTCTGGCTTCAGTGGGTTGGTGGATTTCCTTGTGACCAGGGTGTGCTCTGGTTCCAATGAGTTGGCGGATTTCCCTGTGACCAGGGAGTACTCACGCATAGCGCTGTTGACATCCTGGAATGTGCACACAGCATTCCCCTGGCGGCTGAGCTGCTTGATGATGTCATGCAGTTCAGTGCGCAGTCCATCCTGCCTGCGCATAAAGAAGCTGTTCGACGGGAACATCCTGGTGTTTACGATCCGCGTCCAGCTGAGAGTTTCGTTACATGGAAAATATACAGTTGCTCCCAGAGAATGCAATGGCGTTGATAAGGGCACCTTCAACAAGCATTGCTATCGAGGCCGTGGAGTTTACTTCAGTATATTACTTGGTATAATCCCTTGTGTAATGGGCAGCAGGAATGATAACCATTTGTTTCGTCGGTAGCGTCGATGCTCTGGTGCTGTGCTGTGATTTTGGTTAAGCTTATGATCGTTAACACTACTTCTCATGATGGCAAATGAATTATCCCAGTATAAATTTAATGCACATGGAGTTCGACAACGCAACGTTTGACGACGAGTGAGGCTCTTTTGGAGGGGATTGGTAATATTCTCCCTGGGGACGTGGGGTGGCTGCTATACGCTTCACATCCTGGGAGGGTTATTGACACAGATATCTTGGCGAGGCTTAGCAAAATAACATTAGTTTCGCCTGACACACTGATCAGTTCATGGTCCATTTTTTTATAATAATGTAAATATAAGGTTTGTTAAGTTATCTCCCTCGAATGTCATCTGATACGCCACTATAGCCTGCCGCTATTTTCTATAAATATATAACGTGGTGTATGAGCGATAATCGAGAATTATAAATGAAATGAGTGTTCTTGGATTTAATATTTCCCCAATTTGCGAAGACATCGGTAGTTAAAACTTTGATTGAATTGACTAATCTTGCATATCAGCAGGTTCACCTAGGAGTTTAATGATTAGTTTGCTGGTTGTTAATGAATTATTAGTCAGGCAACAGGGCAGTCACGAGCTAAATACACCACAAGGAGATCAATATTGATAGACCAAAACAAACAGATCATCGAGCAAATGAGGTCTGGTGACTAGAGAGAGCAATTTATTCTCAGGACTTTATTTGCATGATAATTTATAATGTACAAAAAAGCGCCAAGGTTTGTGTTTTCCACATGGAACAATGTCGACAAAAAGGCATACCGCACGTTGATAAAGTACGATGACACCGTAATTACATCGCAAGTCGATAAGGTACGATCAAACTGTAATTACATGGCAAGTCGATAAAGTACGATCACACTGTAATCACATACTAAGAGAGTCGTTTTGTGAGCTAAGTGCCGGGTGTCGCCCCATAAACAATGCTAGCTGACGCGCGCTGCCATGGGAACGATCATCGCGTCTAAGAGCTCCAATATGGGTGCGTTGGGAACATAATGTATGATGTTGCCACTTCAGAATATCTAAGTGTATGTTATTTGATAATAAGAAAACACTGCAATAACCATTAGGTCAAAACTCTTTCGTGTTCAAGAGTTTTGCCCGGCATTAAGCCAATTAAATCTCTTATCAATCAAATTAATTATACACTTATCCTGGCCATTAGAAGCCTTATGATTCAAGCCGCTCCTAATATTGTAGCATGCTTAGACGCGCAATCTCGTCACGAGTCGTTTCCAACTTAGATCGATCAACTCAGCGCTCGTAAGCATGGCGTCGGGCCCTGGCCACAAGTTGTCATCACAGTATGTAAAACATCAAACCCCCAAGAATCTGACGCACGTATCGGCTCCCTATAGGAATACAAAGGGTGATATCACTTCGTGCTAACTGCCTTTACTTGCACCGCTTAAAAACAGCAATCATGCATCAATCATGGTCAGGTATTGTTTCACACACTCCGGATTTATGGACGCATCTACCAAGTGCCATATTCGGTTTAATGTTCAGTGCTGTCACATTTAAGGAATCGTGCTACAAAAGGCCACGCAGCAAGTCAAGGTGGCAGATGAGACTCAATTGGGCGTATATCGTTTCAATAAATCGTAAGCAATCGACCTGTAAATTGTTTTTAGAAGAAACATTTGGCGATTGCGGATGAAATGCACGTGTGGTTGACAGTGTGTTTGACTGTTATTCTCTCTCTATTGAAAAAGCATTGTTAGGTACAAAGTCGTCAGAGTTACCGCAATTGCTAAAACATGAGCAAAAACATTTGCAATAAAAAAATGTCATAACATTAATGTGCAGCTGTATAAGTATGAAACCCCGTCTCTGAGCTGGCGACAATGTCTAGAATAATACGTCACAAATTATAATAATCGTTAAATAATCGGGCATTTAATGAATAAATAAAAGACACATACGTAATAGCTTAAGTTTGCACAAGAACGCTGGTGTAAATAACAGTATAAAAGTGTCTTAACAGTACATGTCATGAGCTATGTCTATTTGTGTCTCTATCTTGCATTACACACATGCTTGAACTTGGACGTCACTTCAGCATTGCGGGACATATGCAGACCGCTGGTGCATGCCGGGACAGAGAAAGACAGCTGGTACATTTGAATGTAGATATAGCTGGTGCATTCCGGGATAGATACAGATAGCCGGACAGAAGCTGACAACTGGTGCATCCCTTCTTTGCCAATTCTATTTTCCCGTCTTGCTTGTAACATTATGGTTACAAATGATTTGAATGTCACGCGTCCCCACATGGCTAGAGCAACGATATCATGCAATTCTGAGGTACTGTCGCCAACATTATAGGCAAGCTAGGATGATTGGCTACGTCTCTATTTACAGATGTAATTAATCTGGGCCTCAGCTTCCATTTTTCTACCTGTGAGACCCAACACATATGATTTTTATAGGAGTATAATGGCTCATTTAACTACAGTGGTACTTCGTAGTGACATCTTTTATGACTAATTCATTAGAAGAAGCATTACTGGATGGTAACAGTTGACATGAGCGATTGTGATCTACACGCCTGTTAATCACGAATGGAGGTAATATGACATACACGAGTTGGCGTATGCCTTGCTGCTGACGAGTGTACATCTAGTTGCAACGGCGATAAGGGCAGCTTAGTTCGCTTATTTCCGCCTGTTGACGCTGTAATGAATCTACTGGCAATTACTGGCGGCAACAGACCTTTTTATTACTCCCCTCCGCGAAAGCAATGTAGATGTTACCATTGTGCGTTGTGTGAATGATCATCATTCCTTATTGCATGAGGAGGCATTCGAAAACGAAAACAAATTGCTATTAGCAAAAGCACGGGGTTATCAACATGACACAATCATGAATAAGCAGTTACCGTCGTCGTAAGACATTGGTTAGACTTGTGATTGATACAATGCTATGTAACTATATACGTATGAGGATAGTAGACATTTAAGAACACACATAGTCAGAACACCTTTAAACTCGGAAAAGGATATCTGCCGACAGTAAATGCGTTCTCATGTGAGCTAAAATATTGGAGAGCTTAGTATCGCCCACGATGTTAACACTTCATGTTATGCAGAACGAGCAACAAGTGCATGATCACATAATTTATCGGGCAAAGGCTTTAGTGAACCCTCCTAGTGTAGCTATAAACTCTTTGAGTTCACTACAAGCACAAACTGCACAGCGATTTGCTCATGAGTACGGCATCATAACGTACTTTTCGTGTGCTGTTCCTGGTAAGAGGGGGGTAGATGCCTGATGTATTACTTGGGTGTGATGATCACAATCCAGAAAAGGCCAAGAGCCATTTTTGGTAGCCGCACCGATACCAAACTACGTGCAGGTCCTAGAAGATATCAACTCTTCATATTTCGTGTGCATCGAGAAATCGACTCATCATTGCTAGAATCTTTTTAGGAAGAGCAGAGCGTCAAGGTGCTCGAAATTGAATGTGCATCAAAACCAGAATCTTGGACACTTTCACTCATGGATAATAGTCCAAACAGCAATGACTTTAATATATGCTCTTTGTATGTGGAAGGGATAAAGAGCTGAACTACCTATGTTAGCGATTGTTTGAACCGCTACAGGTGAGATATATTGTGCTTACAAGAAACTTGTTATTAAAAGAAAATATCTCGGTGTTAAATAATGTGCATAAGGATTATCAATTTGTTGGAAAATCTGGTATGGACTCAACATCCGACATTCTAGTAGGGCGCCCTTATGGTGGGACTGCAATTTTTTACCGAAAGTCTCTTTCTAAGCATGTGTCACAGTAAGATATACATCACAGGCGCGTATGTGGCATTACGGTTAATGATTCTTCTTTGGGAAGTGTGCTATTGATTTGCGTATATATGCCTTAGGTTAATTATTCAAGAAACAAAGTAATAAACGAATATGAGGGGGTTATTAATGTCATTGAGTCTGTTGTCACTTCAATTAGCTGTACCTCGGTTGTAATTTGCGGTGACCTAAACACATCGTTTGAAAAAACGAATGCACAGACTCTCTGTTTGAATGACTTTATGGAAAGAGATTGTTTGAGGGTTTCTTGGAACAGTAAAAAATCCTTACACGATTGTACATATACCAATTTTGCTCTGAATCAGATGTCTTGCATCGACCATTTTCTAGTTAGTGATAATGTTTTCAGTAAGTTGTTATGCAGCAATGTCATTCGTGACCCAACAAACCCGTCGAATCATAATGATATATTCATCACAATTAATGTAAATATTTGCAAGGTTATGTCTACAGATAGTCAGAGATTCTTTCTAGATGATCGGCTCTCGTGCAGTCAGGCAACAGAGGTAGATATTAATCGGTACAAGATTGAATTGGATATTTTGCTTAATGATGTGTTTGTATCGCATGATGTGTTTCAATGCATCAATAAGTGGTGCCGTGATAGCAATCACAAAACAGCTATTGATGCATTTTGTAAATCAATTGTTGGCTGTTTTAAGGAAAATTGCGGGATGGTTAGAGATTGTAAAACCAGAGAAAGAACGATCACTTTTCTGGCATTGGATATGGCTCGAGTGTGGCAAACCTAACAAAGGCACTGTGTACGACATAATGAAGCAGTCACGTCATAAATATCATAATGCCGTACGCGCAGCCAAAATAAAATGAGTTCGATATAAAGAAAACGCATGTAGTAATGCAGACTTTTGGCGTGAACTAAAAAAGATCAATCCAAACTGCAAGAGTGTACCTACTGTGGTAGATAATGCAAGTGGACCAGTGCCTATTGAAAACCTTTTTCTTGATAAATACTCGCGTTATTCAGTAGTGTTCCCACAAACGATAATGAAATGCGTGATGTGATACAAGCGGTTAATGCTGGTATTAGTTATGACAGCGCAAGATATCATGTTGTAACATCATCTGTTTTATCTGAATGTGTAGGGAAGTTGAAGAGTAACAACAGGGATGGCAATCGTGATTTTTTTTCTGACCATTTGATGAACGGGAC
Source organism: Urechis unicinctus (assembly GCA_034190875.2). Taxonomy (NCBI): domain Eukaryota; kingdom Metazoa; phylum Annelida; class Polychaeta; order Xenopneusta; family Urechidae; genus Urechis; species Urechis unicinctus. The sequence continues at coordinate 1,390,373 of CM067354.1, forward strand.
GCCCAAACTTGTTGGTCTGTTATGTAAACTATTCAATGCTATGATCTCAGATGGCCATGCAGCTGATAATTTATTAAATTCAACGATTGTTTCGATATCTTTTATTACAGGGGAATTGTATTATGTAGTTCAATTTGTAAAGTTTTAGATATGATAATACTAAAACAGTATGGTAATGTTTTGTGCAGGTCTGATCTTCAATTTGGCTTCAAAAAGAGACATTCTACAATACTTTGCACGACTGTATATAAAGAAATAATTAGTTATTATACACAAAGAAATAGTGATGTTTTTAGTTGTTTGTTAGATGCTATTAAAGCCTTTGACAGGGTACATTATGGAAAATTATTTAAATTGCTATTGCAGCGTAAAGTACCTCCGCCTATAGTTAGGTTTCTTATGGATAGCTATACGAGACAGACTATATCTGTTGAATGGAATGCATGCTTATCAAAAGAGTGTCATGTATATAACGGTGTTAAGCAAGGTGGCGTTATATCACCGATATTATTCACTGTGTACATTGACGAGCTGATACAAAGGTTAAAAAAGTCTGCACTAGGCTGTCATATAGGCAGCGAATATATTGGTGCGCTTGGTTATGCTGATGACATTACCTTACTCAGTCCAAGTCTCATTGCACTGAACAATATGTTGAAAACATGTGAACGATTTTTTGATGAATATAACGTAGCTTTTAATCCGTTGAAAACAAAATGCATAAAATATGGCACGGCAGTAAATGAATTTGATAAGGTGATATTGTATGGCTCTACTATTGAATGGGTCACAACTATTAAACACTTGGGGAACGTCAATGATTATAGTGATTGCACATCAAAATGTTCTATGTTTAATGTTGCTGTGAGTTGCATAACAATACATTGTGAGTTGCATAACAATGCATTGCATAAATTATTCAATTCATATTGCTGCAGTTTTTATGGCTCACAGTTATGGACCATTAATTCTGATGGTTATAAAAATATATATGTTCAATGGAATAAGGTGTCAGGAGAACACCCAACCTTCCAATCGCTTCGCATACTTGGGTACTGGGGCCATTAAGTGGCCAACTACACATTAGCTTTTTGTTATGCATAACAACGTTGAAAATGATCGTCCAAATGAATCACAGTGACAATGCAGTAGTTCAGTATGTGATCAAACATGCTTGTTCTAATGCCGTTTCACCTTTAGGACGCAATATTGCTAATCTCAGACACATATACAATATTAATGTACATAATGATGTGGGGTTCAATATCACGCAAATTATCAAGACAGAGTCGTTAACAAATGAACAGAAGGCATTGGTCTGTACCCTTAATACATTGTTTTGTGTTAAAAACAATGATATTATGATTGATGAATTCGACGATGAAATGATTGATTTGATGATACAAGATATTTTAGTATCGTAACAGTTTTATTTCTTTTCCGTTGAATGTTGCACCTTAGTGTAAATTAATGTATCACAATTATTGTTTATGTAGGTACCTTGAGTACGAAATAAACGTATATATATATAAAGCACAACATATTAATTCATTCATTCATCAGATGTAATCTTGGCGATCAATTTCATCCCTGGCGTCCGAGTGATTAATAGATTGTAAGTTAGTTAGTTGAGCGAGAGGATGTCTTCAGCCGACGCCTTCTCGAGAAACTCGAAGGCCGTCTTCCACGCATCCCGGTCCAGCATCAGCGTACTAAGCTCAGATGTTTCCTGTTGTGTTGCGTCCTTCTTCAGCTGATTTTCGAATGTAATTCTCCTTTTGCCCTTGCTCCTGATTCCGTCAATGGGCTCCCAGAGAACTAGGGGGCTCACAGCTAGCTCTGGGTGGCGTACACAGTGGCCAGCAAGCCTCATCCTTCGTTCCCTGATTTTAACAGTTACTCTTGGTAGGGCAGCGTAGAACTGGGAGTTTGGCATATGGTCTTCCCAAAGCACATCAAGGGCCATCCGTAGCAATCCTGTATAGACGCCGTCTAGTGCTCTTTCTTGATTTGCGGTCAGAGTCCATGTCTCGGCTCCATACAGAAGTACAGACTCAACTGTAGCAACGAACAGACGTCTCTAATTGTCATCATTGAGACCCGCTCTCTACACTCGTCTCATGCCATGACGGGCCTTCCATACCAGGGCTCCCCTCACTCTTATATCACTCTCAGTTGATCCTATGAGGACGCCAAGGTGTTTAAACTCTTCAATGACCTCTAGGGGAGCGCCATTTTGGGTCTTGATGGTACTGCCCACTGAGTTGATTGTCATCACCTTTGTCTTCTTTGAGTTGAGCTGTAGGCCAACTCGACTACACTGGAGCTCAATAGCTGCAAGCAATTTTTTTGCCTGATCCACTGTGTCTGAGAGGAGACATCAGCATATTCAAGGTCTGTAATCACTACAGCTGGCACTCTCCTACTCTTGCGCCTGGCAAGCGTGAAGCCTAGCTCTACCTCCCTTCCATTGATAGCACATCTCAAGGCATAATCCAGGACGAGCACGATCACGAATGGTGCTAGTGTGTCACCCTGCAGAACTCCAGCTGTGATTTCAAAGAGGTATGTGGTACTATCTGGGGTGACCACCTTAGCCCATGGCTTGTAGTAGCTTGCAGTGATTGCCATGACTACCTTCTCTGGAACACCATGTGCTCGGAGGATCTCAATGAGCTTGCCTCGGTGTACAGTGTCAAAAGCTTTCTTGAAGTCGATGAAGGTGATGACACACGACATGTTCTTGTTCCTGACTCCTTCCAGTATTCGCCTCAGGGCAAGGATTAGCCCAGTTGTGGTTCTGTTTGGACGGAAACCATTCTGCTAGTTTCTCAGATGCGGATCAAACACAGGGCGTATGCGATTCACGATCATACGGTTGTATGTCTTCATTTGGGTACTGGTATGATGTTAAGAGTAACCCACTCCTCAGGTAGCTCTCCCAACTCGTAGGCTTTGTTAACAAGCGCCAGAACTGTGTTTTTCTAGTGGGACAAACTTGAGCAGCTCGGGTGTTACACCGTCCTCACCACAACTTTTCCCCGTCTTTATGTTTGACTTTGCCTTCTGGTACTCCTTTAATGAGAAAGGAATATCACGTAAGGGCAGGTTGCTGAACACTATGGCTACTTGTGTGTCCTCATCTACTATCTCGGGAGGGTTCCCTAGCAGCTTCTTAAAGTGTGCATGCCATAGCAGCACCCTCTTCTCTGCGCTTAGGGACTTGAGCTTAGCAGAGATTTCATTAATCAGCTTCCACTTGAGCTTAGCAGAGATTTTCTCCAGAATATCTGTCTCTATTGTAATCAGCTCAGCGAGAACTCTTGGGTCGTTGCAGCTCTCCTTTTTTTCTTTCTCTTGACTTACATGCAGGCTGCAGCATCGGGTTTCAGACACGTGCGTAGAGATCTCGACTTGTATTCATCACTCGTAGCACCTAGCGTGTCTTCAACCGCATAGCGTGTCTGCAGCTCCCTGTTTACTTCTAGCTCGCCCCACTCATACTTGGGCTTCCTAGCTTCCCGTTTCTTTGGTGCTCTCAAGCTGAGTTGCACTCTCGCTGTTACTACCCTGTGATCTGAGTACAGGGACCCGACGATGCTGTAGGCTTCACAGTTATTGCCACTGTTTCTCCACTTCTTAAGTACAAGTACATAGTCCAGCTGGTGAGTCGTGTTCTGGGGTGATCTCCATGTCCACATCTTGCCTCTCCTTTTTCCGGAACAGTGTATTGGCGGCTAGAAGCTGGTGTTCCTCCATGACTTCGAGAAGGCGCCTTCCATTGTCATTGGTCTCAGGACTGGCTGTGAACAATGCATCATCAGGGCCTAGCCTGGAATTGAAGTCGCCAAGAATAGCCAGGAAGTTGTGTTGAGCAACTGACTCAAGTGATTTTCATGGGTTGCAGGTTATCAATTAATAGATTGAAAGCAGCATAACGCAGTCCTTTTGACACTAGGTGGTTTATGTGAATCTTGCACGATCATGTCCATGTCACCATGTGATATGCCAAAATGCTCCCTTGACTATATGTTAATCACGAAAACGGTCACGAACAACGAATTGAAGCATATAGCACAGTTTCAATCAAGCGCTGGTAATAAGATCAGAAAGTCCCAAAAGAAACGAATATTCTTGAAACTGATCGACATTAATGAATTGTAAAAAGCAGTCAGTTTTCCCAGAATGTGTCTGACCGTTAATAGCAGGATGGAGAACGAGCCAGCATTTACAAAAATAGCAGCAGGCTTTATAACATCAATCCTAATGAATCGACTCATTTGGCAAATGAGCAATGCAGTGGCTGACATTAGCACATTTAATCTGCACGTCCGTCAATCAAAGATGATAGTAACGCCAGAGACAAAACTGATCGCACCTCTGGACAGTGCCCAGTGACCATAAAGTCTGACCTGTCCACCCCAGTACAATTAGACAGTCCGAAAGAAGGCTTGTGTTTGCATTGGCAGGCAATCTCATCCACTCGTTGCCTTCTGTCGACGTAATAGAAATATTGTTGTTGTATCTAGTAACGCAGTTACAGGTGGAACAAAAGTGTGCTTGACATAAATTACATTGGACAGTGTTTAATTAGTTTTGTTCAGCATCACAACAGCACATTACAAACATACATTTCCATATTGGAACTAATAAGGGAAAACCATATTAGCAAGCGGATGAAGGGAAATTTATTTTGAAATCGCGGATTGAATGTTGATGCTACCTTATCAATTTACTATTCATCACATAAATGAAACATCGTGCTTTAATTTAAACTGCCAAGGACAAGTATCGCATTGGGAACAATTCACAGAACTGGTAAGCAGTCTGTCTTCTGATGTATTTTCATTTGACTTCATTGGTTTAAACCAAGTATTTAAAGTTCAATGCGAAAGTTTTTTAAACCTTTCCAACTATCACCAATTTATTGCAAATACACGTAATGATAACGCAAGAGGTGGCGTTGGCCTTTTTATCAAAGATCTTATTGGATGTTGTAGAAGAGATGATTTATAGATGTTCATACCTTATGTTATGGGAACATTGTTTATAGAATACGAAAACAGCTCGAAATCCACATGTACCGTTGGAATTGTTTATCGACCAAACACGGCACCTTTTGCTGATACCGACGTATTTTCATCCACTATCTTAGATATCATAAAGAATATAAGCAATGAGAAAAAAAATGTATAATGGGAGATATGAATCTCGATCTTTTAAAGTTCAAAATGCATGTGAAAACTGACAATTATCTTGAGATTTTTTTTGTAAATGGGTTTGTTCCAATGATCACGAAACCCACAAGGGTGACACCTACATCAGCCAAACTCATTGACCACATATTTACCAATGATCTAACACAAGCTTCATCTGGAATTATCATCACTGACATTTCAGACCACTTCGCCACATTCTACATGACACACTGAACAAACTGACCACACATGTGAAGATCTTATGCTAAGAAGCAACTTCTCCCCAACAAATTTCAATAATTTCATAAATTATTTAGAAATAACCGATTTTTCGAATGTCTCAGAGCATGAATGTCCTAATCAGTTGTATGATGTTTTCATAAATAAATACAAATGTGCATTTGATCAAGCATTTCCGATTTTCGGACAAAAAAAAATCGCACCAATATTATGCATCAACCATGGATGACTCCTGGCTTGATAGCTTCAACTAAAACTAAATTAAAATTATATAGGAAATACAAGCAAAACCCGTCACAGTGCAATACGCAGAAGTACAAAATATACAATAGCCTTCTGTACAAGGTTAAGCGTAAACTCAAGTGTAATTACTATTCTGAAATGATAGAAAAATACAAAACAAACACCAAGTCTTTGTGGTCAGTACTAAACCAAACAATAGGAAATGCACATCGCAAACAAAAAATGGCCAATAGATTTAAAATTGATGGCGAACGAATATCAGATAAAAGTATAATTGCCGATGAGTTCAACAATTCCTTTACCAATACATGCAAAACAATATCTGAAAGCTTACCTTTACCTAATGAACACTTCACTTTCTATTTGCCAAGCCAACTGCCACACTCAATGTACCTAAAAGACGTAACTGAAAATGAAGTTGCAGCCGTAGTAAATAACCTTTAACCACGACAAAATCAGTACTAAAACTATAAAATCAACCCTTCCAATAATATTGAATCCTTTCTCAAGTATATGTAATATATCGTTGAAAACAGGAATCCTCCCCGACCAACTAAAAATATCAAACATTATACCCGTATATAAATCCGGTGACGACTGCGTCTTAAATAACTATAGACCTATTAGTTTGCTACCAAGTTTCTCAAAAGTAATTGAAACTATGATGTATAACAGAACTATGTCCTTCCTGATTAAATTTAAACTACTGTATAAGCACCAATATGGATTCCAAAATAACCCCCAAAAATATTCATCCAATATTGCATTTGCTCAATTACTACTCAGATGCTAACAATAAATCACCCAATAAATATGTGCTCCCAATATTTTGCGACCTCTCTTAAGTCTTCAATATAATAAACCATAAAACACCTCGAACTAAACTGTATTCGCTTGGAATAAGAGGTCTCGCACATAAATTGTTTTCAAGTTATTTACGACTTTGTAAACAATATACACAAATAGAAAACATTCAATCACCTGTATCCGATGTAGCTATAGAAGTACCTCAGGGTTCCATTCTAGGGCCTCTGTTGTTCTCTTATTTATGTACCATTACAAAAAAACATATCACCATCATCATTCATCAATTCATTCCATCAACAATGCAATATCAACATTTTTTTATAACACGCGTAATGCCCATCTAATGGTCAGGTCTATCCCGAATACCGAATTTGTATCAGAGTACATACATTCCCTAAAACTTGGAACAAATGGCGAAAATCACTCTCTTCATTTTCAGTATTATCCCAAGTCAAAAACATATTTGATGAATGCATTCATAAATTATTACCAAAGTACCGGTAATTGTTCAAACCGCCATTGTGTTGATTGCATTTAATGCAGAAGGATCAAACTTAATTTATGTTTTAGTCAATATTTGTTGTTTTTGAGAACAAATTGGTTGACTTATTATGTTTTTTAAATGTACCTCATGTAGTATTGTATTATTTAGAGATCGTCAGGGTGGTTGGAAGATAGCCACCTGTGGTTAAACCACGCCCGTCTCCTGACAGTGTGCGTGAGTTCTAAATTTACCATAAGTATGTGTATGTATATTTATTGTCAGGAGACAAAAAAATTCTTCTTCTTCAGTTGTAATTAACATGTTAATGGCACTACATTGTTCGTTATGCTCTGTGTCAATCACTCTACTGTTAACTATGTAGTGAAGCATATTCCGACATACCCCTGATACTTCAGTGTAATATACAGTACCATATAGAGTGTCGCAGTAATCGACTAACGATGCCGTGTTCCTCATCCGTGGTCCAGTGTCAGTCGATGAATACCAATCGTTCGTGGCGGGTATCTGGTTTAACATTACATAACCACATTGTGTTACTGGTATTTGGTATATTTTCTGCCTGAAATAATTGTCATCCATGTGCTAATAACATCTGTAAAAATTTACCTGTAGACATGGAAATCTTACAATACAGAGCGTTCGAATAGAATTAAAGGCCCCGCTAAGACTATTGCATGTAAAGCGAATGAGTTAGATCTTGTAAATGACCTCATAAGATCGGTGAATGCATGAATATACATGATTGTTATCATACATTATACGTTGCAACGCGTATCTGTGAATGTAGGCTAGCTTGAAATATCAGAAAAGATATCCGTCCTGCATATATGAATGATGCATCAAATATCTTAACCTGTTATTCGGTGCAACTTTGTCATGTTCAAACATACTTAGTATAGTAACTGCGAGGTATTAAAGGTCAGGCGCTAGTGATCAGTGGTCTTTTGCTCCCTACACTGGGAGTTAGCATGAATCACCCACTACTAAGGAAATGCTGATGAAGCTCACTCCGATTTACAATCACCATCAAGTCGACCCTTTTCTTCATGATAGATATCTTGGCCCGCGCCATTTCAACCTGCCGTCAATCTCGCTGCCATTTCAACGATTTCGTAAATGTGTAGCGGTCAACTTAATTGCCTGGCTCGACACTTCACTATCACATTATACATGCTATGCCAATACCATTTGTGACTAGACCATCGTGGGGTAATGTGACACGAAGCTTTGCCTTGACTCAAGCTCGACAACGCTTCTTTCCATACTTTGCATGAGAGATAATACCAAGTGCAGCAGTAGGCTCTAGAATGTGGAAACAGAAAACGATTGCTGATCTGTTGAAAATGGGAAGACACAGTCAGCAGTTCACTGGTGGCCTGTCATGGTTCGGAATATTATGAATCAAAGTGTATTAATGCAATGGCGGAGAAACATAGCAACATATAATGGTTTGCAGAAATACAACGATGACGCCCCCTTATCCCCATTAAATCATCATTATTATTGCATTAAAACAGGTGAGCTCTGATCCCAGTCCTGACCTACGTATCTTAATTAGACAGCCGGCAATTATAAAAGAGATTATGTAATAATAATGCAGTATAATGATGACCCCCTCTAAACCCATTGTTATAATATTATAATTATTACAATAAAGCCACTTTGAATTGGACCCAACCCCTCTCCGAATTATTTTATCCTAACACCCTTGGACTATATAAGAGAATACAAGATATATTTAAGCTTTCTTGTGACCTAATATGTTATTAGGGGAATATTTGGACTGACTGATGTTACCTCTCGAGCTTTCATTCCAGACGGAGCAAGATTGATATGATCCACGTGAGGCTCTGTGTTCGCCTGAGTGCGGTCTCCACATTGCATTAGTTTACCATTGCATAACGCGGCGCCGTTATCCACCTCTCTCACGGCGAAAAAATGGTACATGGCTGCATATAGAACACACAGGCTGTGGCTGGAATGGAAGTCCCGGCGATATAGCGTGCCAAATAAATCATGCAGACCATAGATGAATATAAAGATTTCAAACATTGACCATCACCCGCGAAAATAACATTTGTGGCAATTGCCGAGAGAAGAAAGGCGCGGCAATGGATGGATCGTTTGTTGCATTTGATCTAAGATAGTATGGAATATAATTAACATATAAGGTTACCGGCTTGTGTAGTCGATTAAGAGGAAATATGCATATAATCGATTGCCCATTATTTTATCCTTTCTTAGCTCATATAAATTACGACAATTTCTTTGGGTCAAATCATTACAGGGTGACGACGTTAACTGTGATACACATAGGTATCAAAAAAGTCGGCAGAGACGGTTATGAGACGCACAATAATTGGCTGAGTTGATATTTAATTCTTTTAAAGAAGGAGAGAGTGAGAAGTCAAAGAGAGATCTGCAGTCATGACTCAAAAGAACGGCCCTATACCAATAAACCTTGGTAAATGTATCATGTCAGCGAATGTCGCTGTTAGTGTATCCGACAGGAACCTCTTCCGTGCCTGGTCATGGGAGGAAAAGATGAGTTCAACAAAATCAGAATCCAACAGACCAAGGCAGTTGCGCTACCTAGTAGATATTGTCATATTTGCAACGCAACATTTTGTCACGAAATATACCCCACGTGACTTACCGGCGGATGTAAAACCAGCAAGTTATGGCATGACCTAATGTTCATTAATTACAGCACAGGGTACCGAGTCGTGCGCCGCGCTTACAAAGAGATTTACTGGTAATTAAACAGGTCCATTGATATTGCGCTTTGATTTACCGTTACTTGCAACCAAGGGTAAATGTTGATAACAAGAATAATTAGTCACATTAGGCCAATACCCTCCGCGTCATGAAATATTTGGCTTCTATGTAGGCTCAATGGAGAATTTTGCTGATGTCTAGGTGAATCAGTAACGGCGCTAGACGTCATCCGTCTCCGGCCGTCTAGTCCACCTTCCCATTATGCTGTGACCTATCTATATCACAGCAGTGGGAATAATAGATGGGTGTAGCGTCCGGGTGAGCCGGGGGACTTTATCATTGATCTTAAATAGTTCAATAAAAAACAGTTACAATTTATAATTTAGTGTTCGATTATACTTAACCCTCAGTGTATACATCGATCTGTCTGCCAAAAAAAGTCACTTGAATCAAACGATACCCCTGTACGAGAACACCCCGTAGGCCTAGCATGCCAATCGGGCCGAGTACACAAACACCATCGACAATACTTGGCCACATGTGAACAACTTCAGGCGCCCCTTGATTACTTCTGCCAGTTAGATTACGCTAAATTCCTGGTCTTTTACGCTACATTTAAGCTCGATAAAGCTCTAAAATGTCTGCATACTGTCTGATATCGTCAGATTAAATTGTGAGCTGCTAACATTTGTTCTGTGATTTAATCACCGCAGTTAGATACCTAGCTCACAGTGTGTGGATGCCATAATGTACATGGTTCGAACACCATCAACCACGACGCAATCATGTCCGTCTATTACAACGAGGATAATGTGAAGGCATACAAAGACCACAGAAAGCGCAGCCGTCAGCATGCCTTTACCGCCGACTTATTGACCTGCCTTTATCTTCCACTTCATGGCCAGTCCCTATTACGACCATAATGACCAGCCCTCCTCACCAACATAATGACCAACAATTCTCTTCAACTCAAAGACTATCCCTTATGAGCAGCATTTCGGCAAACACCTGTGATCTGGTTATACATCAGCTGCTATAACGATCTGGTGAAGGGCCTGAACAGAGGTGGTGGGAAGCAGGCGTAGTGGTGGTAGATGTGGAATGCCGACGTAGCAGTGTTGGTTGTGGGAAGGTGGTGTGGCGGTGTTGGCTGTTGGAAGCAGGCGTAGTGGTGTTAGATGTGGGATGATGACGTAGCAGTGTTGGTTGTGGGAAAATGGTGTGACGGTGTTAGCTGATAGAAGCAGGCATAGTGGTGCTAGATGTGGAATGCCGACGTAGCAGTGTTGATTGTGGGAAGGTGGTGTGGCGGTGTTGGCTGTTGGATGCTGGCGTAGTGGTGTTAGATGTGGGATGATGACGTAGCAGTGTTGACGTAGCAGATGTGGGATGATGACGTAGCAGTGTTGGTTGTGGGAAAGTGGTGTGACGGTGTTATCTGATGGAAGCAGGCGTAGTGATGTTAGATGTGGGATGATGACGTAGCAGTGTTGGTTGTGGGAAGGTGGTGTGACGGTGTTAGCTGATGGAAGCAGGTGTAGTGGAGTTTTATGTGGAATGCCGATGTAGCAGTGCTGGTAATGGGAAGCTTGCATAGTGGTGAAAGCTGCGGGAAGCTAGCATACGGTGTTTGTTGTTTCAAACTAGCGTAGCGGTGGTGGTTGTGTGAAGCGCAGTAGTGTTGCAGGTGGGAAGCTGGTGTATAAGTGTTGGTAGTGTTTGTAGCAATCTATGAAGTGCTGAGACCCAGGAACCACCCGGCATCGTGGCGGGCCAAATTGGCGGCAGGACTGGGTGTGAATATATCGTGGCGGTGAAACAGTTAGTAATTAGTTAATTGACACAACAAATGGAGACCTACACTGGCTGTCATCATCAATAACGCGTGGCTGTGAAATATTATGGATAAGGAGATCTCTGAAAGATGTGGTCATTACATGTTCATGACCAGTCTTTAGTTAGCCGGCCAGAACAGTATATGAACCAATGATAACAGAAATATGTGCAATTCTCAATAGAATATGAACACGAACATGACTTGGACTGATTCAACTGCGAAATATGAATACGAAATTATCAGCAATTGCATGGCGAACGTTACCAGTCACAACCCAACAGGTGGCTTACACATTGTTACTGTTACACAATCTATCATACCTGTTATGACATACCTGGCCAAGTGAGTAGGATAATTACGCTATCATGCAGCTTAGACAACATGTCTGCTCGCTCTGCTATCACTCCCCTTTAAACCTTTCACCTGCCTTAAATGTTCACCGTTGGCAGGAAAGTGATAGCTCATCATCCTACAAAAATGCCTATTGAAAACCTCAGAAACACGAGGTCTAACGTACAATAACGACCAACTGACTAATTATAATATCTTCAAGTATATGCCTCTTTCTACCTAATTCCATGCAATGCCGTGTCTCAAGGATTACTGACTCACAAGCATTTCGTTAAATCTAGATATAAACGGCACTTAAGCAATTCATATATTTCGCTTCACACGGCTTGATACCGTTTCTTTTAGGCTTTATTGCTGATCTGTGAGTAACTAATTAGATTATCTGTAAGATTAATTGTAGCCATTGATAGCACTTCGCCCTAATTAACACCATCAGCCATTCTAAAAATTGCGTTCCTTGGACTCGCGGCCTACAAGGCTCTATGTGCACGCAAATCTTTAATTTTTTTTAATTGTTGCCTGCGCTTGTCGTCGGTAGTGAGCATTACAAGAAGCCATGTGACTGCAAAGACCTTATTACAGAGCAAAGAGAGTCGTGTTGAGGAGGGCGGCCTACAACGCTCTAATGGCGTCTGGCATTTTTACATGTTGTTTCCAATTCACGTTTGTCAATGCGTTTCTTTCCACCATATATACTTAGTCCTTTCTACAATAAACATTAGCTTTGAGTATAGTTTCGCAAAACCCTCCCTTTCAAACGGCGGTGGCAGACATTTTGCAATTCCGAGACAGTGGCTGAAGCAATCGCTGTGTTAGGCGTCACCCCATTAGCAGACACAGTGGTGCTCCTTTTCGCAGTGCCCATTCGATGGAAAGCCATAGAGTAATAAGTCACACGCGTTTATCCTCAAACGTTTTGTGCAGCTGGCACGCCTGATAATATCAGAGCTGATATACTAAATTGCCGTCATGTTGATATGAATATGTTCAGATTCGCAATGTGAGCCTCGTTTAACTGATACACCGAGCTAGGATAACACAGAGCGGGAGAGGGAGTCAATCAGGTAACGAACGTTACTGAAAGAGGTCGTCCATCATTATGCTGAAATAACCTACTCGCTGTTCTGGATCCATACACTCACGGATAGACTTTACTGGAGCCCACATTAAGTCCATTCGTATTTGACCCTATCATTGCAGTCCAGTAGTTCTGGACCTCTATATCAACAGTCAGTCTAGAGTTAATATAGTCACAGTTTCCCTATTCCGTACCCCTATTGTCACAGTCTCCCTGAACCAAACGCCTTTAGTCACATATTCCCTATTCTAGAACCCTATAGTCACAGTCACCTTATTCCATGCCTCCATAGTCGCAGTCTCCCTGTACCTGACCCCTAAAGTCACAGTCTCTCTATTTCCGACCCCTATAGTCACAGTCACCCTATTCCAGACATCTATAGTCACATTGTCTATATATCAGACCTCTATAATCACAGTCACCCTATACCAAGCCTCAAGCATAATTGTTACCATTGCTTCAACTCAATATAGGTAAGACGAGCTGTGTAAATGAGATAAACTTTACTTTATTTAAGAAATACCACCCCAGTAATTACTGTAAATGCTATAGAAACGTAAGCGAATATGTCCGCACTGTATATTTAAATGATGCATCGAATATGTGGATCCCCACTTCAGAGAAACGTTTTGCGATGTTTGAAAACATACTTTGCTTGGTTTCTGTGAGAAACTATCATTTGTAATAGATTCTAAATTGGGCAATTTGTTGAAGCAGCTGTTAACAAATTTCTTCCATGTTTTGAGTTATGTAGGGCCAGTGTACCTGCCACAATCACCAAATGTAGCACCGATTCACCATCTTCAACTAATTACACGCTGCCCCTCTCTACACCCATGACAATATATAAATTGTTGAGGAACACAATGTCCTGATAGCCTGACGGGCAGCAGTCTGTTTAGGAGGTGCTGAAAATCCACTCTACCAATGGCATTCTACTCGAGTGTAAGAATCCACTCTAGCAATGGCATTCTACTCGAGTGTAAGAATCCACTCTACCAATGGCATTCTACTCGAGTGTAAGAATCCACTCTAGCAATGGCATTCTACTCGAGTGAAAGAATCCACTCTACCAATGACAGTTTTTGCCAAATGTCAACTTATGTTAATTAGTCCCTCTGTCGGATTTACTATATTGCCTACTCGCTAGAGACTCACAATTGCTAGCTGAGTTGATATTGCAAGCTTACAAATACCCCTGCAGTGAGAGTTGGATTACCTGCCAGTTGTGACACCAAGCTAGTTGCCGAGGTGTGCAGCTTCAATCATTCACTGCTCTGGGGCTGTTGGTGTCACATACATCAGTGACATAGTCTCAAACGCAGCAACAATTAATACTGCAATTTTTATGGATTAAACATGTGTGCTTTGTGATTATAAAGTGCCATGTTAACAGATGTTTATCTACACAATAATTGAGCTTAAAATTACGTGCACGCAAATCTTTAATTTGGACTGACCTAATATTTGTTGCCGGCGCTTGTCGTCGGTAGTGAGCATTACAAGAGGCCATGTGACTGCAAAGACCTGCTTACAGAGCGAAGAGAGTCGTGTTGAGGAGGGCGGCCGTGTGACCTTGTAGATAATGTGTTACGGACAAAACAACTGAATCGATTCTAGTGTGATTCCGTTGTCCACTACGGAGGACCCTAGCCAGGATCCTACTCGGGCTCTCCTGGAATGATTAGTCATGACTCGGTGGTTCTTAGAGCACCAGGAAGCCCATATAAGCAGTGTTCACTTCTGAATTGTAGTAAAGGACACGCTTTCTCTTGTTTCTAGCTCGTTTGTTATAAACATCTGAAAAACCCCATTATCAATAGGTTATATAATTGATTGAAAACTTATTGGTCACCTGTAGTCTTCACTTATCTTTCAATTTCTATAGCCATCCACAGCCTAAACCCCTCCCGACTGAAAGTAAAATAAAGAACATACTGAACTTTTAAAATTGATGCAACTTCATAAATATGGCATGCCTAGTTCTAGTTGGTATAAAGCTAAAATGATGACAATGAAAATATACATCTGAGTAATTTGTTTACTGCCTACATGGTTAGCCATTGCTTGATCTTATCTGCAGAATGTTGGATGATACCATCACCAGTTGCCCGACTGTCACATGGCCTGTTGGTGTGGCGGGAGCTCAATGATGACAGTTTCCTTTGGTTTAGACTGGCCTCTTCGCGGAAGTGAGGTACCCCCTAAATATAAATGGCGCTCTGGAGAAAAGATGATCGCTCACGGGTCGTCGATACAATCATCCATATATAGACAATTAAGGAGGGTATAGACATTTTGAAGTGAGCATTAAGTGGGAAACTTGTGCGTGTATAGTTTGAACTTATGGACAAGTTCGGATAACGAGGTTAAATTGGCTGTCCGGAAATGATTCTTTATGACTGTTGATCGGTGGATGGAAAGATTGCTTGTATCTTTTCGTCTCCATTCCTTGGGGATATTCACATCAGAAACATTCATTTGTAAACTCCGGCACAGTACCAAAGTCCGGTTGTCCTTCTCAGAGTTTCTGTAGACATAGTGGCCGAATGTAACTCGGGCTAATTTGATACATGAGACTACGATGCAGCATTTATATTCAAGTGATATCTCAACCACGCCGCTGATAATGGAACTCCAATACTCTGTTCACAGCATAAATCAGACTCTCAGTGTGAAAATCGAGGTTGTTAATTATGTTTCATGGCTACTCAAGTCCATTTAAAGGGCTAGCCCTTTATATGATAAATATATATATGTACATATATATATAGCATATATATATATCATATATAAATATAAATATATATATATATATTTATATATATATATACATGGAATACATATATATATATATATATATATATATATGCAAATATCAGATATATATATATATTTATATATATATAGCAGGGTTCTCCGCAGGGCCGTTAAGCGTTGCGGCACCGCTACGCCTTCATCAAAGTCATAAATAAGCCGCTATCTCTTAAATACAGCGCTATGCCTTACACTCCATTCGCTACGCTTTGGTATACTGTGTATTGATTACAACCATGGCGCAGAGTATTGCTATGACGCTATAGGAGGCATGATGCTGGGATGGAACGCCGCGTTTATGAATAATCGTGGGATGACTACGGCAACACGTCATAATGTTGCTGGGGACCGTTTTGTTTACAAGTGGCCAAGTTGATTTTGATGCTGTTGTGGACAGCTGGTTCAAGGCTGGACCAAGGAAAGAGGTTCTGTAAATGATACTTTGTGATTGTTTATGATGTGATTGTTTTGATTAGAAATGACAATAAAAGCAGATAATTTTAGTATTTTTTGCTTACATTGTGAAAATAAATTACCCAAAGGTACTTGGTAAAGAAGACAATGCAGGAAATGAGGTCTAAAAATACTGATTTAAAAAAAATCGCCACACGGAAGGGGGTACCTCCCGTACCCCCCCCCTCTCATATGCCCCTACTCCTTAAATTATTTCTGCGGTGAACCCTGTATAGGTAGATATATATATATATAGATATAGATAGAGATAGAGAGATATATATATATAGAGATTTATATATAGAGATAGAGAGAGAGAGAGAGAGAGAGATAGAGATATATATATAGATATATAGAGAGATATACTATAGAGAGAGAGAGATACCTCTATATATATATATATATATATATATATATATATCTATCTACTATATATATATATATATATATATATATATATATATATATATATATATATCTATATATATATATATATATATATATATATGTATATATATATATATATACGTATATATATATGTAAATATATACATATCGCCGTTTTTCCCAGGGGCTATCTATGTTTATTTCAAGTATGGATAATTGATCTCCATCAACACACTATGGCTGCACATCCTGTCTGGTTGAATTCGCCTTCAATTGAGGCCAACGAGTATTTTTTTTTCAAAAATCAAAAACAATGTTACAGCTGCTATGTAAACGATTGAAATGTGCACTAATAGAGTTTAGAATATCGCGGTATTGTAGTTGCATGTATGAAAGATAATGCCCTGAAATTAACAACTGAGATAAATGTTTTGTAAGCAGATAGTTGCAATGGGATTATGGTCTGACAGTCGACTAATAGAACCTATTCGGCTGATGAGTAGTCGGATGATTATCGATGTTGCCGTCGGTTTCAGCCCATGTGCTCAATAGAGACGACCGGTCACTGCAGACAGGACTTTGTTATCCGCTGCTTGTTCGCATGGCGAGTCTTACTTAAATATGCAAGTGTACATACGCTAAAATGTAGCCTCCGAAACTCGTAATAGATCACGCCCTAACATTAACTGACTGTCGTCGATCGATCCAAAACTCCCCAAAATGACCAGTTTAACTGAATTGTGTGATGTGAGAATAGGTTGCTGAACATTACTTGCCATTTGTATTGCTTTAACTCGTTTTATCACCTAACATTATACGCATACACTTAAGCGAAATTCAGCAGCATGTGGCGTTATCAAGAACATTGGCGGAATGGGGGTTCTTTTCGCATCCCACATTTTTCTATGATTAACGGCATCTGTGACCTGTTACCGCTTATCACGCAATCGCAAGTTTACCCATGGTCCTCAGTGTCACATGCGAATTTAATAAAGGCTGTAAATCACCACGGCTTCTGTGGTTAAGCCATTTAATACTTATCCGCCCTTTTTCTAAGATTCTCCTATCAAGACCAGTCATCGTCGAGAAGAAAGTTGTTGGACTATATCTCTGATCCTGTCCTGTGGCTGCCATCTCCTTATTGCGTTCTATATCCGCATTAGGAGGAATGGTTATAGTAATAATAATAATCTATTTTCAACAGTGTATACATTACATGCATTCTCATATACATAATCTATCTGCAGAAACGCTAAACTGAAGACAATGAGGAATGACATCCGAAGATGTATTCATTATCTTATCATTTTCACTGCATTTAATTACAAGTGCAGAAGATCTGGTAACCTGTGCAATAAAAGATAGAACAATACATACAGCTTATTGCAAATGAATGATTTTTATGGACATTTTAAATATTTTATACCGCAAAAGTACATTCATACTGTAAACATATAATTGTTAAGTATACCAAACAATTGAAATTGTCACACATGACTGTAAACTATGCACATAGCAGTTATAGGAAACGAAGCACATTTATGTGATGTGTCTGTCCAGCGCTTTTCAAGAGTCAATGTTTTTTTCAGAATCCGCAACTCATATCAACTTCGAATTTGGCTAGCTTACTAGCTTGAAAAACATGATTCTTATTGTAATCAAATATTGCAATCTTTGGTTTAATAAAATGCCCCATCTGCAAGTACTAGATGATTGCTTGAATGATTGACCATTTGTCGCCACTAACGGTTAGGTATCTTTCCGCTGTAGTGTCCCGGTTATTCTATATATGTCCTAATGGATATCGAGGATACTCAGTGGATAACAAATGCACTCTATAATTACCTGCACCATGCAGCAGTCACGTTCACGCGGGACGTCTTGTGATCAAGTTGAGTAACTTACTTTTAGTTAATGCTGCACTGCATTAGAGGGAATGGAAATACTAAGCAACTCTACTTTTTCTCTTTTAATACTAGAGTGGACGTGAAATTCTTTGAAACCATAAAGCCACAGCTTTATTCTGGTTACAGCTTTTAATTTACCAAAATTTTGTACAATACAAATCATCATGATTGTTAGCTAGTCCTTAGTCCGTTATGACCCACTTTGCCGAAACATATAAACTTGTTGACGTCTCTTGATTAGACACAGGGGGCGGGGTTGATTTCAACAGCAGCAATCTTCTATGTAAATAAATGCTGTGAATGCATGTCGTACGCAGCGTTTCTCACATAAAGGATCCTATGGACACGCATATTCTGCGGCCAAAGAGTCCTAATGAGATGGAAAGTCATTCGTAAGTATTGTTTCAGCAACAACATGTCGCAAAGGAAACTATTTCATTGGGGATTTGGCAGCCAATGCGAATCGTACAATTTGAATTATGCGGATGTCATATATTGCTGCTCGGGACACCGATTCTTATGTCGCGCTCATTCAGTAGCGTACTGCAAATTGAACAGCGCCTTGCATATAACACCTGCACGTGACTGCTTAACTTGGAACAGCGCCGTAATGTTGACTACAACGGTAGTTTGATCACAACAGAGCAATAACAACCGGTGTTATCCATCATCTGGTTAATGGCGTAGGTGATATATTATGGAAGTACAGTTCATTTGTCTCAAAACTTAAATATATATCGGCATACAAATTCAATAGCTGCTTAAATAGCTTTGTTCATTATGTGTTGTTTGAGAACTTTTACGAGGCTGAACGATATTGGCAAGTGTTATGAGGAGAGAAGAATGATCCGAAATCATGCCTAGGTTAGTTCATTATTCATGTTAGGGTATTTATAATAAAATACCCAGGTTTGATCTCAGAGGATGACTATCTCGGTGATCAAAAATCGATAGAAGGCGGTAACGTCTTGCAGCTGATTGTTCCTATGTTTGCAATGATGCCTCTGTGTATACAATCGGTCACAATCTGGAGGGAATGCAACGAAAAAGGACCCGTTCTGTGTGTATATCGTCCGACAAACAATGCCCGCCAAGAAATATTGTACTGCAATAATTAACAACAAGACAATTTGACGATTGTAATATTTCTGGGATGCCCTTGACGTTTCTTAGCGCGATGCATTCATAGCCTCCAGCGTAGAATGCTAACCGCTATATAGCTGGTTTTGCAGGCTGTTTGAGTATAAGTCGATGTTTATTCCGGCATGGCTACCTGGTGCAAATGTCATGGTCATCAAAATCTCGAACTGAATCTGCCACTTAACGCCTAGCAATCGAGAGCAAAGGCGATGTTATGTGACTCGTTCGTGGTGATACTGTCATACAGTCTGTGATGAGTACATGAGTATCGCTACGTCTGAGATGAGTATTTTGTGAAACTGTCATCTGGTAAATTAGGAGGAACATTGATTTAGCTTTTCTCATGTACTGGAGACTGAAATTGCGCAAAAGATCAATTACAACGAATTTGATATCGTAACGGAACTTTTATCACAAACTATCCGTAATGCCGGCCCCTATCTATGATATGCGAAATGACAGTTTATTTGCATTTATTATTATGCTAAGCATTCAATCGATATCTTAATCTAAATTTGACAGATAAGACAAATCACAAACTTAAAATGAAATTCAATCACAAACGAGTGAGAGAAAAAAATACTTGTGGGTATTTTCGCAAATCTACGCATCAACATCCATTTTTAGGAGGACAGACTAGGAATATTCGTTGAATGTACATCACTATCCATAAATGGTGAACACATGAAACTGATGCCTACGGCCTGTAAACTGTTCTACATGGCCCCTATAGCAATTGTTGACCAACCAACCAGGCAAAGTATGATTTAGTTGGGTCAATCGTCTTTATTATCGTTTCAGTTGTTAGGTGAATGGTTTGCTTGACGTAGCTTTGATGGTGATACATCTGTGCTAATTGTGGATTCACAAGGAAATAAGCGGATAGAATTAGATAACGATTGAGTCAGTCATGAGCATAATTGTAGTATTTTAGAATTAGACATAGGATATCGTGACAACATCATGTCATGATGCTTACACTGTGCTGCCGGGGGTGAGGGTTACCAAACGTCGTCTTGCAGTTACTGTGTAGATCGACAATGATTAATCCTGGCGCTTACCTCGTCTTCGATCGAGACGGAGATGCTCATCTAAACGAACGGTTTGCTGCCGTTCTAGTCAAATCTTAGATGAAAAGCAATATGCTAATCAACCTAGCGCTCTACGCACAGAATGGGGACGCTTCTTAAATGAGTACTACGTTTTGACATTTTTGAGCTGATCAGTCTAGTACATTAACAAGAATGCCTTATAGCTTGTGCAGTTTGTGTAGTTTGTGTAGCTTGTTTAGGGTCATGTAGCTTGTGTGAGGTCGTGAAGGGTCGTGTAGCTAGCGTAGGGTCGTGTAGGGTCGTATAGCTTTTGTTGCTTGTGGAGCTTGTGTGGGGTCGTGTAATACGTCAGTGGCTCTTAACTGTTTTCAAAGTGAGAAGCTCACATTAAAAAAAATGATTGCCAAAGTCATCTAATTTTGATCCAGTGACAAGAAATGCAAACATTTAGAAATGCCCATTGCAATTTATTATGCAACGATAACCATTCATGACCTCCTGTTCCTAGTGCTTATTTGACTTATCTCTGGAGGTAGTAAAGGTTATCTGGTTCCTTGTAAATGAGTTGTAGATAGTTACCAGATCCGTTATTCTTGTTGTATCTCGGGGAAGACGCGAACGACTGGCCATATAATCCTACAATTTAAATGCGCCATGACGGAAATGTATTCGATAAAATTAAGTTACGTACAGCCATGAGTGCTGTAAAGGCAATATCACTCATTATTCTAGCTGAATGGTGCTAGGTCTAAAGCTTTCATTCGCGGACGAACCATGGTTAATGTGATCTATGTGTACCTTTTGTGTTCGCCTGAGTGCTGTCTTCACAACCTATGGGTGCACCATCTAAATGTGAGGCATCGATTTCAGCACCAATAAACACCTCCCTTTAGGTGATGATTGAGGTTGATGAATCGGTCAAGGCAAGTAAAGACCTATCGATTCTATCATAGCCCATTATATCTCTCAACTGGCATCCGGGCGATAGATGCTGTCCGTATGTTGCTCATTGGTTTCCGATTTTCGGTGGCCAGACTAGAAATATTCGTTGAGTGAAGATCACAATCCACAAAACGTTGGAGGTATGTCAATGAGGCCTACTGACTGTAAACTGTTCTACATGGCACTTATTGCAACTGCTGACCTACCAACCAGTCACAGTATGATTTAAATGGACAATCGTCGACATTATCGATTCTATTGTTAGGTGAATGGTTTGCTGCCGTTCTCGCCGAATCTAAGATGCAACAATATGCTATTCAACCTAGCGGGCTACGCATTTAATGGAAACGCTTCTTACATGAGTATTACGTTTAGGCATTTTTGAGTTGATCAGTCTAGGGCATTAACCAGAATGCCTTATAGACTGTGCATCTTGTGTAGTTGGTGTGACGTTTGTAGGGTCGTGTAGCTTGTGTAGCGTCGTGTAGCTTGTGTAGCGTCGTGTAGCTTGTGTAAGGTCGTGAAGCTTGTGTGAGGTCGTGTAGCTTGTGTAAGGTCGTGTAGCTTGTGTAGGGTCGTGTAGCTTGAGTAGGGTCGTGTGGCTTGTGTAAGGTCGTGTAGCTTGTGTCGGGTCGTGTAGCTTGTGTCGGGTCGTGTACCTAGGTCGTGTGTAGGGTCGTGTATCTTGTGTAGGGTCATGTATCTAGTGTAGGGTCATGTAGCTTGTGTAGCGTCGTGTAGCTTGTGTAAGGTCGTGTAGCCTGTGTAGAGTCGTGTAGCTTGTGTAGGTCGTGTAGCTTGTTTGGGGTCATGTAGCTTGAGTAGGGTCGTGTAGCTTGTGTAGTGTCGTGTAGCTTGTGTAGTGTCGTGTAGCTTGTGTAGGGTTGTGTAGCTTGTGTAAGGTCGTGCAGCTTGTGTAGGGTTGTGTAGCTTGTGTAGGGTCGTGTAGCTTGTGTAGGGTCATGTAGGGTCGTGTAGCCTGTGTAGCTTATGGAGCTTGTGGAGCTTGCGTGGGGTCGTGTTCTACGTCAGTAGCTTTCAACTGTTTTCCCATTGAGAACCAATTCTTGCAAAAGTAATCTAATTTTGCTCTCAGTGGCACGAAATACGAACATTGAGAAAGGCGCAGAGTAATTTATTACGCAACGATAACAGTCCACGACCCCCTGTTCCCAGTGCTTATTTGACTTATCTCTTGAGGTGGTAAAGGTTATCTGGTTCCTTGTCAATAGAGTTGCAGATAGTTACAGGATCTGTTAATCTTGCGGTTATTCTTGGTGTATCTCGGGGATGACGCATACGACTGGCCAGCCATATTCACTACGCTGATGCTGCGACTGTGACGATAAACCTGAACGTGACAAAAGGTGCAACCGATATTTCCAATTATGGTTTAATTTTAGCCGATCTCACTGTCTGCCGAGGAGCCGACATCGATTATATTGCCGGGTAGATAATCGTTTTCACAAATGTGTGCTCCGATTGTGCTGAAATAAATGATAATTTCTTGCTGTCGCCATATATATCCAAAGATACCTTTCTGATGACGATAATTAAACTATACCATATATAAAGAATCGCCCTTTATGCGCACTTAAGCTTAGCTTTGGAATATCATCAGTGTTTAAGGTGCATCACAGCAGCTTTACATGCACGGGAGCTACCGATTTGTCATTTTAACATTACCTTCAACATGCTGCTAGCTCAACTACTTGTGACAGCACTATCCATAGCTCCGTGTGGATCGCATATAACGGGAATGCAACAGCGGATAGAATCAAACTAAATATTGCTCTCGTTATTTCGCCGACCGCAATTAAAAGTCTCAAGCTTGAAGTCGAATTGGTGTCACGAACCATTTTGTCAGCAATTATTCGCCAATAGCTTTCGTCTCCATTAAAAGAACCTCTGTTTATGACAACGTGATTGCATCTCAACATTGCATCGTGAATGGAATGCCACCGCTATCGTGATCTACTCGCTGTGCAATTACCGTCCTTTGATGCGTCTCTGCTTCTCCATGTACGATCTATACAGGGCTCTCATTAATCACCAAGTCCTGAATGACCCTTTCACACCTATGTAATCTGGATAGACGACTGCCATGTGCGGGCGATTCCCCCAAAAGTAGATAATAACTCATGGCGGGCGTCTCTAGGACGTGTGTCCCTGGGTATGCACCGTGAGTCCACTGTGTGTACTCTATGCGTCTGTAATGCTTTATGAGGCATCTGCGTCCAACGCGTCTTCCGTGAGATAGTTGTGAGTCCACCGTGAAGGTGGGTTTACACAATAAACGTTTGTACCAGCGTTGGCCAGTGTTTAAAAAGTCTAAGAAATGAACACAAACGTCGGCGAAATTACGTTCGCGAGAAAGATATTTTTCATTCACACTACGAACGTTTTATATCCGGCGCAAATGAACTTTTACGAACATTTCCCAGCGTTTGACTGTGTTTGAGAGCGTTTGCTAGCACTTGACATCGTTTGCTAGCGCTTGACAGCGTTTACCAGCGTTGTATTTATTTTCTATTAGCGTAGGCGAACTTTTGTCAACGCAGATGTAGCGTATGTGCAGCGGTCGTCGACTTAGTCCAACTTAGACAAACGAATAATTAGCGTAGGCGAGCTGAGGTCAGTGTCAAGCAACGTCTATATATAGCCGAACTTTTTACTGGCAGTGTTGCTTTGATTGAAGAAGTGGCCACATCTCTCCATCTCCCTTCTGTGTATTTGGTTGCCGTATAGCTTAGCTGTAGACATGGCAGGAAGAGGCAAAAAATAAAAGAATGTGTCGATGAAGAGGCCTACAAAGTGAGACGAGGACACAGAATCATTAGAGCAAGCTGTTGCTGTTCCTTCCACAGTCCGGGAGCGTGACCCCTCACAGGTGAGGTCCCCCACAAGGTCGCCGAGGTCCGTCACGCCTCCCTCAGAAGAAGTGTCATCCAAGTCGGAGAAGAAACAGGATCGCCAAGACTGCACCCTCACTAAGTAATTTATTCTTCACTTATTTTATAATCCTATTTAATTTCTGCAATCCCATTCCCATTGTTTTCTATTTTTTCAGGCCGATGTATAATAATGGTCCCATTCTAACCAGTCTGTATTTTTGATTGAAACAGGGATGATGAGGACACCCTCGTCACATGGCTGCAGTCCCCAGATAAAAGTATTATTTGGGATATGAAAACAGGATCGACTTAGTTCACCACCACCAGCGTCTCAGTCGACGTTTGCAATAGAGTCCTACTTAGGCAATTTTCGTACTACTTAATCCAGCATTCAGAAACGTTTACGAACGGGGCACAACTTACACCAACATTTATTTCCAAACGTCGGCAAAGTTTTTGCATGTTAAAAATTTTCATCGAAAAAAACGTGTGTCAGCATTCGTCAGCGAATGTCAACTCTTATAAACTTTTAGCAACTTTTACTAGCGGAGCTGGACGTTTGCCCAAACGCGGGAAAACGTCGGTCTAAACGTCGTAGTGTGAACCCAGCTTGAGACCGATGCATCTGCTGTGACCCCAGAAGACTAGCATGAGACCAATGCGTTTACGAGGCGATCCTGAGGCTTCTTAAATCACAGGCGTCCATTTGGAACAGTAGTATAGGTAATAGCGGGTCTAGCGCGGGGGCAGCTTCCTCGAAGTAGGCGATTCATTTGTGTAAGTGGGGCGATTCATTAGTCTTGCTGGGGCAGCCAGCAACCATATTTCCAACAGACTAAGTGGGGAGAGCAGCGGGTAAGGCGCGGGGCAGCAATAGTCCTGGAACGGAGGGAACTGCGGGGTAGTTATGAGTCTCAGGGGCAGGGGCAGGGAGTCATCAAACCAGCAGCAACCTATTTCCAACAGACTAAGTAAGGGCAGCCACGGAATGGCTTTGCTGGGCTCTCGGGAATCAACCACTTGGGGAACCGCCAGGCAGGGATCACGAATCACAGGGGGCAGGGAGCCACGAGTCGCCGGGGGTAAGGGCAGGCAGCCACGAGTTGCAAGGGAACCGCCAGCTAAGAGACGTAGCAGGCCACGAGGCGTAGATGGGGATTTCGTCGCACAATACACGCGCCCGAAAGGCCCAAGCCGAATATACTGAGATCCACAGCCGAGCTCAACCACCCTACCTACGCTCGAAAGTCGCCCTCGCGGCACTCAAAAAGAAAAACGCCCTCGATAGGACGTACAAGGAGATCTACACAAGAATGAGGGCTAAGGTATTGGGCGAACCAGTCCATCCACCTCCCTCAGTGCCGACCCCACAGCCACGTCTCTATTCTGAGGTGGTGAAAGCGCCGGCTCCTCGGCCAGCCCCCATAAAACCAATTCCGTGTCCAACAACAACCACCAGACCAGTTCCAACCCCCCCGCAAAAGGTCAACCATCACGCGACCCAGACCAGTCCCCACTCCCCGCCTCAAATTCAGGAGAACCAAGCGGGCCATCAACAACCAACTGCTAGGCTGGGTCATGAACGTTCCCAAGACTCACCCCTACGCCCCGGACCTCCTGACGTTCCAGAAAGGCATGCAACCCCAGGTTCGTAAAGTTCTGGCCGAGGAGCTGTACCAGTTAGGTGGCCTCAAAACCCAGGTCGCAGTCAAAGTAAGTCTCTACAAGACCGACAAAGATGTAGTCACGGAGTACGCAGAGCCAGTCCTACGAACCAAGCAGCAAACGGTTTTAGGCAAAGAAGACATTGACTCCGCGATGGACCCGGCGGGCCCCCAAATCCAGGAGATGCTTGAGAAGTTGGTTAACGAAGGTTCTGGTTGGATGTTCGAGGCGGTAGAAACCATCAAGATCGACATCGCGAAGTATCAACAACTCAAAGGCGGCTCCTACCTCCCCCTACCGTCAGCACTGGCAAACAAAAAGGCCATCATAAACATTAAGAACCGAGACGACTTCTGTATCCTATGGGCCATCGTCTCAGCTCTCAACCAAGCCAACAAGGATCCGCAGCGGACATCAAAGTATAACATCCAGTGGCTCAAGGATAAGCTAGAGGGCTCAGGCGTGTACTACCCAACCCCGATCGCCTACGTCAGAAAAATCGAACCCGCTCTGGACAGAGGCCCAAACGTATTTGGCTGGGACGGAAAACATGTCATGGTCTACCGAATCAGCAAACTCCCCGGCAACTGCATAAACCTCATGCTCATCGAGAAAGATGTCCTGTGCCACTACAACTGTATCAAAAACCTGAACCGCCTCCTATACGACCAGACAAAGTGTCAGCACCGCAAGTTCTTCTGCGAGCGCTGCCTCCACTGGTACACAACCAAAAAGCTGCTTCTGGCCCACAAGCCTGAATGTGCAGGCATAGGCCAGACTGCCGTGCGAGTAGAAATGCCCGAGGAGGCAAAGAACATCCTTACCTTCCAGAACTGGCAAAAGCAACTTCCAGCCCCCTACGTCATCTACCCAAACTTTGAGGCGCTCACAGTAAAGCTCCCAGGACCAGCCCTCAATCCAGAAAAGAGCAACACCCAGAAGACCCAGGAACACCAGGGTTGCGGGTACGGCTACATAGTAGTCCGATGCGACGGGAAGACCTCACCCCCAGTCATCTACAGGAGAAGCGACGCTGTGGAGAAGTTCTTTAAGGCCTTACAGCAAGAGGAGAAAAAGATCAAATCGGTTATCTCCAAGCCAGTCCCCATGCGATGACCCGAGACGACCAAAGAGTCCACAAGACCGCAACCCAATGCCACGTCTGCAGCAAACCACTCGGAACTGACCGGGTGACCATTGCCACATAACCGGCAAGTACAGAGGGCCAGCCCACAACGCCTGCAACCTAAAGCTTAGGCTGAGTCCCAAGACAACCCCCATCCCCGTGGTCTTCTACAACCTGCGGGGCTATGACTCCCAATTCCTAATGCAGGGTATAAGCAAGGTAGAGGGGGACATCAACTGTATACCCAACAATATGGAGAAGTACATATCCCTATCCCTAGGACAACTCCGCTTCATAGACAGTGCACAGTTCCTCCTGGCCTCCCTCGACAAGCTGGCCTCAGCCAACAGCCCAGATGCCTTCACCGTGATGGCAGAGTATGAAGCAGACCAGACAAAGCGAGGGCTACTATTGCGCAAGGGAGTCTTCCCTTATGAGTTCATGTACAGCTTGGTTTGATTCTCCCCTCCCGCCCATCCAAGACAGCGACACCAGCGTTGAGAAGCTGGTCCCAAACCTGAGGAACAAGGAGAAGTACGTACTCCACTACAGGAACCTCAAACTGTATCCGGCCCTGGGGATGAGGCTGACCAAGATCCACCACGCCCTATCCTTCACCCAATGCCCCTGGATGGAGCCCTACATCCGGAAGAACACCGAACTCTGCAAGGCCACAACCAGTGACTTAGGGAAGGACCTATACAAACTAATGAACAACTGCGTCTTTGGCAAGACCATGGAGAACATTCGCAAGCGAGTTGATGTGAAGCTGGTCTGTACTACAGAAGGCAACAAAACAGGAAAGCTCATTGCCAGCCCCTCCTTCGTCCAGCAGAAAATATTTGACTACGACCTGGCCGCCATCCACATCCACAAGGCCCACCTAGTCCTCAACCGCCCAGTCTACGTGGGGATGTGTATCCTCGACCTGTCCAAGCACCTTATGTACAACTTCTACTATAACACCATGGTACGGCCGGGATCTCAACCTACTCTACACCGACACCGACTCCCTCCTCCTGGAGATCCGCACACCAGACATCTACGCCAACATTAAAAAAAGACAGTGACCTATTCGACACCAGCAACTACAACCCAGCCTACCCACTCCACAGCAACGAGAACAAGAAGGTTCTAGGAAAGATGAAGGACGAGTGCGGCAGTGTACCCATCAGAGAGTATGTAGGCCTGCGCTCAAAGATGTACTCCATCCTGATGTCGACCTGGGAGGAAATCAAGAAAGCAAAAGGGCGTAAAAAAGGTTGTGGTTAAAAAACACCTGCGCCACGCCCAATACCTTGAATCGCTGTTTGACCAGAAGCGGTTCCGCCATGGGATGAACATGCTCCGAAGTGACAGCCACAAGATATATGGGCTGCACGTCCCTCTCCCCCTTTGATACAAAGCGGTGGATAGCTCCGGATGGTTACACACCCTGGCCTACGGACATACACAGGCCTACTACCCGGTGTAGACTGCCGGCAGACAGGGTGTATTGTATTCAAACGTGGGAGTATCCACACCTTCCACCTCTGACCGGCCACTGATTCCCGCATCACTGCTGGACACCTCTCCCTCGCCCTCTGTGTTCAGGAGGTCATCCACTTTCTCACATATGCTGGCTATAGTGAGACTGGGGGTGGCCTTCCTGAGCCGAGTGGTCTTCCTAGCCTGAGGGGGTGTGGCACCACCATCTGTGACCAGGGCAGCCGGCGGACGTGGGGGCTTGATCCGAGAAGGTTTATCTAGCATGCCTTCCTCAGTCTCAACATGAGTCGCCACCCGGGCCTTCCTGCGACTAGGTTCACCGCCCTCAAGTCTCCTCTTCTCACAAAGGCATTTGTGGTTAACCCTTTCGTATCCACAACACATACATAATTTTAGGTTATTTTTGATGCCCTTCTGGCACTCTGCACAAAGCCGATTTACGATCACCTGCTTAATTTTAAACCTGTGCATTGCACAAAAGTCAAACCTACAGGGCCTACCACAGTGGTCTCTCTTCCCGAGTAGAATCCAGGGACACTTTTCAGTTGCTGCCATTATTACCGACCTTTCTTTTATCTAAATGGTAATACCGTCTGGTATCGGGCGGCACCACAAGCAGCTCCTCTTTTACAAAGCCACTAGGCGGTCCATCCAACAAATAGTATAGTACAGGCTCACCAGGTTTAGTGACAGAGCGCCCAACCCGGTAAACATTGAGTGACCACACAGGCCCACCACCGGTGGTCTTGCTCTGCCTCACCAGGCTGGTAGAGGTAGCGAACGCAAACACCAGAAGAAAAGTTTTGCTCTTTGACCCCCAGCAGGTGCCATGGTACGACTGAAGAGGGCTTTTGTACAACTCGTTTTGCCTTTATAGCAGTTAACCGGGTCACCTCATTATTTATCGCAGAGACTCCAGCCTGCAGTCGAGAGACCCACTCAGTCGATCGTTTTCCAGTATCCCTTAACTCTACGGCGTACTGGTGTCAAAAGAGTCGTTCAGCAAGGGTGCGGTTAAAGCGTTCCACTATGCCCAGGTCTCAATGGATATTCACTCCACGCTTTACAAGCAGCTGATTCACTGCTCCCATAAACTCTCGTCCGGGGTCTACCTGAAGTAGTTAAGGACAGGGACATCAAACTTTGGTCTGGGAATGTGTTTGGGCGCTGATTTGCCATCTAGCTTGCTTTGTTAGCCACCCCCTGGCAACTTCCTCAGAAACCCTTTGCTTCCGTTGCAAGTTTCTTGATAGCTGTAATGCCTTTCCAGTAGCCCTTAGGACTATAGTAGATCTTTTGCATGCGACGATCCATACAAAGTTAAAGCCCAAGTCACCAAAATGACCTACATAGCAAGCCTGTATGCAACCAGCCCAGTCGCAGCCATACCCAGTATAAGAACATCACCTCATGCCTTTTTTGACCATCTGAGGGCTCGTAGAAAGCTGTGGCTCAGAGTTCAGCTTGTCGATGGATTTACCCGTAATCAGGGAGTACTCACGCATAGCCTCGTCCACATCCCAAAAAGTATGCTCGGCATGTCCCTGGTGGCGGTGTTGCTCATTGATGAAGTCTAAGCACTCAGTTCGCTTCTTGGCCCATGCTGCCTGAGCAGATTGAAGCTGCTCAATTGCCATATCATGGCGTTTACGTTCCGCGTCTACTTGGCCACTTCGTAATTTAGAGAATCAAAAGTTGCTCCCAGAGAATGCAAGGGCGTTAACAAGAGCACCTCGAACAAGTAACGCAAGTGTGGCCATTATTTCAGTATATCAACTGGTTAGATTCCTTGTTTAATTAACATATCCTTTGTGTCCATAGCTAGTAATAAATCGGCAATAGTCATAGCCAGGTCGCGTAGGATGAAATCACCACCACCCAGAAGCAACTTAGCAAGCTTGGCATAACCTATTGATATTCCTTATGCTGTCGTTGATCCGTGTGATACCTGGGGCAGTGAACCCCGCTGATTTTTCCAGGATTTAAGTACTCCAAGCTGCATTTGCTCCATCTTGGTCTTGCTTGATAAAATCCATATGTAGCTTGCCGCCCTGAAAAACAAAGCCGTTGGTTGATTTCTCAAAGGTATGCATCTAGTGTGTTTCAGGTAAGGTAGATCCCCCCTGGGCCCTGGTTACCGCCTTTTATCCTCCAGTTGCTGTTTTCGTCAACCCCAAACTCGTGACAGAGCTGGTGGTAGATTCTCTTGTATAAAAGTTTCCGGATGGTGTAGTAGACGTGGAACCTGTATAGGTTACTTAGTGCTGGGGAGTCAGATTTGAGGTGGTCTAGGGCAGAAACTCCGCAGCCGCTTGTTGCACACCATACAACAAAGTTTATCTGGTTCTGCCAGTATTGCATGTGGTTGGTTCTCCAGCCAACTACAAGTTGGCACCCAGTATTTGTGTGTTATGTGTGGAGAACTCCACACATAATGCATCTGTGATATTACGTGCCTTAACCTGGATGAGGAGATGTGTCAGATCTTCAGCGGCAATATGTGATGGGTAAATAGGTCCGGGTTTGTACGTTTATTCGTATTGAATGTAAAGGCTTCTTTGTTCATAGTGCTATGTATCACACTCTGTCAAATGTTCCAAGCGCGAGGCTGTCTCCCTGTAAAATGCTATTGACAATAGTGGAGGTGATCTATGTGTTGGCCTAAGGTCAATCACGTATACTGTGGGTTTGTATAACATTTAATCAGATGTGCCCCTTCTATGGCTGCCCGATGGTTCTGGGTCAGAGGGGTTAAAACGTTCCAGTCTCCCGTCTGGCCTCTGGAGCTTCAAGCGTATACAGGATGAGTTTGAACTTATAAGTCAAGATACTTTAGGTTCTAGTTTGGAGGTTGAATAATTCAACTGGGATTGTTACCCTCTCAACTCCTTCTGGGTCTTTACGATGTGACGGTGTGTTAAAAATATTGGGTCTTGATGCCGGTCTGGGTGGGGAATGGATCCCTTCATGTACTCACAAAGGTGGCCGGCCCGTGAACTTTAGCGTCTTTAACCCACTTTATGTCCACCTCGATCAAGTCAGTACCACGCACAACATACTTGATGGTGCGCCCACTACGCTTCTTGAAGTTGTGGGCTGTGGGGGCAGCTCTTTCGATGATATAACCACGAACATCGCTAATCCTGTGTTAAAACGTGTTACTGTCGGAGCTGTGAATAAGTTGAAGGTTCAGATAAGGGATAATAAGGGACGTCTACTGAACAACCACGACTTACCTATCGGTGTTGTTCTCGAACTAACATGATGTCAATAAAAGCGAGTATTTATGGAACTCATCAGGAAGCGGATCTGGGCGCCGACCTACAAAAACTCACAAAAAATGGATAAAGGTGGCGTGACTGAAGACCATGAAATGGGAGATAATAAAATCGTTTAGCTGGAACACCCAATTTCGCCAAAAGATGCTGCTAATAAAAAGTATGTGGATGACAGACATAGGCAGCAGCGCAGGGACCTGAGACAACACGTAGCTGAAAAAACGAAACCCCTCATTACTATTTGGGCAGAAGCAAGTGGCGCTCTTCGCAGAGGATATGAGTGGTCGTTTGGAGATGGGACCAGGGGTCGAGACTCACGAGACTCAAGCTGTGGATATACCATGTTATCCAATGGTAAGATCTTTAGTATGGGGTTGTCTTCTGGTGTGGGTGCTGATACTGGTGAAATAGCAGTGTTACTTGTTATAAATGGGACAACTCAATCAGTAGGAATAAGTAAGCCTGTTGACCACCGGGCTATTGTAACATCTATAGAACCACCTTTACAGCTAGAACTAGGCAACGTTATTAACTTTTATACAACCACTTAAAACATAGGGGCGACTTGGTCTGTAGTATCACTCCTTATTGAGGTTGACTTATAGACTTATGTGCCTATAGGGGTAGTATGAATCAACAACTAACTGCGGCGCCTGATGAGAATCCAGGCCACTGCTATCGGCTGAATGAGATCAGTCTCAATAAGCAATACCTTGAGAAAGAAATCGAAAAATATGGTTTCATGTATAAAAAATACAGGTGTGCAGTTAACTCAGTGGACGCTGTAGACACTGCTTTAGTTGCTGTGGTTATGTGTCTTGGTGCATTTGGTGCGGTTCTGATGTCTACGGTGGTTGCAGCCCCTATTGCTACAGTCTTGGGTGCTATGGGGGCTGTGTGCGGGCTGGTTGTGATTGTAGGAAAGGTCATTAGCCGGCCGGCTGTCGGCAAAGGTAAAGAAGCACGACAAGATTCAAATTCTGGCACAGAGCAAACTAAACACGGTTACAAATATTATTTCGGCGGCGCTTGAAGACGGCTTTATCTCAGACAATGCGTTTAAGCTCGTTTCGGCCGAGATCGAAAAATATACTCGAATGAAAAGCGACATTAAGGCTAAGACGTTGGCTAGGGCATCTCCACCCCCCTCACCGCCTAGGTCGACCACCTTAGTCCCAGGAGGTGATTGTGCTGGCATCGCGGTAATTGCAGATGACTGTCTGACCATTTAAAGAGTGGTGTTTGCTGTATATAATGGAGGCGGCGATTAAATCTTTCTGCAACGATCATACCAGAGTCAAGCAAAATACGGATCAGTGGGAGACCGCGAGGAAGGGCTGCGTTGGAGGAAGTGACTACTCCGCTATCATAGGGCAAAACTACTTCAGCAGCTATAGCAAGAAGCTGACTGAAAAAACTAGCAACGAGGGTGTTCGCTTTAGCGTGCCCTGCCTCTGGGGTACGACTTTTGAGGAGTTTGCAATTGGGTATTGGAAAAGGTGTACGACACCAAGGTCTATGGAAACAATATCTATATTCAGGGCGACGCAAAAGCCTTCTCTCCAGATGGCTTTTGTGTGCTCCCGATCCGGCGGGGTGGGATGGATGCTGTCTGTCGGGTTCATCCTGAGGAGGTTGTGCTGCTCAAGATAAACAACGCTACGGTTGCCCAGTTTATAGAGGACCTCGACCGCGTGAAAAATGGAACCTACACAGGTAGACTTGGCCCTCGAATGTTTACACTTGAAGACCTCTATGGATAGACCCTAGAGGTTGGAAGTATAGGTAATGGCGGTTCCCCAAGTGGTTGATTCCCGATAGCCCAGCAAAGCCATTCCGCGGCTGCCCTAACTAAGTCGGTTGAAAATATGGTTGCTGACTGGTTGGATGACTCCCTGCCCCTGCCCCCTGCAACTCATTACTACCTCGCGGTTCCCCCCGTTCCAGGACTATTGCTGCCCCGCGCCCTACTCGCTGCTCCCCCACTTAGTCTGTTGGAAATATGGTTGCTGGCTGCCCAAGCAAGACTAATGAATCGCCCCCTATCACTAATGAATCGCCTACTTCGAGGAAGCTGCCCCCGCGAAAAACCCGCTAGTACCTATGCAACTTGAATAGTTAAAACAATTCATATTATTCCAAATGGGGGATTATATGGTTAGAGCGTTTGCATATATTGATTTCATTCGAACTGCTAGTGCTCGCTGAATGCTTCAAATTCAATACATCCGGTGCCATAAGTTCAATGAGTGAGACCCTGTATGGCATTGTCAAAATGTTGTATTTCCGCCCTGGATTTTACACAAATCATCGTACATATGAACCTATGGACAATACGATATGTGCAAATTGTATGCATCCCTCGTGAATTAATGCAATGTTCGGTAGACTGTTTAACTTCGTCGAACATATTGACTGGGCGACTTACAACTGTCTCAGATGATATACGCATCTGTACATAAATCCTGCCAGACTGGTACTGTTGGTCATTATTTATACTGACTGGCAAAGTAAGATAAAGCTAAATACGAATGGGCATGCTATTGCGTTCATACGTACGAAAACTTTCTTAATAACCTGAAATAGCCAACTCATATAAATGAAATTTCCTGTTAATAATATATGACTTATACCGGAATATGGTCCGCTAACTGTCTATTTAGGCCTCCCTGTTTGACCGTTTGACAAGATAATTGTTACAAATGTTGAAGAACAGAATGTCCCAGTAGCTATGTAGTCTGCTATTAGTAAATCGCATTCTACGGATGGTACGGATGGAAGGATGCGCGGGTGAATACGTTCACCGTCACGACAATGCATATTATAATGACATATTTCTGATGAGTGTTCAAAAAAGGAAACCGCGTAAAAGTTTGATAATCAATATATTTCGCTGTGTATCTGAAGAGCCAAGGTAGCAACCTGGCAGAATTAAACGTGTATATTTCGTAGAGCAAAGGTTATAGGTCAACTTATTGTCTCCCGCCAAAATTCAGCAACAATGCTCATTAAATGGAAATGCAGACTGACAGCGCATGTCTTCCTTAGCACAGAATTATATGAACCTGCATGCAAAGCAGAGTTCAGCGTTACGAGAATCAATTTGAGAAAGGCCTTCGTGCGAGGTAGTAAATATTGCGACAGCGTGACATATCGTCAAAAAGACGAATCCCATGGAGATTTCTGCGCCAATATAAATCTACCAACACGAGGCGATGTGACCGGATGTCCGTCAATTACTTCATAGAGCTAGGCTGTGTTGCCACGCGGACGCAATGCTAAATGAACAGCGCCGGCGTGACGGGTTTTGCAAATGATGTAACTTTACTTGGGCAACGGAAAAATGTTATTGATAGCAGATAATTTATCACATGCGACTATTAATATCGCGCCACCCATTATACTTGCTAGGTTACTTGGTCGTGTGGGTGATATAAAAGCTAAGCATGGATAAATATTAAGCTCTTAGCAACGTTTGAATAATATCGACATTTACAAGATACACATTTCAATCACGTTAAAAGGGTGTGCTTTTACAAATTAACACGCAAACATTTACACATTTTTCTTCTTGCTGTTAGTTACCCAACCCTTTGTCGATGTCAATTCCAAAAACATGCGGCAATCAACAACCGACGGATCCTTCAAGATATTCAAATCATCTACACATTGAACCAATCAACAATCGATGGATCCTTCAAGATATTAAAAACATCTACACATTGAACCAATCAACAATCGATGGATCCTTCAAGATATTAAAAACATCTACACATTGAAACAATCAACAATCGATGGATCCTTCAAGATATTCCAATCATCTACACATTGAAACAATTAACAATCGATGGATCCTTCAAGATATTCCAAACATCTACACATTGAACCAATCAACAACCGACGGATCCGGACCACAAAGATCAATGACTGTGTGAAAAATGTCGGACTCACCATAATCCGTAACTATGCAGTGATCTTCTCCCTCAAAATAACAAAATAAATGACTGATCAGTCATGGCTCGGTAATCATGTATTCGGCAAAAGGGAAAAAGGCAGGAGGAACGTGGTCTAGCTTAAACTGAAAGCTGGGTTGCGCGTTATATTAGAGGAATCGACATTCTTAATCACCTGCTCGTTGGACTCTATTTAACGCTGCGTTGTTGTTTACTGTTTCGCCTTTCGACCCACAGGCTGTGGATTCAATCTCTAGGTGTGATAACATTATATATTGCGTTGGGTCACCACATAAAGGGTATTCTGAGGACAACGGTAGAGACCATCCTGAGAGTAACGCTCACTGCTAGTCGTTAATAGTCCAAAGGCTAAAAAGTCTCTTATACGATTCACACGCGCTAAGTCTGCTGGCTAGTCACCATGACTGGATGTTATTCGAGAACACGGACTCGAAAACTGGATTGAAGCAGAGATCACCGACTCAATTGCAGCTATTTAGAGCAGCCATGGGTTGCAGGAAATCACAATAGAAACGAATATTCTTGTAACTGGTGTACACTAATAAATTGTAAATAACTGTCAGCTCATACCGATTTTAGCGGATCCATTAATTACCAGGCTTAATAACAGTAATCACGCTGGAGCGACTACATGTTGCGAAGCTAGCGGGAAATATCGAGAAGATTCATTTTCTACAAGATATCCGTCATGCATATATGGATGATGCATCTATTATATGAAGGTGCAGTATATATTTGGAAATGCGTTCATGTCTGATTACATTGGATAACTAATTGGATATCACTAACTCTTAAATTGCCAGCGCCATTAATCAGTTGTGTTTACACGAGACGTCAACTAGTTTGCTTACCAAACGATTTACTGTCGCTTAGGGACTAGCGATGCCTACTCTGTATGTCGTTATCTGATTTATGCTATCTCACTTTAAGTGAGCGTAACCATTTTAACCTCTTAATTCTTTCCTATCAATAAAAAATTGCAATGCTTATAGCGTCATTCAAAGAGGGGGCAGCATCATGTGGCTGACTAGTAGGGCAGAGGGTGGCATCATGTGGCAGACTTTTAGGGGTGAGGGCGGAATCATGTGGTTGACTGGTAGAGCAGGGGGCGGCATCAGGTAGGTGAATTTGGTCGAATCGCGTTATCCAGAAATGTGACCCCTGCTGAAGCACCAGTCTTGTTGTACTGATTGTATATTTTCTGCTTTTGCTAAGTCGCCAATGTTCAGAGGAATACAATGAATGTCAGATAGTTAACTCGATAACACACGCACATCACCTTGGGGCGAATGCATAGTGCCAGCAAATATGTTGGGCTCAGAGAGGTTGGTAGCGCGTTCAGCGCAGGTACATGGATATATTCGTTCCTTGAGACATAGCATATATTGGATATTTTTATCGATATAATTTGTTATAAGTGATGACAAGTACGTCATCTAACAGGAACAGATCGAGCTTGCTGTAATATACCGAAAAGTGCATGGTGCAAATATAATGTGCGCCGTTGCCAAAGGAAAATCACAGGCCAATTTGCTAAATGCATGCATGGAAGAAAACGGAGGAAACTGGTTATAGTGCATCTTAGTCTAGACACGATCTTTCAAATGCAACGGTATTTGTGTTGTTTTGGCACAAGGTCCAGGACGTTCACAGAACTTAACACTCCGATCTTAGTTTTGAAACTCACAAAAATGCTGCAAGTACTACAAAGCATGATATTACTCCACTGATAACCACCTTTAGTGACCCCAATAAAAAAATATATCATGCGTCACAGCCGACGGCCACATCCTCAGGGAGGCGTTAAAGCCTCAGCCTAATTAAAATCTTTGAAGCCTCCTCATACGGTGAGACAAGTGGTCCAAACTTGACCGTGCGTTCACTATGTCCCGCTAGTTATTTGACCATGCATTTGACCATGCATCTCGTGGTGGCCCGGAGCAGTTTATCTGTATACATGGATGTGTTGTGAATTCGCACAATATCTACCCTTATCTTTTATCGTATCAGGTATGTAATAAAATACAAAAATAAAATATCAAGGGAATAGTTTTTTGAATGTCAGATAGTTAACTCGATAACACACGCACAGCCGACTTTCACATATTTTCCAATATAAAAGACGTTGTTTATATTATCAAACAATTTATGTAGGGAGGCTTACAACATAAACAATCACCCAAAACGATGGCTAGTGTATTATATATCTTGAAGTAGAGCCGTTTATTTGACATTGCTTAGTCTGATTCCTTCAAAACAATCCTCTATCATATAGTAAATTATATCTCACAGCTAAGAGTCGAAGTTTGACAGATTGGTTGTCGTGTTATTGGCATAAACTGTGAGGAATTCGTAGCGACATTCTTCTGTGTCTATCCATTTAAATGGCATGTTGTGACATAAACTGATTTAACCAATTAGTCAGGTATTTGGGTAAACGTTAGGTACGGCTATTAGCAAACATAACCAATCGCAATATAGCAAAAAACAGGTATTATTGCCTTGAACGGAACCCATTACTTCTGGCTGGTAAATTGAAACCTACCAGTAGCAGCTTAAATATCGATGCAGACAACAAATTATCCACGTATCAGCAAAACATTATGAAAGAATAGCAGTTAATTTTTAAGATAAAAAGTACTAGTTTGAATATTTCAACAATTTCATCACAAAGGCATTGTAGCCGACGCCATAGACAGTCCGCGAGTCATTGGTTAAGTTTCTAATTATCGGATGCTTTATAAAAACATCGGTGATTATGGGACTTAGCTACCGGTGAGACCTACAACATATCATTAACAGAGGAGTTTAATGGCTCATTTAGCTGCAACTGTACTCGCCATCAAGCGCTTATGTTATGCTGCCTGATGACTTCGTCGGGACATTTGTTTCGACTAATTCACTTGTGGATAGTAACAGTTTACATCGGCGATTGTGATCTGCATGCCTGTTAACCGCAGCTAAAGTTAATGTCACTTACATCAGTTCGCATATGCCTTAGTCGTGACGAATGTGCATTTGTCTGCAATTAGCCATACCAACAGCCTAAAACTGCCTGTTGGCGCTTTAATGAATCTACTGGCAGTTATCGGTAACACCAGACCATTTTGATTATTTCACTGTAGGTAAGCAATGAATATATTACCATTGTGTGATGTGAATGGTTATCATTTCTTATTGTAACAGGTGGCATTCGAAAACGAAAAGAAATACAGATAGCTACATATTTATCGATGTGTACAGACCAATGATTACATCGTCATACCTCCCAAGAGGTAGGTAACCACATTAACAGAATACTTGAATAGCGATTGAGGCCCACCGGATGATGTAAAACAGTTACATCATTTGGTCGGATGTTGTAAACGTAACAGTTAATCAACGGATAAATATCTATATTTTACACATGCTATTGATGCTCATGGAATGATGTTATGTTTAGCCATAGCATCATAACTGTTCAACTACATAGTAAACAAGCTGAAGCGACCGAGCCCTAACGTGTTGTCATGACTTAGTTGTCAAGCTGTAGCGACAGAGCCCTAACGTGTGTCATGACTTAGTTGTCAAGCTGACTGTAGGGTTATCTTGGCATTGCGAACATCAAACCATGCTTTGTTTGCCAATATAATGCACTGAGCAGCAACTGGGTTAGTAACTACATATACGGAAATCATATTATTCTGTATCCGTTGTCATGTGTCTTGCATTGTCCACAACGAGCCATTGTTCTGTAAATAAAATGCAATCGTGCTAAACCTAGGTTTTGCATACAATATAAAATATTGAACGAACGTGATTCAGTTGATATCAATTTGGTACATTTATTAAAATATTGATTTATTAAGTTTTTCACGATAATGGATTCTGATCAAAAGACACTATTCACATATGTTAATATTTAAACGTACGTTTTCTATACCACCCGTGTGTGATTCTATGAGGCTGAGTCACAAGTATGATACCAGCTGTTGCTTAATGGCACATTAACAGTGCTTGCAATATGGCCCATATAAATTTAACAAATAGTCGAGAAACCTAACAAATTGGCCACTAGTTTGCCCCTCGCTGTTCAGGTGACATACAAAAGGTGCGAATGTATCATGTTAGGAGTATGCTACTGCATCAATGAACCATGACGACAGGTTTAGCTGGTTCTAATGTAGCGTGCTCTTTTACATAGTAAACAAGCTGAAGCGACTGAGCCCTAACGTGTTGTCATGACTTAGTTGTCAAGCTGTAGCGACAGAGCCCTAACGTGTGTCATGACTTAGTTGTCAAGCTGACTGTAGGGTTATCTTGGCATTGCGAACATCAAACCATGCTTTGTTTGCCAATATAATGCACTGAGCAGCAACTGGGTTAGTAACTACATATACGGAAATCATATTATTCTGTATCCGTTGTCATGTGTCTTGCATTGTCCACAACGAGCCATTGTTCTGTAAATAAAATGCAATCGTGCTAAACCTAGGTTTTGCATACAATATAAAATATTGAACGAACGTGATTCAGTTGATATCAATTTGGTACATTTATTAAAATATTGATTTATTAAGTTTTTCACGATAATGGATTCTGATAAAAAGACACTATTCACATATGTTAATATTTAAATGTACGTTTTTCTATACCACCCGTGTGTGATTCTATGAGGCTGAGTCACAAGTATGATACCAGCTGTTGCTTAATGGCACATTAACAGTGCTTGCAATATGGCCCATATAAATTTAACAAATAGTCGAGAAACCTAACAAATTGGCCACTAGTTTGCCCCTCGCTGTCCAGGTGACATACAAAAGGTGCGAATGTATCATGTTAGGAGTATGCTACTGCATCAATGAACTATGACGACAGGTTTAGCTGGTTCTATTGTAGCGTGCTCTTTTACATAGTAAACAAGCTGAAGCGACTGAGCCCTAACGTGTTGTCATGACTTAGTTGTCAAGCTGTAGCGACAGAACCCTAACGTGTGTCATGACTTAGTTGTCAAGCTGACTGTAGGGTTATCTTGGCATTGCGAACATCAAACCATGCTTTGTTTGCCAATATAATGCACTGAGCAGCAACTGGGTTAGTAACTACATATACGGAAATCATATTATTCTGTTTCCGTTGTCATGTGTCTTGCATTGTCCACAACGAGCCATTGTTCTGTAAATAAAATGCAATCGTGCTAAACCTAGGTTTTGCATACAATATAAAATATTGAACGAACGTGATTCAGTTGATATCAATTTGGTACATTTATTAAAATATTGATTTATTAAGTTTTTCACGATAATGGATTCTGATCAAAACACACTATTCACATATGTCAATATTTAAACGTACGTTTTCTATACCACCCGTGTGTGATTCTATGAGGCTGAGTCACAAGTATGATACCAGCTGTTGCTTAATGGCACATTAACAGTGCTTGCAATATGGCCCATATAAATTTAACAAATAGTCGAGAAACCTAACAAATTGGCCACTAGTTTGCCCCTCGCTGTCCAGGTGACATACAAAAGGTGCGAATGTATCATGTTAGGAGTATGCTACTGCATCAATGAACTATGACGACAGGTTTAGCTGGTTCTATTGTAGCGTGCTCTTTTACATAGTAAACAAGCTGAAGCGACCGAGCCCTAACGTGTTGTCATGACTAAGTTGTCAAGCTGTAGCGACAGAACCCTAACGTGTGTCATGACTTAGTTGTCAAGCTGACTGAAGGGTTATTTTGGCATTGCGAACATCAAACCATGCTTTGTTTGCCAATATAATGCACTGAGCAGCAACTGGGTTAGTAGCTACATATACGGAAATCATAGTATTCTGTATCCGTTGTCATGTGTCTTGCATTGTCCACAACGAGCCATTGTTCTGTAAATAAAATGCAATCGTGCTAAACCTAGGTTTTGCATACAATATAAAATATTGAACGAACGTGATTCAGTTGATATCAATTTGGTACATTTATTAAAATATTGATTTATTAAGTTTTTCACGATAATGGATTCTGATCAAAAGACACTATTCACATATGTTAATATTTAAACGTACGTTTTCTATACCACCCGTGTGTGATTCTATGAGGCTGAGTCGCAAGTATGATACCAGCTGTTGCTTAATGGCACATTAACAGTGCTTGCAATATGGCCCATATAAATTTAACAAATAGTCGAGAAACCTAACAAATTGGCCACTAGTTTGCCCCTCGCTGTCCAGGTGACATACAAAAGGTGCGAATGTATCATGTTAGGAGTATGCTACTGCATCAATGAACTATGACGACAGGTTTAGCTGGTTCTATTGTAGCGTGCTCTTTTACATAGTAAACAAGCTGAAGCGACCGAGCCCTAACGTGTTGTCATGACTTAGTTGTCAAGCTGTAGCGACAGAACCCTAACGTGTGTCATGACTTAGTTGTCAAGCTGACTGTAGGGTTATCTTGGCATTGCGAACATCAAACCATGCTTTGTTTGCCAATATAATGCACTGAGCAGCAACTGGGTTAGTAACTACATATACGGAAATCATATTATTCTGTTTCCGTTGTCATGTGTCTTGCATTGTCCACAACGAGCCATTGTTCTGCAAATAAAATGCAATCGTGCTAAACCTAGGTTTTGCATACAATATAAAATATTGAACGAACGTGATTCAGTTGATATCAATTTGGTACATTTATTAAAATATTGATTTATTAAGTTTTTCACGATAATGGATTCTGATCAAAAGACACTATTCACATATGTCAATATTTAAACGTACGTTTTCTATACCACCCGTGTGTGATTCTATGAGGCTGAGTCACAAGTATGATACCAGCTGTTGCTTAATGGCACATTAACAGTGCTTGCAATATGGCCCATATAAATTTAACAAATAGTCGAGAAACCTAACAAATTGGCCACTAGTTTGCCCCTCGCTGTCCAGGTGACATACAAAAGGTGCGAATGTATCATGTTAGGAGTATGCTACTGCATCAATGAACTATGACGACAGGTTTAGCTGGTTCTATTGTAGCGTGCTCTTTTACATAGTAAACAAGCTGAAGCGACCGAGCCCTAACGTGTTGTCATGACTTAGTTGTCAAGCTGTAGCGACAGAACCCTAACGTGTGTCATGACTTAGTTGTCAAGCTGACTGAAGGGTTATCTTGGCATTGCGAACATCAAACCATGCTTTGTTTGCCAATATAATGCACTGAGCAGCAACTGGGTTAGTAACTACATATACGGAAATCATAGTATTCTGTATCCGTTGTCATGTGTCTTGCATTGTCCACAAC
The DNA here is from genome assembly GCA_034190875.2 of Urechis unicinctus. Lineage (NCBI taxonomy): Eukaryota > Metazoa > Annelida > Polychaeta > Xenopneusta > Urechidae > Urechis > Urechis unicinctus. The sequence goes on from CM067354.1 coordinate 1,433,749, forward strand.
GAGCCATTGTTCTGTAAATAAAATGCAATCGTGCTAAACCTAGGTTTTGCATACAATATAAAATATTGAACGAACGTGATTCAGTTGATATCAATTTGGTACATTTATTAAAATATTGATTTATTAAGTTTTTCACGATAATGGATTCTGATCAAAAGACACTATTCACATATGTTAATATTTAAACGTACGTTTTCTATACCACCCGTGTGTGATTCTATGAGGCTGAGTCGCAAGTATGATACCAGCTGTTGCTTAATGGCACATTAACAGTGCTTGCAATATGGCCCATATAAATTTAACAAATAGTCGAGAAACCTAACAAATTGGCCACTAGTTTGCCCCTCGCTGTCCAGGTGACATACAAAAGGTGCGAATGTATCATGTTAGGAGTATGCTACTGCATCAATGAACTATGACGACAGGTTTAGCTGGTTCTATTGTAGCGTGCTCTTTTACATAGTAAACAAGCTGAAGCGACTGAGCCCTAACGTGTTGTCATGACTTAGTTGTCAAGCTGTAGCGACAGAACCCTAACGTGTGTCATGACTTAGTTGTCAAGCTGACTGTAGGGTTATCTTGGCATTGCGAACATCAAACCATGCTTTGTTTGCCAATATAATGCACTGAGCAGCAACTGGGTTAGTAACTACATATACGGAAATCATATTATTCTGTTTCCGTTGTCATGTGTCTTGCATTGTCCACAACGAGCCATTGTTCTGTAAATAAAATGCAATCGTGCTAAACCTAGGTTTTGCATACAATATAAAATATTGAACGAACGTGATTCAGTTGATATCAATTTGGTACATTTATTAAAATATTGATTTATTAAGTTTTTCACGATAATGGATTCTGATCAAAATACACTATTCACATATGTCAATATTTAAACGTACGTTTTCTATACCACCCGTGTGTGATTCTATGAGGCTGAGTCACAAGTATGATACCAGCTGTTGCTTAATGGCACATTAACAGTGCTTGCAATATGGCCCATATAAATTTAACAAATAGTCGAGAAACCTAACAAATTGGCCACTAGTTTGCCCCTCGCTGTCCAGGTGACATACAAAAGGTGCGAATGTATCATGTTAGGAGTATGCTACTGCATCAATGAACTATGACGACAGGTTTAGCTGGTTCTATTGTAGCGTGCTCTTTTACATAGTAAACAAGCTGAAGCGACCGAGCCCTAACGTGTTGTCATGACTTAGTTGTCAAGCTGTAGCGACAGATCCCTAACGTGTGTCATGACTTAGTTGTCAAGCTGACTGAAGGGTTATCTTGGCATTGCGAACATCAAACCATGCTTTGTTTGCCAATATAATGCACTGAGCAGCAACTGGGTTAGTAACTACATATACGGAAATCATATTATTCTGTTTCCGTTGTCATGTGTCTTGCATTGTCCACAACGAGCCATTGTTCTGTAAATAAAATGCAATCGTGCTAAACCTAGGTTTTGCATACAATATAAAATATTGAACGAACGTGATTCAGTTGATATCAATTTGGTACATTTATTAAAATATTGATTTATTAAGTTTTTCACGATAATGGATTCTGATCAAAAGACACTATTCACATATGTCAATATTTAAACGTACGTTTTCTATACCACCCGTGTGTGATTCTATGAGGCTGAGTCACAAGTATGATACCAGCTGTTGCTTAATGGCACATTAACAGTGCTTGCAATATGGCCCATATAAATTTAACAAATAGTCGAGAAACCTAACAAATTGGCCACTAGTTTGCCCCTCGCTGTCCAGGTGACATACAAAAGGTGCGAATGTATCATGTTAGGAGTATGCTACTGCATCAATGAACTATGACGACAGGTTTAGCTGGTTCTATTGTAGCGTGCTCTTTTACATAGTAAACAAGCTGAAGCGACCGAGCCCTAACGTGTTGTCATGACTTAGTTGTCAAGCTGTAGCGACAGAACCCTAACGTGTGTCATGACTTAGTTGTCAAGCTGACTGAAGGGTTATCTTGGCATTGCGAACATCAAACCATGCTTTGTTTGCCAATATAATGCACTGAGCAGCAACTGGGTTAGTAACTACATATACGGAAATCATAGTATTCTGTATCCGTTGTCATGTGTCTTGCATTGTCCACAACGAGCCATTGTTCTGTAAATAAAATGCAATCGTGCTAAACCTAGGTTTTGCATACAATATAAAATATTGAACGAACGTGATTCAGTTGATATCAATTTGGTACATTTATTAAAATATTGATTTATTAAGTTTTTCACGATAATGGATTCTGATCAAAAGACACTATTCACATATGTTAATATTTAAACGTACGTTTTCTATACCACCCGTGTGTGATTCTATGAGGCTGAGTCGCAAGTATGATACCAGCTGTTGCTTAATGGCACATTAACAGTGCTTGCAATATGGCCCATATAAATTTAACAAATAGTCGAGAAACCTAACAAATTGGCCACTAGTTTGCCCCTCGCTGTCCAGGTGACATACAAAAGGTGCGAATGTATCATGTTAGGAGTATGCTACTGCATCAATGAACTATGACGACAGGTTTAGCTGGTTCTATTGTAGCGTGCTCTTTTACATAGTAAACAAGCTGAAGCGACTGAGCCCTAACGTGTTGTCATGACTTAGTTGTCAAGCTGTAGCGACAGAACCCTAACGTGTGTCATGACTTAGTTGTCAAGCTGACTGTAGGGTTATCTTGGCATTGCGAACATCAAACCATGCTTTGTTTGCCAATATAATGCACTGAGCAGCAACTGGGTTAGTAACTACATATACGGAAATCATATTATTCTGTTTCCGTTGTCATGTGTCTTGCATTGTCCACAACGAGCCATTGTTCTGTAAATAAAATGCAATCGTGCTAAACCTAGGTTTTGCATACAATATAAAATATTGAACGAACGTGATTCAGTTGATATCAATTTGGTACATTTATTAAAATATTGATTTATTAAGTTTTTCACGATAATGGATTCTGATCAAAAGACACTATTCACATATGTCAATATTTAAACGTACGTTTTCTATACCACCCGTGTGTGATTCTATGAGGCTGAGTCGCAAGTATGATACCAGCTGTTGCTTAATGGCACATTAACAGTGCTTGCAATATGGCCCATATAAATTTAACAAATAGTCGAGAAACCTAACAAATTGGCCACTAGTTTGCCCCTCGCTGTCCAGGTGACATACAAAAGGTGCGAATGTATCATGTTAGGAGTATGCTACTGCATCAATGAACTATGACGACAGGTTTAGCTGGTTCTATTGTAGCGTGCTCTTTTACATAGTAAACAAGCTGAAGCGACCGAGCCCTAACGTGTTGTCATGACTTAGTTGTCAAGCTGTAGCGACAGATCCCTAACGTGTGTCATGACTTAGTTGTCAAGCTGACTGAAGTTATCTTGGCATTGCGAACATCAAACCATGCTTTGTTTGCCAATATAATGCACTGAGCAGCAACTGGGTTAGTAACTACATATACGGAAATCATATTATTCTGTTTCCGTTGTCATGTGTCTTGCATTGTCCACAACGAGCCATTGTTCTGTAAATAAAATGCAATCGTGCTAAACTAGGTTTTGCATACAATATAAAATATTGAACGAACGTGATTCAGTTGATATCAATTTGGTACATTTATTAAAATATTGATTTATTAAGTTTTTCACGATAATGGATTCTGATCAAAAGACACTATTCACATATGTCAATATTTAAACGTACGTTTTCTATACCACCCGTGTGTGATTCTATGAGGCTGAGTCACAAGTATGATACCAGCTGTTGCTTAATGGCACATTAACAGTGCTTGCAATATGGCCCATATATATTTAACAAATAGTCGAGAAACCTAACAAATTGGCACTAGTTTGCCCCTCGCTGTCCAGGTGACATACAAAAGGTGCGAATGTATCATGTTAGGAGTATGCTACTGCATCAATGAACTATGACGACAGGTTTAGCTGGTTCTATTGTAGCGTGCTCTTTTACATAGTAAACAAGCTGAAGCGACCGAGCCCTAACGTGTTGTCATGACTTAGTTGTCAAGCTGTAGCGACAGAACCCTAACGTGTGTCATGACTTAGTTGTCAAGCTGACTGTAGGGTTATCTTGGCATTGCGAACATCAAACCATGCTTTGTTTGCCAATATAATGCACTGAGCAGCAACTGGGTTAGTAACTACATATACGGAAATCATATTATTCTGTTTCCGTTGTCATGTGTCTTGCATTGTCCACAACGAGCCATTGTTCTGTAAATAAAATGCAATCGTGCTAAACCTAGGTTTTGCATACAATATAAAATATTGAACGAACGTGATTCAGTTGATATCAATTTGGTACATTTATTAAAATATTGATTTATTAAGTTTTTCACGATAATGGATTCTGATCAAAAGACACTATTCACATATGTCAATATTTAAACGTACGTTTTCTATACCACCCGTGTGTGATTCTATGAGGCTGAGTCACAAGTATGATACCAGCTGTTGCTTAATGGCACATTAAACAGTGCTTGCAATATGGCCCATATAAATTTAACAAATAGTCGAGAAACCTAACAAATTGGCCACTAGTTTGCCCCTCGCTGTCCAGGTGACATACAAAAGGTGCGAATGTATCATGTTAGGAGTATGCTACTGCATCAATGAACTATGACGACAGGTTTAGCTGGTTCTATTGTAGCGTGCTCTTTTACATAGTAAACAAGCTGAAGCGACCGAGCCCTAACGTGTTGTCATGACTTAGTTGTCAAGCTGTAGCGACAGATCCCTAACTTGTGTCATGACTTAGTTGTCAAGCTGACTGAAGGGTTATCTTGGCATTGCGAACATCAAACCATGCTTTGTTTGCCAATATAATGCACTGAGCAGCAACTGGGTTAGTAACTACATATACGGAAATCATAGTATTCTGTATCCGTTGTCATGTGTCTTGCATTGTCCACAACGAGCCATTGTTCTGTAAATAAAATGCAATCGTGCTAAACCTAGGTTTTGCATACAATATACAATATTGAACGAACGTGATTCAGTTGATATCAATTTGGTACATTTATTAAAATATTGATTTATTAAGTTTTTCACGATAATGGATTCTGATCAAAAGACACTATTCACATATGTTAATATTTAAACGTACGTTTTCTATACCACCCGTGTGTGATTCTATGAGGCTGAGTCGCAAGTATGATACCAGCTGTTGCTTAATGGCACATTAACAGTGCTTGCAATATGGCCCATATAAATTTAACAAATAGTCGAGAAACCTAACAAATTGGCCACTAGTTTGCCCCTCGCTGTCCAGGTGACATACAAAAAGGTGCGAATGTATCATGTTAGGAGTATGCTACTGCATCAATGAACTATGACGACAGGTTTAGCTGGTTCTATTGTAGCGTGCTCTTTTACATAGTAAACAAGCTGAAGCGACTGAGCCCTAACGTGTTGTCATGACTTAGTTGTCAAGCTGTAGCGACAGAACCCTAACGTGTGTCATGACTTAGTTGTCAAGCTGACTGTAGGGTTATCTTGGCATTGCGAACATCAAACCATGCTTTGTTTGCCAATATAATGCACTGAGCAGCAACCTTCGGAGCATATCTGGACCAGTTGTGGTCAGTAATTAACAAGAATAATGCTGTCATTATCACTCAATTGGAACGCCTCGGATAAAGCCTCTCTTCTTGCTGTTGTGTAGCGTCAACATCTTCACACAGTAGCACCTTCTTGCTGTTGTGTAGCGTCGACATCAAAACGCAGTAGTACATTCGTGTTGTTGTGAGGCGTTGACACTTGCACACAGTAACACCTTCTTGTTTTACTGTGAGGCGTCGACATCTAAACCAAGTTGTAAGCTTCATGTATGTAGATGCATTTATCACATTGTGACAAGAGGTTATGTGGTTTTGAGGGGTTCTGGATCACCGCGTAGAAATTAGATTATATGTGTCATTGTCAGACGCTAACATTGATTGGTTATGCGATTACCTGTGAAAGGCACCGATCTATTGCAATATAGACCAATAGAAACTGGGAAAAATTGCGTACATGTCCTGAAAATGCATACAACGGACCTTGTATTGTTTGCCCCACTGAGTTCTGACCTGTTAGTCGACTCCCATATGTGGGAGGTTTACGGAGACAGTGACTATACCTTGCGGGTCGGTACCACTTGTTATAGACCACACTTCTGTGCAGGGTATGGATCGGTGTCATTCACGAGGCGACATATTGTCGTGAATACTGCATGATATAGCCCCGGGCTTATTAACTATGGCGTACCAAATTGGTGGGCGGCAACGAAGGTAGTTTGCAATGGAATAATGACTGACTGTCTACTGACAACATTGTGCTTCATTTGTATGCAGTAAAAAGTGCTCCATGCTTCACAATCTCTCAGTCCTGTGAAATGGAACCCAGGCACCTGCCCATATACATCAGCTTGACTATAGCTTGCCATCCTGCCCCTCCTATAGCCACCATTATAATTATGCTATGGTGTTGCTTTTCAACACAGACCTTTCATCGTTAAAGCTATGGATCAGTTCATGAACATGAGCACATTTATGACGACAGGTAAATCTTTGATGCAGGCTCCACAAGGCACTGAAGGTATTATAAGATATAATACCCAGTCCCCTCCGATATGGTCATAAACCCACCAGGGCAGAACTTTTGGACGTAATTGTCATTAAGCCGGCGAGCATATGCGCTACACCAGACATCTTGTTTGCATTAAAGCCCGTAAGGCACCCTTTTAAGGAATTTACGTAAACAGATTAAAACTAGCCCTGATAAGTATTGCATGAAACGCCTATTGTCCATCTAAAGCTAAAACATCTTGCTCGGCATTTTAATTATCTGTTAAAAGCTTAAGTCGAAAGATTAATGAATCCACAATCCAATTTCTTCAGCTTATTAGACCGACGTTTTGATTATGAAAATGTGGCGGAGAGCTGAGAAAAGTTGCTTGCCAATGATTGTTGATAAGGGTCGTATACCTGGTCTTGACGAACGAAATGACAATCGATGACATGGCGTCCCATATAAGCGGTGATGTTTTACAGCAGTTGTGAATGAGCAGGATAATGCTCTAGTGTTTGATGGAAACAACATTAGTTGGCAGGTAATTGAGTACAACTACTGCGATTGAAGTCGGACGAGTATGTTATATCCAAACATCTAAATACTATATGAACAAACTCCTCTACGGGTCATTGTTCAACAATGCACAAGCAAACTCACACGCACACGCGCGTACGCATTTATACGAACACCATCTTCTATTTCTGCCATACGTATAATTCCGTGGGTATTCGTTATGCACTATCGATGATACATTTGCCGAAATGAATACATATGTGTTTTATGTAAGTTAATTAGTTGTGAACGATATAATCAAGACTCTTTTAGCAAAGCACATAATATACGTGTCAAAACACACATGACAAAACTCAGCATATAGCGCTGTGAAGGCATTAGCGTTACTGTAAACAACTGCATTAGTCCGGTATCTCTTAACAAGCTCGACCAGACCTAGAGTGAATGGACCCATGAGTCCGATCTATGCTAACCCAGCTCATGCACGGAATAACAGTGCTCTCATTGGATGGCTGTATAAACATATCGACAGCACTAAATAAATGATGTATTCATTATTAGCAGTCGATTTTATTGAGACCATCATGTGATCTTAATGTTTCAGTTATGAAGTGGGAGAAGCAGCTCTAACTCCCCCAGTAACATGTTGATAGTAATGCAAGATCAATATACAACATCATATCTACGTTTTAATGCTAGAGTGAGAACAACTCGGACCTAATTCCCTAAGGTGCCTCGAATTTACAGATGCTTATTGAAGTTGAATTCATAATCCGGACATTCTGAGCCTGCGTAGCTGCAGATAACATGAGATATTCTGACTCTTATGACACTAGCATAACTCCCAGGCGCATATAAAGTGCAATCTGACTAAAAGACCCTTCAAGACATGCGAACCTCATAAAAATATTAGAACGCTGTTGTGCTTTATTTGTCGTTCGCATATTTGAATTGAGTTCTTATCCTATACTATTTAAAGATCTTTGTTAACGGCGAGGGAAGTGAATTTTTTAATTTAATACAACAGATATGGCGAGCGCCAATTATACCATCAAAGGTCATATCGACGTTATAAATATCGATGGTGATATTGGCAAGTTAGTGACAACGGAAATACGAATCGAGTGCATTGATCTAGATGCGTTAATGGTCCGCTGATCGAATGATAGTCGATTTATTTTTCCCTCTCCAGAAACCTTATATTTGTTTTTCATCATTATAAAAGTTTTGCCACGAAGTCACAATTGTTACGCCACAAGGTGGCACCATGCAAAAAATGATGTAATGTCTGAGTGAACGGGCGTTTGACAAATTATCGTGAATTCTCGCATGTTTTACCTGATTGAGAGAGAAAAGCTCCAAAAAATTAACATATTGTACTGCAATCATTGAAGACATTGGGATAGCTTCTTTGTTTTATTACAATGATTTAAAGCATCTGGCAAGGAATGCTCATCTTTGTTAAATCACTTAGGCTCTATCTGTCTAAGAATGACATTGGCTACATGAGATTTAGATTGAACAAAATCATATGTAAAAGGCACAAGTCCAATGCATTGCTGTCACTGTCCGCCGGAGCCTGTACAAATTGCACATGTCTTTTTTGAATATATATATATATATATATATGTATATTGCACTGTGACCTTTTGATCCCTTTTGTGCGGACCTATTCGTTAGCCTACAGCTGACTAGAAGGCCGAGGAAGGTTTTAGTAATAACCTGACGAGTTGGCATTGGATATCATTAATCACACACTTAGTTTGATATTTTACCTGTATATTTGTATGGAGATTTGGATGCATGGGGTCAGTAACCTTTAGGGTACCGTCCGTTCCCATTTCAGCTTCCCTGTTGTTCTATGCTAGTGCAGTGCACTCAAAAATCATTTAGTGGACGCCATCGCAATAGTCAGCTACTGTTCACCTGATGCTCTCTTATTGCAGATGGAGCTGAACAAGATGAAGTGCAGATTTTACCCCTGGTCACAAGACAACCACTTTGACGGAATTCCAGACGCAGTCACCATCTTTAGAAGTTAATTAATGTTATTGTCACATTCATGGCATTTCGCGTCTGCTATGACTAGATAAGATTCTAGAAGCTATCACTCATCGTATAATCCAGGTGCAATGAGACACAGTCTTCACAAAACACCAGTTACATGTTGGTGTGTCACCGCAAACGTCGAATCAATCGATTGATGATCCGTTAAAAAATGGTAGATTGACATTGAAAATGAAATCTTCTCAAATGCCATCGATTTCTTTTGCTTGGATATTGTGATTTGTTTTTAGATGATATAGTAGAGTTGTATCTATCTGCAAGTCCTTAAGAAGCAGGAGATTTAATCCGTTTGATACTTTCATGACAAGTAAGGTCACAGCCGTCGCAATTACGGGCACCAAATTACAGCAGCTTATGATGAACATTTTTTTGTATATTTAATAAGGCAGTTTTAGCTTCTCACAGAAGTTCGTTTTTGAGGACCGCTGGAAACACACCAACTAAACGGTTTATATCATTATAGAATAGGGCCCAGTTTGCTGGTAATACCTCTGATACGCAGCCTCAGCATTACAAATGCCCCCTCGAAAGAGCTGAGAAAGATGTGAGGCAGGTTAAAGGCATTTATTATCCGATATTCGATGTAGTCCCAGTCGCTCTTCTAAAAAACCCTACCAGTAAACACCTACCAATTACTAGCTTAACAAATGATGTGCCAAGTTCTAAATTGGGCATGCACACAATAGCAATAAATATCTCTTCTGTGGTGGGTGGATAATGTACATCTGCTATGGTAGGGTAGCATCGTTCTAGAGACAAGAGCTCTCCCCAAAGGCTAATTGGATATCCTAGTACAACAGGGCCTAAACAGTATTTTCACATGGCTAGGGATTCGGATTGCTGATTTCTCTTGTTTGTGTGATCGCTTTGTGGTGAGGCTATCGTGCAACTGTCAGCTTACGTCACAAAACTGGCCTGAACCCAGCGAGCATTTTATGGATAAATTGGTGGAAAAAGAATATTTAAGTTCAAATCTTACTTTTGTCCAGCAATATTAATGGTATGTGTTTGTTTTGCCCAGTTTCTCTTAGGCATTAAGCGTTTTGTGGGCTGCATAACTTAGTTTTTTAGATCGATTCCACGGTCTGTTCCCACCGTCAACCACGGAAACGTTTGAAATGCCAATTTCTTTTCGATTCGGAGTTGTACGCAAATAATTTAACTGAAACAACGTCTAGAATCATACTGTCTGTCAAGCACGCTTCATTGATGCAACTTATCACGCAATGGGCACTGGTGTGAACTATTAAACGTGTAATGAGTCATTTTTACTTAATTGTGGTATTGATAATATCACGTTAAATCAAAGCAAAAACTAGCTACACATTATATCAAATTGACAAACAATCACCACGGTTACCCAGGGCAACAATGTGATTCCTTCATATATTGGCAGAACGCTATATGATCATGACATTTAAATGATGTTTCCCCGCTGCTGTACTTCTGTCAACATTAGTCATGTAATCTATATGGAATGATACTCATTAAAGGAAAATTTACTTATTAAAAATTCTTTTACCGTTGCTGGATATCTTGGACAAACAGTTTGCTGTTTCGGACGGCACCCTTCAAACCGTTACACATTAACCCTGACGTCTTTCTCTATCACGTCACTGGAGGAAGCCACTGCTCGTGGCATTCTGTATCACCGCGTTTTCTCTGGTCGCTCTCGATCAATTTAGTTAAACGAACTCTCCTTCGTTATAAGGTATATGCGTATTGCAGCGGGCGGCATTCGCAAATAAAATCTACATACATGTCAATCACATGCATTAAAAATTCAGGGATATGAATATTGGTCTTTCAACATGTTATACGGTCTCTGTGTTATGGACAATAATCTTATCAGCGGAATGATATCACAGATAAAAGTGTGTACTTGTCGGCCTATGAACAGAGTGAATGCAGCATCGTGCATGGCAGTAGATTGTAACGGGTGCGTAATCAGAAGCATTTTGTATGACATGCCAAGCTCGGCAGTGGCAAATCAATCTTTTTCACCCGCAAATTATTCAATAATATAGGGCTTCCTCTGTCCGATAATTTTCTCGATCAAGTCAAATCCTTTCTCTTAATATGGCATACACAGCGGTTGGAAGTGAATTTATACAGCTATTATCACAGGTGAAAGATATATGAGAAAAAGGGAGATTCAATGTCGGGACAGTGACAAATGATTGAATAACCAAATGTACCGATGTCAGCATATAGATAGGTTGACAGCAGACCCGCGTACGCATCTGGGCATGCCCCTCTGATAAACCTGTATAAATACTTCAATTCTGACTTTGTTGAGTACTGAAGCTATTAATGTCCGACTTAAATGCATAAGGTGCGCTTGCGACATTCAATCATTCAAACAACAATAAAAAAAAAAGGCTACATAGCCCTAGTTGATGAATCCTGTATGGATTCAGTATCCAATCGTCTTTTCTAGGTTATGGCCACTTCAGGGAAATTGAGAGTTGTGATACATAACACCGGCATAGCCGAGTAGCGTGGTCTCAACCTTGCCCTGATACCAGATAATGAATGGCAACCTGGGCGTGGTCGGGGATCTAACTGCAGGTTGTCGTTTCCCCGTGTCAGTGGTAAAACGCACCCGATCATATCTTGTACAGCCTGCATGTAGAACGTGACCTGCTTAAGAACAACTTGAAGTCTACTTTGATGATATTCGCATTCGGTTTTCGTTAACTATATTCTGATTTCCAAAATTCTGAACGAGCAGATGCAAGTGCTTCAACAGCATAACCCACACATCACATGGTTAAGATCTTTTAGTTAGCTGGTTGCATGAGATTATGAATGCTTGTACGGATAATCCACACTGCCAAAGTTTTACTTTTCTGTTGTCCTCATTGTAAAAACATGATTTATGCAGTGGCCACCAATGTTCATCCCCAGGTAAATTATGTTAATGACGAAACCAGGTACAAGGACATAGTTATTCGAATATGGTCGCAAATGATGTCGATTAGCATTAATTAATTAATTGTTCATTCATCGTCTATTACGGGTGAGACCTCTGTGGATCGATGAAAGCATTACAACTCCGTCACAACGCCTTTGTTGCAATTTCACAAACAGCGAATACTGGGAAGATATTATGTGACAGTTAGATAACGAAACGAAGTTGCTTACTTACGAATATTCTACAGATGCAGCAGATTTTCGGAGCAGATTTTGTTTGAAGTCTACAACTGCCACCCGCGACTCTAAACAACGCTGCAATAGGAACATACATCATACAATGCAGCTGGCAGCGATTGCGAGTAACAACATACATCGTACACGGCAGCTGGTCGCGATTGAACATTGCGAGTAGTAACATATACCATACACGGCATGCCCTCTCTACTGGAGACGATTGCAAATAATGTATGGAATAAGCATAGCATTGAAACAAGTCTCGCCGGGGAATAAAAAACGACCAGTGGGTCGCCATGAAAGACACTTACAGCTTTATCATCTCATAATGCCATGGGTCTGTGGCGGTCTTTTTTGGTCTTCATCAATGATAAATGCTATCGTTTACTTGTTCGTCACCTGGTTTGTCGCGCGTTTTTCGTGCTTGCAAAGCGTTATTTACATCATGAAATACTACGGACCGTTAAATCAACTACTCCCATTTGTTGGGTATTTAATGCAGGTTATTAGCTTTCACACAGGTGCCAACTCCATTGGCAAAGCCATGCACTTGCACAAAATACCAAACGCAAATCTTCAGCAACACTTGAACCTGCAATGCGATTCAATGATCTGCCCATTGATATTGGTCTCAGCAAAGCACGCCTCTGTCATAATCAATTGACATCATTCGTCACAAGTGACACACAAATCATTCGTTAAGCCTTTTCTGCCGCTTCTGGCAACATGAGTCGTTCAATCGATGGGTGTCTCTGCGTCTTTGAGTGACATTGGTTCCACGTAAACGGTATGATACTATCAGAACCTTCTCTATGGGCCATGGATTCAATACAAATCAACTGTCAAAGGTACCAAGCCCTTCCTACATGGCCAGTCATCGCAAAAAGGCACATATCAATTGCAACGCGTTCAGTCACCTTAAAGAGGCTTAAATCTATTGCTACACGGCCAGTCACATCAATGAGGCTCAAATCGGTTGCTTCACGGCCAGTCACCTCAAAGTGTCGGCTTTGATTGAATAAACCCCTCGTGACTCTATGCAATGGACCGTTACCTTATACTTCCATTGCGCATTTATTTTGTTCACCACTAGTTGTCTAGGATACTAGACAAGGTTCGAAATATATCCTGCCAAGTTTGAGCTGCTGGTAAGGAATCACTTTACTTGGGCAAGTGAATGGGGTTGCATTGATTGCTTCTTGAGCCCCATAAAGCCAAGCATTACGCTATAGTTGTGTCCGTGCACTAAATCTGTAGGATGTGAGAGACATTTATAAGAATATATATGTATAAATAAGTATTGCATTGCATATCTGCGTGCCCATTAATTACTGATTGCACCCTGGCTTCATTCCTGGCATTCAGGCAAAAAATAGGTCGACTGGATAATGCAATGACGCTTCAAACTTCGTACGCCATCAGGACGTGACGGATGAGGATGTTTGTGATGCGCCGAAATTGCTGAGCAATGTTAATGCAATACTCATGTTGTAGCACATGGATGGGGCCAATCAGCGGAAGTGGGACCTATATATACAGATACACTTATATCTGGATCATTGATACTTCGTGGCTGCACCTTTTATATTCCATTCCACAGCTCTGTTTCATCTTATGTAAATACGGTGATGTGTACGTCCTGCAAGTCTGTAATCAAGTTGTGCGATTCATCAGGAACGCGGAACCAGTTATCTCGAGCTGTAACCGCTTGATGAAGAAGAAAAGGTATGTATACGCGTACTGGCAAGGCACAGTTGCAAGGAATATAAATAGAAATTGTCGATTTGTTGCTCTGTATGTCTGCAAGGATCAATCGCTTATAATAGCCGATGGAGGGCGATTTTCAATGCAGCAGCCAGGAAAGATGCAAGGCTGAGGTAGCAAAGTTACCAACCATAGCTGTTAAGTAGTTATTTGTGTGGCTGCATTGCGATATAAACTGCGCAGTAACAGAGACCAGCTGATGCTTCTCGCGCGACGTTAACTATAACTCCAGCATCTCTCTTGCTCTATGTATGGCCATTTGACCACCGATGGCAACCACAAATCACCGCCCTCAATGATTTCCGACAACATACAGCCGCCGTTTTCACAGTGATGAAGTTAGGCTGACATTACCCTGATACTTCAGCATTGTAAATGAAAATAGCATGAAATACTGGGACTTTGCGTCACTATTAACAATGAGATGATACTGCGGAGGTGACGGGTTGGGATGTAAATGATGCTGAGACTTTAGTGCCTTTGTTTACCAGACTCTACTAGGAGTAGCCCTACACGATGTCTTGAATGAAATGATACATCCGCACCAGGCTACACTCGGTGTCGTGATTGTGATGGACGATGGTCTAACGCAGAATCATGGAGCCACGGCTGTTGGAAGGGGGTGGTGTCGTATTAATCCTCATTCACAGATAGGAACGCAACTGAGTGTTGACGCGATCCATTTTTTGTCATTTAAGCTGCCTGGTTGTCACACATTGGGACAGGACCACCGCCTCAACAAGCTCTTCTCCGTATCGAGGACAAATTGTGACGCTGTGTACGCAATATCTACTGAAATGAACACAATGCTGTCATGACTCAGGCAAAAGTAACGATAACCCGTTTATCGAATTTAACTGACACTGTTTTGCACAATCAACTGTACTTACAATATTATTAACGAATCGTTTGACCCATACAGGTTTGTGCTGCCCATCATATAGAAACAAAGCCGCAGGCCGGAACTTCTCGCAAGACTTCTCTCTACCTCATTACTCGTAGAATATAGGACGAAAACAGCATGTAGTGATTGTGGTCTTACCTTGCTACTGCAAGCAGTCCTCTGTCTGCATCTTCAACTGATTAGCTATTTGTTCTTATAGCGCTTAACTCGTTAATCATGATACCAGCCATAGATGCAATTTGACAAATGCGTGATTGGAAATTTCTGTCGTTCTGATTATTTTAATTTATGTTGCTGTTAAAGTTTAATGCCGCTATATACATTTGCTTCAATAATTCTGTAACGCAACATGTTAGCAATTTCTGATCAACAGATTGCATCCATATATTATTATAACCAACTGAACTCATCCCAGGACATCTTGTTCCTCGACAAAAACTTTGACAAGGTAAAAGTGAACATCCTAGCGGATAAAACATCACCAGTCAGCCAAGTCAGAGCATTCATTAATATGTCGTTGCGAGCTAACTTCTTTACCTGATGAAACTATGCCACTTTCGTCAGCCTAGGATTCATAGCATTTGCTGAGGAACCAGATGTCCTGGTAGCATGATCATCTGTGATATGCTGGCCATATACTCCACTGATGATCAATCTACCTCAACATTACGTAAGATAGATAGCTCCTTCAAAATATATCGCTGGTATGCTGGTAACTACCACTGCTTCTCTTTAGCTTATTTAGTACGATCAAGCCATGATGACCCCTAGGCACGGTAAGGTCAAGTCAGGATGATCCAAAATCTGTAAATTCAAGCCAGAGTGATTCTCAGCCCGCCGTGAGGTCAAGCCAGCATAAGCCAGGTTTAGGTGTGCATCCGTCTTATGCAATGCCACCTTATGTTTTTGCATTTTACCAGATTATCACGTGGAAAATACTTTATAAGAATGGAAAGGCTGACCGTGGCCGATTGAGTGATGTCATTCATATACATAATGCCAATGCTGTCGCTATCGTGGGTTATTAAGGATTTCCAGAATGCTGTACAGGTGTATATCATGATGAAGATGTAGCAGCTCACCCGGGAGCCTGGCTACTGTATACACGCTATTATAATTCGATTGATCAGTTAATGTAAATAAACTAAACTTCATCGTTATATTCTGCCTCCATCTTGTCGACTACATAGCTAATAACCACGAATATAATGTGTAAGCGTATCTTAGCCTGACGAAACTATTGGTTACAAACAGCCCAAGCCTCAACTTAACTCTAACGGAAGAACTGAGAACGGCGTTAACCAGGTCATGAGCAGATGTAATGCAGCTCATTTGTGTCGCAGTTACTGCTATTTGGAGAACACCATAAACATTGCAAATGTCAATTTTGGTGGTCGGCCTCTAGATAAAGTCTCATCATGTGTACGATTAGTGGACATATATATCTCAGGAGATGAGCACACACTCGCTTCCGTAGAACGGCCGCAGCTGTTTGGCGTATGACACAACGTAAAGTGCAGGGCTCTCGGCACAACAATGGTCCCAACATCAGAGATCACCACTAATATCATGTGTGGATAGATGAGTTGTCTCTCTGCGGACATATGCGCCACGTCCTAGAGCGGTCTCCCTAAAGAGTAATACAATACCTCCAGGCAAATGGCAACGTATCAATGATGGTCACATATGACGAAAGAAAACGCATAATACCATACGACAAAAACTCAGCCAGGAATAATTCTCTCATGGGATATTCGATGTTCGTTTTGTCTGTGAGGGATATACATGATTGCAATTAATGAGTTCACATTTCCCGCATGTTCATGATCCGTGTTAGGATAGGCTTATATTATGCTGCGCCAACGTAACTAGCATAGTCCCGTACAATATAGATTATCAGTCTGCGATAGACTGTGTTTGAAGAGACATTGATGGTAAACATTTTCTGTTTAAGTTAATATTGCTGCTATAGATATAAAACCAACGATAAAATGTTGATATACCATGTTGATATACCATGAACTTATCAGTAGTGCTGGCAAAGTATACCTCCATGTGGTGTAAGCAAAGATCTTGTTATAATAAGATACCCGACTCGGACGTTTCCGTTGTGAAGCTCGCGACCAGCGCGCCACCTGGTTTCGTGGAAGCTAAAATGTAAACAAAAGCGCGTGGCTCAATGGTAAAAGATCGATCGGCAATGGTATGTTCACAAAAATAACGTTGTATTTCTAAATTTACAGATTTTTTTATAGAACCAATACAAAAAAAAGGAAAGTCAATTACTATTGACACCTTTTAAGCAATTTGTGTGGCGATTTATTCAATACAATATTTTATATGAACGTTTGAACGAAGTCGCATATTTCAGTGTAGGTCTACCCTAGGCCAAGCCTTGCACGACGTCTTATATATTTATAATACCATCGTGCGCGGCTAGGTCTACCCTAGCCCCGGTCGGACGGTATTATAAATATATACACGTCCCGTGACTGCCGATCATTGAATTTGATATAATATTTAGTACCATTGTAAATTGTACATTGACTGTTACACAAGACGTCCAGTAGGTCTACCTCTATTTTAGCCCCGCTCGAACGTCTAGTCTACCCCCCTTATTAATTTTAACAGATTATTCTCTGAATGCTATGGCTTTTGTCATTAGTGGTCATCTTTGAAATGAAATATAAGAAGTTGATTTAAGAATATGCTCATATTTTGATACTTTCATGCTGTTTTCCTGATTAAATGATATTTGATTGGTCACCCAGACGTACCTACACCGAATCGACAAGCTGCATTGTAGGTGATGGGTTGTCCTGTGCGGACATCATTTTATTATGTACTACTGTTGTACATATTCTTGGTTATTCATAATAACAATATAATGCATCATATCAGGACATAGCAACATACTGAAACATTGATGCAGCATGAGTCTAATCATCATTAATTATTTATATATGTATATATATATATAAACCACAGTCAACCACAAATAGGATACATTCGGAGATCAACTACAAAAAATACAGCCAACACTACAATTATTTATATCAGAGCTCAATTTATCCATGTAAACATTATTATGTACTACTGTTGTACATATTCTTGGTTATTCATAATACAATATAGTGCATTATATCAGGACACAGCACATACTGAAATATTGATGCAGCATGAGTCTAATCATCATTAATTATATATATATGTCATATATATATATATAGGTAGAGAGATATATAGAGATATAGAGATAAGATATATATAAATAAGGAGATATATAAGAGATAGAATATACATATATAGATAGATAGAGATACATATACATATATACATATACATATATACATATACATATATACATATACATATATATAGACATATATATGAGATATATATATGTACATATATATGAGATAGACATATATATATACATATATATATATACATATATATATATATATATATATATATATATATATATATAATATATATATATATATATATATATATATATATATATATATATATATATATATATATATATCAACCACAGTCCAACCACAAATAAAACGAGATCATCAGGATACAATAGGAGATCAACTACAAGCTAACTAAAACTACAGCCAACACTACAATTATTTATATCAGAGCTCAATTTATCCATGCAAACATTGAACACATAGGTTGACAATATGCCTCCCTGTCTTATGCCATTAGGCACACCAAATCAGTCAGACATAGTTCTGGCCCATCTAACACACACATCTGATTTGAGTACCATGCAACCACAATCTAAGTTTAAGTAGTCCTACATACTATGGAATCATAGAGGGCTTTCAAGGAAATGAATAATCATGAATATTTGATTTTACGGAAATCTAAACATACAACAGCCATCAACATAATTACATGTACATTATTGACTATGGAAATTTTGTTTCTGCATGTTTCACACAACTTTTCTCTTAATTTCCTGGCAATATAGCCAGATACATACGCTAAAACATTCACTTCCTGGTTGGTCAGGCCTTCCTCACATTCATAATCATATGTATCTGGGGGCACAGGCATAACATCAATTAATGCCTGAATTTGGGATGGCAGATTGGGAGTTTCAATTGGTGATGTGACAGGTGCTTGGACTGTTGCATCTGCTGGGGCTGGCTGTGACACATACAACTCGGCTGTAATGTGGTCATTTCTTTGAAACTGTGTCAAGACACATTAAGATTAGGGTGCATGAATGTTTATATAGAAACTTACTGA
This sequence comes from Urechis unicinctus, assembly GCA_034190875.2. Taxonomy (NCBI): domain Eukaryota; kingdom Metazoa; phylum Annelida; class Polychaeta; order Xenopneusta; family Urechidae; genus Urechis; species Urechis unicinctus. Next base: position 1,453,035 of record CM067354.1, read on the forward strand.
TGTTGCCTTGATCACAAACCTTCAACAACTTGAATATACATGAGCATTTTCTGATGCAATAGAATTTTTGAATAACATTACAAACCTTGTGAAGGGAGAGTAAGAAGTCATCAACATCCTCAATGCAGTTGGTCGTTTTTCCAGGAGCCATCACCGAATCAACCATCACCTGTTACATGTAATATATTCATTATTGAAATGGATTTCATGTATCTTTTTACTGTGAATTTATCAAATATAAAACTTGATGCGTCATACCTGGCGAAATGCAGCGCGAAATTGGCCTGAGTCTGGATTATCCCTGGCACCACCTTTCAGACGAATTATGGCAAAGATATTTTCCAGACAATCTTGGTTGAGCTGAGAAGTCAAGAGGAATTTGATGTCATCCTGTTCAGTCTTCAAACAGTCCCACAACTGTAATAGGGCACTGATAGACATTTTCCATCCATCAAGGCACAATGGTTGTCGTTTTCCTACAATACAGAAATGACAATCAATGTTTGTTTTACAAACCTTAAACAAATTTGTTAAATATTTTGTTACAAAATACTCTGCACACAGATAACACACTACCTTTGGTATTAACTCCTTCAAGCCATTGACACGTACTGGTGAGAAATTCTTTGTGGCCTGAGGAGTCGGTGAAAGCGTGCCTCATTTTGGACTGACTTGATAGACCACGACTATTGAAGGCATTGAATAACTGGTCAAATGTTTCAAGAAACTGGTCAGTAGGATGGGCCTTGGCATCAATAACCCCCCAGTTGGCCATTGCTGCCATTCCTGAAGCTACTGTGTGACTTAAAACTTGTGCAGCCAAATTTACCCGGAGTGAAGCGAATGGGGGCAAGGTGATATGCTTCTGTGTAAGCTTGGGGGCTAAGCGAACTAACTTACTGGCATCATGGTTGTAAAAATCTTCAATGTGAGACCAGAGAACATCGTGCCCTTCAACTGTGAAGCCATGCTTCTTCAAATTGTTCCTGATGCTCTTAAGTAGGTGTGGAGGATCGTAAAAACAAAAACCTTTCTTTCAGCCATAATGAAATATGGCTTTGCAATGGTAACATTGAGTTCTTTTGCTATCAGATTGACATTGTTTGAACCCTGATCCCCAACAATAGCTACCACATGGAATCCGATTGCATCTAGCCTGCTTATAGCATCCATCAAAAGGGGCTTCATTTGGGGGCCAGTCATTGGCCCACTACATAAAAAAAGTAGCCAATAGGTTGCTTCCACTGATGGAGTAAACCCCTTGCAACAAAGACTAGAGCATGGTTTGCCAACTGATTTTGATTATGGAAGGCAAACCCCTCTACCACATCATGCCCACCATCGTATGACAAACCTTCCTTAATGGACATTTCATCGAATGCCAAGCAAACATATTTGGACCTTTCTGGAAGATTTTTTCACTTTCATTGCCAAAGCTGTGAGAATATCACAGTTAAAGCCTTCAACCACATTAATATTCTTCATGGCACATTACAGTGTTTCAACAGATGGCATGCAAAAAACACGCGCCTCAAGAGCCTGTAAGTCTTAGGGCTTGAATGGAGAAGTGATAGTGCCAATGCTTTGTCTTTTAAGGACCACCTTTTTCCTGTTGCCTTTTTTTTTGACATTCGCACTTGAGACAACACAAACAGCAGCTGATTTTCTGGAGACAATAGAAAGAAATATTCATAATGCAAATTTCATCATCACAAATCACATAAACTTGGGACTCATTAAAATGTTGAGATGAAAATATTGTAAAACTTTACAACCTGTGAGATATTGACTAAATTAGATCTTGAGCTCCGCCAGTTTCTTTTTCTCTACTGTTTGGGCTGACTGCAGTCTCTGCTTCTTGGCATTACCTCGCATGGAGGATATCTTCAATTTGAGCCTTCTCACCTTAGTACAAAAATGATTACATGATTACCCCCTTAGGATACAGAAAATTTGTTCCACACAATAAACAAAACCTTCTCCAAAACATGTTTGGAAAGATGAGAGCTGTCACAGTATGTAATACCTGCATCTTTAATGCATGAATCTTCATCTTTAATTTCTTTTCAATATCTGTTTTCTCCATGCCTTCAGTTTTCTCTTCTTGTGTGTTAAGTTCAGATGCAGAGATTGAGCATTCTGCATGGTTTTGAGAGTGTCAATGATTTTATCTGGTAATAATTGAAAACTGCCCCTATATTTTTTCTAATGAATAAGCAAAACATATTTTGCAGGAGTTGCAGAGGTAAGAACAATAGTTTTTGCAGGAGAAGTTGCATGATAAATGAGTACAATAATGTAGCTAAGCTGCTTTGAACCACAAAGTTCATTTTTACAAAGAAAAATAAACTTTCACAAACAGTCATTGCTTTACCTTTACGGCTCAATTTTGGTGGTCTTACGAGATCACATCTTGGATCTGGAGATGGACGTTTTCCGATAGTACTTTTTGGTGGGTTGGGTACGTCGAATATTGATGGTATTGCCTTCTTGATGAGCGACTTCTTAAGGCTGTTCATAAATTGGTTGCTCTCAAAATGCTCAGAACATAGTACACAATTTTGGCTCTGGTGCCCTGGGGATTTTCCAATCAGATCCTGACGTCTAGTGTTTTGCACCCATTTCAAGCATCTGAAATGAGACCAAAAGCAACATGGATTTTTACCTATAATACACATATTTTGCAATATTTATTATTAAATAAAATGCCCTGAATATATTTTCATCATACTACTTATTATTTTTTAAACTCATTCCAACAATATAATCTTTATCTTACCACTTACAAATTATAGACTTCCATGAATCATCTTAAATAGATTTATGAATATTTAAAAGAATTCATTCACTTGTTCTAAAATGTTTTTACAAAAAAAGATTTGTTTTTAGAAAACTTATAATATCAGTCGAATAAATCCATTGTATGCTGAGATCGGACGGTATTAATCCAAAAGCCATGTGTTATTGGCAGTGAGGTGAAATAAGAATATAACACATCTCATCATGCTAAAACACACAGTCATGGATATGTGATCATGGAAACAAATTCTTCACCATCCGTTTCTTCCGTGACATTACATTGACACATAACTTGATTATATTTACACATTCAAAATGGATATATACATATTATGTTATATCGTGTAATAAGATTGATTGCTTAAAAATTGGGGTATCTATTGTTGATCTGGCTCCAGAAGAACCAGCACGGCACCATCCTTTAAGTTGCTGGGGTGTCACTCATCTGGAATGCATAGTAAGAGTATTATTTATATATAGAATGAAAAAAATCCACATTGGTTAGGGTTGGGACTATACAACTGCTAGTATAGGTGGCGAAGATTATCATTAACACTGGCTTCCATCCATCTTTAAAATACCTAATTCCAAACACAACCTTATGTTAGACAAATAGTACCTCAACATAGATAAACATATGGGTCAAGCCTCTCAAGGCAAATAAACCTGGAACATATATAATAATCATGAATAAATAAACGTTAGTCAAGTTGAATTAATTCAACTATTGGTCACTAGGCGGATTCGTTCCAGCTAGGCTTAATTATGAGAATCTGGCTGTGAACCCTTCTTTATGTAGATAAGAGATATAACCAATAGTCAATACAAAGAAAAAGCACAATAGGGTCTCTACCTATGTATTGCATTGGCTTAAACAACACATCTAGATCTTGGCATGTATTCATTGCTATATAATAAACGGATAATAATTGCTTAAATATATGGCAAATACTGCGTGATCATCGATTTAATCGTACAGGGTTTATCTTACCACCGCCGACTTTCTTAAACCCCCTTAATCTGTTAGGTTTACACTAGTTACCAATAAAACAGCTTTCTTTATCGCCCACAAGAATTTTACTTGGAAAATCATGTAGTGTTTTCAACTTTCAGACTTACCTTTCCTCATCTTTAGGGAACCGAAAGAAGCTTATATCCCTTCGGTTCTTTCTACAATTTGAACAGTTAATTGCAGCACAGAAGTGCCCATTTGTGTTTGACTGCCAGTCAGACATATTCGCAAGTCATAACCAAGTTGGTTGGTTGCTGCGCGTCGAGTAGCTTCCACAAACGTAGGGGGCGCTGCCTACACGGTTTCACGGAATTTGTCGGGCGAATTGCCGAGTCGGGTATCTTATTATAACAAGATCTTTGGTGTAAGCTCCAACGTAACACATGACACATATAAATAAACATATGCTGGCACAGATGTAGCGTGTTTATATAGTTTTTACCGGCAACATTAATTTGTTCGGGTATACTGTGATTTTGCTAAACATTCTATCACAGCGTACTGTCATTACATTGCCATGAAGAAGACGGAAGTAACGAATCGTCATGAAGCCGACCCTCTTTTATCAGCGCCGCACTGGCTACTTGTCACTAGATCAATAGTTGTCTGTCAGCGGTCATCAATCATATGAGACTTGGAGATTCCCTAATTGACTTGAGAGGCGCCCATTTATATTATGCTGCTCAAATGAACACTCATTTCAGATATTCTTGCTGCGTCAGGTCTATTGATTGGTATTCGACTTGCCAAACTGATGCATTGTCTGCAGTGATATTGGCGGCAGGTTGTATCGTGACCTTCAGTTAAGACGTGCTCGAACAATGATCATATGGCTACCAGAAGATCACAGACTAGCTCATATAAGACCTGAGTGCTTTCTCAAACACCTCATATATTTCAGGCGTGTCAGATCAATAGGAAATAATTTCGAACGTCCAGCATCAGTTATGTTGGTGGTGTTAGGTTAATGGTGACTCAGCTCTTTCCTTAGGATTTAGCGATACATAAGCATTCGATCAATGCCGAATCAGTTCGAGCACAACACACCAACGCTACAGTAGATCAGAATTATGTTGCATCTTATCACAAACTGAATCATCTCCAACATTCAGTATCACCTCAACAGGTGGGCGCTGCCTGCTATACATTTCTTACTGTGTTAGGCCTGAATTATTGGTCGATTTTATGCCAGAAACATTAAATGATGAATTATGGCGTCTAATCGCGGCCGAGATCAATAATATTTTCGACATCAATGTTTGTCGTGCATTTGTCAAGGCTGCTCTAAGACAGTAATTGCCACAACGTCAAATATTTCAGACTTAATATAAACCACCATGGATATTACTAATTTATTTTCGCGTCATTAAAGTTTAGTTGCACACACTCTTATCGTTAGCATTCAATTGATATTACAATCTACAATTGACTGTATATTTACATTACAAAATGAGTTTGAATACTAACAAATAAACCTTTTGCTCAGACTAGAACATTCTTTAAACAAAAAAGCAATAAACCAAAAAAGATATTTTAAGTAGATGGAAGATTAAGTCATGAGCATATTTGTTAGGTTTAGACTAGGGCTCAAGGATATCGTGAAGACAAAACTGAAAATGGTAAAACTAATATCTGTCCTTCATATCGAGCCAATATTATGCCATTGGCATTGCCGGCTGTGCGTTCGTTGCTTCAGTGTGCTTGGTTAGGCATCATCAAGCAATGCTTAAAATGCAAAGGATGCACATATCCAGTTAATGCTGAAGTCATCATCATTGCTACAAGCGTTCAAGATTAATGCCGAATCAAATGGAACACCCCGCATCATTACAGTAGGCGTGTCGAAATACTGTTCAGTTATATCGCCCTCTCAGTATCAACGCTATGGGTGTGCCAGGTTAATGATTAATTAGATCAAGCACTCAACATCTTATACCTGCTGTCAGTATCTGCTGGAGTTGCTGTGCAGAGAAGCATGTTGCACCAATCATATCTAGCTCTTGCGATTAGAAAGTAGCCACGTCGAGACGTTAGGTGGGCGTGCAGCTCAATCTGGGAATTACGACATGCGTTGCTATAATATCCCGACTTGGCACTCAGCCACACTATCAGGATGAAGGTGCAGCATTAAAGATAAGTGCCTGCCTCATGAGGTGTGCATCAAACTATCGTAGATGGAGCCGGTCCCAGCTGATACGCAGATACGTTATCTCGGGAAAGTGGCTACATTTAACAGGCAAAGATAGCCGGTGTTGTCGGTAGCTGCTCAAAATCATCTTAATGACTAAATGTATTCGATATTTCGGTTTAAATGTAATGTTATATTTCCATTTATAATAGCTTATGCCACAATGAAGATTCAAATGATGCGGCAATTCGTCTAATGACACTGTTGTCTACATTACCACCATATTGGCTTGCAGTTCCATAACATGACTGCCTGTCCCTTTCTGCTGGAGGCGGGGGAATTTGATGTATGGAATGAATGTTACCATAGAGACGAGTCGCGTCTGTGCATAAACAAAGAGCAATGGGTCTCCATGAACGAAACTTACAACTCCATTATACAATAATGCCCTGGGTCTCTTGCAATCGACTATTTTGTCTATATCCATGATAATTGCTGCAGTTAAATGGTTGTTCACGAAGCGCGTTATTCTTACACAGAGCTCGATATAAACTTGTTGGTTCCCATAATCAGAGAATACTACATCGTTAAATCAACTACACCCATGTGTTGGGTATTAAAGGCATGTTATTAGATTCCATAGCGGCTAACTCCAAAATGGTGAAGCCATGAGGCTGCAATAAATCCCAGCCCTAATGATTCATCAACACTTTGACTTAAATAGCGAATCAATGATCTCCCCATTTATCGAGGAAGTATGTCGCTCTCATATTCATTTGACATCAGTTGTTACCAGTGACAACAGTGACAAATAATTCGTCAATTGCACAAGACCATTGTACCATGCAAGCACCCATCTGGGGCCGTTAAGACTGATCCTTAGCCTTTGTCCATGTTCTGCGTGTATATCATTCAATACACCGTGTTCTGTTAGAATGTCAATCCATCAGCTAGTGTTGCTACAAGGATATTGATTGGGTGAAGTCATGCTGGTCAACATAACGTAAGCAGATGATATGTCTGTACTTGGTTGTCTTTGATACCCAAAGGAACTTATCTTGTCAGGTTTGCTCAGAGGGTTATTTAGGTATATGGATCGTTATTTGAGCCTCGGATGATGATAAACATGCCATTGTGACATAAACGGTAGATGATGCTCGGCGCGCAGGTCCCTAGATATCAAATATTGTCAAACGTTTGTTCTCATAAAATGTTCATAACCACATTGATTCATATGAATGTGCGATTCCACAGTTGCTGGGTGATTAATCATTCTTTGTAAACTTTAATTTGATAAGTAGTTAACAGATGCGATACATTAAAGAATTCACACGGCTGCAAGTGTTACAGGGGCGTCGTCACTCAATGTTCTGACAAGATGGTTGCAGTTCGCGAGATTTGATCAATGAGTTTGTCCGAGGGTTGTACCCACCACGCTTCCATGTCCTCGAACAAAAATCTTTGAAGTCAATAATAGCCACTAAACGATCAAAAACTCCTCCTCAAACACGAATCGACTCCCAAATCAGAATGACGGACTTTGATGCAGATATGCATCATACCCCAGCCGAGCATCTTCTGTCACGTTGTGTCTTCGTTTTAACCCCAACCCGACCACTCCTGTCTCGTTATGTGTTAATATTGACCCCAAAGCCGAACCTTTTCTGCTGCGATGGGCAACATTGACCGTTTAATGAAATGCGTTTTTGGGTGATATTGGTTCCACACAAACGATGTGTCACTGTCAAAACCTTCCCTATCGCCATGGATTCAATACGAATCAACTGTAAGAGGCACCAATCCATTCCTACACGGCCAGCTACCTCAAAGAGACACCAATATATTGCTACATGGCCATTTACCTCAGCGAGACACCTATCCATCTCTACATGGCCAGTTACCTCAGAGAGACACCACTCAATCTCTACACGGCCAGTTACCTCAGAGAGACACCACTCATTCACTACACGGCCAGTTACCTCAGAGAGACACCACCCAATCTCTACACGACCAGTTATCTCAGAGAGATACCACTCAATCTGTACACGGCCAGTTACCTCAGTAGAGAGACACCACTCAATCTGTACACGGTCAATTGCATCAGCAGAGAGACACCACTCAATCTCTACACGGCCAGTTACCTCAGAGAGACACCACTCAATCTCTACACGGCACCAACCAATTGCTTCATGGCCCGTCACCTCAGAGACCCGGCATCAGTTGTATATATCCCTTGTGACTCTATACAATACACCGTTAATCTTCTACTGATACATCGCCTATTTATTGGTCAACCACTAGCTACCTAGGACACTAGACGAGGATCGAAATATATCCTGCCAAGTCGGAGTTGCTGGTAATGAATCACACTGCTGGGATGAGTGGGGATGTATTGATTGGTACTTGAGCCTCATAAGGCAATAAGTATGTTGTATAGGTGTCCATACCCTATCTCTGTATGATGGTAGAACAGATATATAACATATCACATATGCATACGAATATGTAAGTATAATAGAATATTGTATTAGATAGCAGCTTGCCTACTAATTAGTGCATGCATGTCTAGTCGCTCTTGGCAGTCAGGCCGGATTTTTTTAACATGATAGTGGGTCAAGCTGGTTTATATAATGACGCTACCAGCACCGTCAGCTATCTGGACGCGACGGATGCGGATGTTTGTAATGCTGAGATTACTAAGCAGCGTTAATGCAATATTCGTTCATGGTGTACGGCGAGAATGGGGCCAATCAGCGAAAGTGAGGGCTCATTATATATGAAGCACTTTTTATTTTCCGTTTCTCTGCGTTGTCTTATCTCATGTTTATAAGGTCATGTGCATGCCCTACAAGTTTACAATATAGTTCCACGATTCACCAGTAACGCTGAACCAGCCAGCTTGTGCTGTAATCGTCTGATAAAAAAGAAAAGATGTACGTATAAATTCAAAGATAATTCATGGTTGCAAGAAATATTTATGGAACTTGTGCATTTGTCGCTCTGTATGGATGCAAGGATCGACCACATTTGCTATTATAGCAGATGGAGGGCACTTTTCAATGCAGCAGTCAGGAAGGAATTCAGGCGTTTGTCCGAGATCGCAGTTTTGTATGGCGATTTATATTGTGCGGAAACACAGACCATCTGTTGCCTCTAACGCGACTTTACTGCCCTTATGGCGTCTTTGTTGCTCTACGTGTGACTAATTGAACACAGGAAGCAGTCACAAATCACTGCCTTCAATGATTCCCGACAGCCGCTTACACAGCCGGCAACATATGGTGATGGTAGCCATTAACGTTTCCCTCAATCAGCGTTGTAGATGAAACAAAAGGAAATGAAATACAGAGAGGTTGCATCAAGTTTAACAAAGTGGTGATTTTGCGACGGTGACAGGTTAGGATGTTTGTGATGTTTAAACTGGTGGTCACATATCGGGACAGGACATCCACCGTGACCAGCTTTTCTCCATAACGAGGACGAATGCCAAACGTCGGATGAAAAAATATGATTCTCTCTACGTTATAAGTACTGAAATCAACATAATGCCAGCATAAAACCAGCAAAGATATCTATTTCTCGATGGTATTTGTCGTCCTTTTATCAATTAAGATGACACTTGATTGCACACACAAATGTACATTTCATGCAATTACAAATAATTAACGATACATTTGAAGCATTCAAGGTTTTTTGTGGATCGGTACATTCAAACCAAACTGTGGAGGGGGAAGGGTTATCTTGCGGCTTTCCTATGGCAGAGCCTTCGTAGAATATCGGAAGTAAACGTGCAGGCAGAAGCAGGATGTGATGGTTGTGGTCTCACCTTGCTACTGACAGTAGGATGTGATGGTTGTGGTCTCACCATGCTACTGACAGCAGGATGTGATGGTTGTGGTCTCACCATGCTACTGACAGCAGGATGTGATGGTTGTGGTATCACCATGCTACTGACAACAGGATGTGATGGTTGTAGTCTCATCATACTACTGACAGCAGGATGTAATCGTTGTGGTCTCACTATGCTATTGACCGCAGGATGTGATGGTTTTGGTCTCACCATGCTACTGACAGCAGGATGTGATGGTTGTGGTCTCACTATGCTACTGACATCAGGATGTGATGATTGTGGTGTAACCATACTACTGACAGCAGGATGTGATGGTTGTGGTCTCACCATATTACTGACAGCAGGATGTGATGGTTGTGGTCTCACCATGCTACTGACATCAGGATGTAATGGTTGTGGTCTCACCTTGCTACTGACAGCAGGATGTGATGGTTTTGGCCTCAGCATGGTACTGATAGCAGGATGTCATGGTTGTGGTATAATTATTGATAAGGTCTCATCTTGTTTACGAATAGTTGGGATATATCTCTATCTATATGACGAGCACATTAGCTCTGTTATGGAACGGCAGTTGTGTCTTGGCGCATCACACAGCGTCAAGTGTGAGACTCTAAGCAGATCACTGATCCCATCACCAGAGATTGCCACTCATATCGAGTTCGGATGGATGAGCTTCCTCTGCGCCGTATACAACATGGTCCTGGTGGTACAAGTGTCCCAAAAGTCGAATAGAATACCTCCCGCACAATGGCAACGCGTCCATGATAGTCTCATACAACAAAGGAATCGAGCCGAAAGCGCGTAGTACTACACGACTATAACTCTGCCAAGAATTATCGTGGGATATTTGATGGATTTTTTCATGGCTTTGGTCATTTCGTCTGTCGAAGATACACATGAATACACTTGATGGGTCCATTTTGCCGCATCGTGGTGATCCGAGTTAGGATAGGCACATATTATTCTGCGCCAACGTCCATCTCTGCCCATTACAAGCATGGGCACTTACTATATAGATAGTCAGACTGCGGTCTGATTTTCAAAAGAGACACAGTTGGTAACAATATTTTGTATGAGTTATCTGTGCTGTTACAAAGATCATTTAGATTCAATCAATTGACAAAATGGTGCAGACTCAAGTAATGGAGAAACGTCATGATTTATGATAACATCATGATTTATGATAACGACTGCTCGCGTGGATGCATTTTCGTGAGAAGCTGCCCTCTAACTAAGGCATATAAATATCTCAGTGGTCGGCATGGGCAAATATAATCTTCTTTCCTGTCAATCACTGGCGAAGGTAACATCACAGATCAATGTGAGCTCACGTCTTTCCTGTGATTTAAATTCGCACGTTAGCCTGTAGAGTGTAGTCTTATGTACAACTCTGTGGTAACTAACCATTAGCGCAGCATAGCACTGCTACTGCAATATGATTGAACATCACATAACCAAGGGTTCCAGAAGCATTAAATATATTTCTCCTTTCACTTCATGAATAATGGGATATATGAGTTCTTTGTGCTTGTGCGAATCTGACTAGTATATAAATGTTGGAATAATAAATGATACTTCAGGAGAAATACGAAACTTACAAACGGCTAAATGTTTGGTCTGGACCAGTATTCGTACCCGAGCGGCGGTTGTACAGGCAGAACTGGAGCATCATCACTTAGCTATCACACAAACAATAGAAACCAACGCTGACAATATTCGAGCATGTAACAGCTAGATGGTAGTGAATATCCAATGCCGATGTAAACGCATCGTAGTGCGTTATGTCCTCACACCAGAGTGCTAGTCTGCAGCTACCGCTTGTTAATGTACCTAAATCACAGCGTATGTATCATTGTTGTTCTTTTTGATTTTACCATCTTTTATCATAGCACAGAAAAATGATTATTCATTTCAAATACATCCATTGCATTCGGCTTGCCTTATGCATATGTAATTGTGGTTTTGATGACTGAACGTTGATTGACATTTGTTTGACTTGCCTACGACAATGATGCTGGCAGGAAAACCCGAACACTGAGCGATGGAATGAGCTTTTGTAGCCTCTAAACCTGACCCATTATTTGCTTTTTATGATGTAAAGTGTGATTAGATCTTGCAACAAGCATTGTCCCGTTTTATTTGGGGCGATGTCAATGTTAATGGACAACTGGAAATTACCTCGAAAAGTTGGATCGTGAAAGAATATTAAGAATCGCATTGTAGGAAGAGGATGTAGATGTTGGATTCGATGAGTAGCTAGAACAAAGCGGAGAACAAAGCACAGCTGCAGCAAAGGCAATACTTATGTTTGGGAGAACCACGAAACCAAAACTTGTCACTCTAAATAACTTTCAATCGTGTTCACCACATGATATAGGAATACTAAGAATGATCAAATTCAACTGTGTTTTCTAGGACTCTATTGGCCGTGGTGTCTTATTGGATTAGAGAGTATGCATGATGCCATGTTGTTCAGCTTAATGGTCGTAAAAATCCATGTCTCCAGCGACGCCCATACACTGTGGTAACCTCAGGCAAAGCTTAAAGAAAGAAATAGCTTCTTACATTGAGTTGTGACAAATCCATGGATATTTCAGTATTCAGAAGCTTCCGCCATCAGTAGGTTACAGTCAATTTTGAAAGGCACCGACCCATTGCTATGCAACCAGTCATCCAAAGAGCCGACGCAAATTACCTATTATCATCTTATTGCGCTTGTTAATTGATCACCCCGAACTGTCTAAGCTGCCAGACAAGGTTCTAAATACATCCTGTCAAGTTGATACCACGGTTCATTAGTCACACTGATAGATAGGGTGTAAAAAATATTGATCTTCAATTGGCTTCACAATAAATGAGTGCGCCATTGCAGTGTCCTTGCTGATTGGTTGTACGAAGATAAACGACATTTTGAAGTCTGAGTGCCCGTTATAAGAACACTGCATCTGCAATTATAGGTGAGTTACACTCTATAACAGTTTTCTTAATTCTCGTTGCTTTCCCACCTCGTCTCAATGTGAGAGATGAGGATATCCGCTATGCATACAATGCTGAGCAGGAAACGTATATATATATATAAAATAGCTCCTTGGGAAATACAGCTAGTGTCACAGAAATACGAATATCAAATGGCATCGAATTCCAGAGTGCTTGTCTTTAGATCTCAATGACCTTGCTGACTCGTATTGCGTAACCATGTCACAGATGTAGCCTGGTGCCTGATGATGTAGAACACGGTACACTTGGACCAAAACCATGAAATTTACTATGTATTTGAAAGGAAGTCAGTGTAGGTGTCTGAGGATGGGAGTTATGTGGGCCTCATGACGACTACGGCTAACAAGACGAGCAGCAGCATGTTGGACTCGCTGCAGTCTATTCATGTTATGCTTGGATGTGCCGTAGTACAGAGAATTTGCATAGTACAACTTTGTGATGACCAAGAATCTCGGTGGCATAATCAGACAGGTAAGAGCTTATCCTGGAGATATTTCGTAGCTGGTAGAATGCTGCTTTGCAGACTGAATTTACCTGTTTATTCAGTGAGAGGGAATTGTCACCCATCACACCAAGTTTATAGCAGATGGAGGGTTTTTATATGCATATATTAAGAAGGACGCATTTGTCATAAATTTACAAACCGTATATTTCGAGTAGTTTTGTATGACGATATAAACTGTGCTGAAACAGATACCAGCTGTTGCTTATTACACGACATAAACTTCCACGCTAACGTATTTCTTGCTCTCTAATTGAAAACAGGCTGCAGTCACTAATCACTGACCTCGACGATTCGTGGCAACATGCATCCGCCGTTTACACAGCCGGCGTCATGTGATGATGGTAGCCATCAACGTTTTCCCGATATTTCATCATTGTTGATGAAACAAAATAACATGAAACACGGGGATTTGCGTCACTATCAACAACGTTATGATATTCCGACAGTGATCGGTGAGGATGTTTATGATGTTGAGACTGGTCCAGTTAAACGCTTTTGTTTACCAGGCACTAGGTGTCATGATTGTGATGGACGAAGGAGTAACGCGAAACCATAGAGCAAGGGGTCGGGTTTATACCCATTCACATATAGGTCCGTCGTCATAATGTCCACAGCCGGGTCACACGAGATTCATTATTCCTTGAGTAATTGGTCTGGTTTTCTCACTTCTGTGTCTCTCTTGGGACTAGTGATTACCGGGAAAAAACGTTCAAGCACAAACATGATGTGGTGGTTGTGGTCTAACTATGCTATTTCAAGCAGCTTTCTGTCGGCATCTTCAACAGATAAGCAAGTAGTTTTAGCAGAGCTTGACTAGTTTAACTTGATACTAGCCATTGATGCATGCATCTTGACTATTTGATTTATGTTGCTGTTGAAATTTGATGAGATGATCCCGTCTGGTGGGTGAGTATGGAATGCTGTCACGTAGTTTAATAAGGACCAATGAGAGAGATTGGACTTGAAATGCGTCCTTGGCCACAACAATGCTTTTTAAACGGACAGATCCCACATGATTCCGCTGGGTAATTATGTCTTATGTTCGGGATATTATGACATCTTATCTTTAATCCTTAAAGCCACCCAAGCTGTCTAAGTCGTTTCATCATTTGAGATGAGCGTGTATATTTCCCACCACGCACAAGTGACAAGAAGAGCAAGTGTGATTCTATGTATGCGATGTGGTTAACCAGAGCGATCAAAAGTCTCCTTTTATCTCAAGCAAGGGTGATCTCTAGTCTGCTGTGAGGTGCAGCCAGGAGAAACCCCAGTCTGCGGTGAGGTCAAGTAAGGGTGATCCCTAGTCTGCTCTGAGGTGCAGCGAAGAGGAAAGCCAGTCTGCGGTGGGGTCAAGCCAGGGTGATCCCCAGTCTGCGGTGATGTACATCTAGGAGGAACACCAAGTCTGCGGTGGGGTCAAGCAAGGGTGATCCCCAATCTGCCATGATGTGCAGCCAGGGTGATTCCCGGTCTGTGGTGAGGACAGTAGCATTGATCGTCTTCCCCCCAGAGCATGCCCGCTTCATTCATTGGTATAGCTTAGGTCAGACAATCTGATGGACACGAGGCTTCGTGTGGCTACCTTGATATTGCATCATTGACTTCAATTATTGAAGAAATATTTGGCAGGGGCAGGTCTATTTCATGTAATTACTATATACTTAAGTTATGTCATACAATATATCTAGTACACTAAGCATGCAGATATCGAATGCTTGGTGTGTCTGCTCCGTGGAAAATGTGTCAGCATAACACATATTCGGTGATTCATATGTAGCCCTTCGCAAAAGTTGCAACCACGATGTGTAGAAAAAGCAACTGGAATAACAAACACGGTTAGGGCTGGCAGGGCATGATGAGAGGTAGAGACGTATCTTCAGAAGACAGGTTCATCGATCCGACAGGCCGAAATGGTTTTGATGTCTGTCCTACTATTGCACTGCTGGCTACTGAAGTTCCATTAATCTGACAGGGCGTAACTATTTTGTGTATTGGGAGCAGGGGGTTAGATGGTTGCAAAATGTTCGTTAACATTTTATCTCCTTTAATTTCACGGAAATATTACCATTTCGATCCTGTCCGTCCGGCACTGGAACCATCAATAGGCAATTGCGCTATCAACTTGCAACCTCTACAAAACGAAATGATTTTCAAGATAATCAGGCCGTCAGTTTACATGTAAGTACCTATTTCGTGAGGTGAAGCGAAATTTAGCTGAGGCCTTCGTAAATCATCCAGTTGTAATGTGAAATACATTGAGCCAGGAGGGGTCATACGTAACTCCTCATCCTGTGATGATTGAGCGAAAGCCACCAAGGGCTTAATTTATGCAAGCACACAAAACGTTCCTATGAGGCATTTGTTGCTCTATCAAATATCTCACATATTTTTGTCACATTTATGCTGAGTCGTGCACTCAGCACAAGTACTACTGTATCAGATGAACACTGCCTTCTTTGCATTTCTATCTGTGTCACGATGTATTCCTTGATTCAGCAGAAGTCACGGGCCGTTATCGTATGCTATCATTAATGGCTATCTAACAGTTTATAGGTAATTGTTATTTCTGGTTGATTTTCGTATTTCATTTACGAGTCCATACTAGTCAGAGTAACTTAAAATAGCAATACCCTCTAAGCTGTCATTAACCTTGCATAACCCTTTGTATTGTAAGAAAGCAATGACGTTCAATTGAGGCTGTTCAGTTTTTGCTATGTACGACTAATTGAAGATCTACAGCACTCACATATTCCTACTCCGCAAAACACCTGGAGGCAACATAAAGAAACATCGTTTGCTCCTGATTCAGTACTTTTGTAGATAGAAGGGAATAATGCGCACTTTAGAGATAAGGTCTATGGTATAACTGATGAATTGTGCATAGTCATACTTAATAGATATATATCATGAGGCAGGTGTAACATCTCATTCAGGAGCTGAGCCCGGTTGCAGTATCAGTCTATTGTAATTCTACTGATCAGTCAAGATAAATAAACAAAATATCTTCGTTGTGTTTTGCATTGGTTGCTTGCTATCTTGTCAGCTACATTGCTTGTAATAACGAACATTATGTGTGAGCGAATCGTGGCCTGATGATACTATATGTGATGCAAATTTTACCCGTGTAATCTGATGTGGGGTCAAATAAATCTACTCTAAAAGCCTAGGTTGCACAGAAATGGTAATAATAAGCCAGAGGCAATGCATACCGAACCTGCCATTTAATTAGTATTATCTTAAAAGCTCCATAAAGGTTTAACGGGCAGTCTTTTCTGATTTGGTTTTAAGCAATATGCTGGTTAACGTCGATCTTGAAAAGCACCGACACATTGCTATGCAGCCAGTCATCCCAAGAGCCGATACAAATTGTATATAATCATCTGATTCATTCCTATTGCGCTAGTTGAGTGGTCACCCCTAACTGTCTAAGCTGCCAGACGAGGTTCTAAATACATCCTGTTGATACCGCAGTGCATTAGTGATGGATAGGGTGTAAAATATATTGATCTCCAATAGGCTTCACAATAAACGAGTGCGCCATGGCAGTGTCCATGTCCTTGCTGATTGGCTGTAGCAAGATAAACGACATCTTGCAGTCTGATGGTCCCATGTTAACTTCATAAGTTCTGCATTCATAAGTTACACTCTATGGCATTGTGCTTATTTGTCATTGCTTCCCCACCTCGTCTCGACGTTAGGAATGGGGATATCTGATATGCTTACAATGCTGAGGAGGATAAGTATGGACTTCCTATTAATTGGCCGATATCCTGAGGAGCAGACGTACCAGAGAGGTGGTTGGGTCAACGCAAACGTCGAGGGAAGCTATTGCTGATCCGTTAAAGACGGCGTGATGACATTAAAGGCAGCTGACTCTTTTCCAATGCCCTCGATTATTCCAAAATATCGCATTTAGTAAATGTGACCTCATAAAAAGTTTGGCTATATTTTAGCATCGCTTTATCAACTTAAATAAACCAGCCGATGGACCAGGGGACATTTTATAATCTTGAGAAGAATTCCCCTAACTGGCTTGGGTATTGTGATTCGATAATACTTTACTACATGCTAGTCCTTAACAAGCGCGATATCATCGCAGTTTGATACAATTTGATGTGTAATGACACAGCAGTCGCAATCACGGACATCATATGAATCATATCGTGACTACTGATACGACTACTGATACGACTTCTGATACAACTTCTGATACGACTACGGATATGACTACTGATACGACTACTTATGCGACTACTGATACGACTACTAATACGACTGCTGATACGACTGCTGATATGACTACTGATAAAATGATGCGAATACAAATCAGCGAGAGTAGGAAAACATCCTTCTTGAGAGACAAACTGAATATCTGTAGGCAAATGTCGATGCATCTATAATATGCTACATGGCTAGGGATTCAGGGTGAAAAATTATATTATCTCACTTCGAAACTGATATCGTGAGATGAATATTTATTCTCGTGGAATATTTGAATTCCTTCATGCAATTATTTATTTCTCTTGTCTTAGAAAAAAAACCATGCCCTATATCACTATTTTACAGCACTCTTACAGTTCACGGTTCCAAACACAATAGAGCTAGAAGCAGCCCATAAAACCCCTAATGCTTCATGGAAGCGAGGCAAAACTAAAGCATATCACCACACTATTCTTAATATTCCTTGAATAATAGTTGTTTTGGTTACTACGTGGCGCTTTATACGTTATTGATGTGTCTTATTCACAGCCTAAGCATCAACATTGTTATACATTGTTCCGTGTTTTCATGCAAACCTGCGAACTCGTTCACCCATATTGAAATATTTTTATATTAAAACAAAGCCATTGGAGAGAGAGTGAGAGCTGAATGAGTCATAGGTACGGCGCAATCAATTGAAAGCCATCATGAGACAGAAAAGATGTGGAAAGCCATCATGTTACAGAAAGGATGTGGAAACCCATCATGAGCCATAAAGGATGTGGAAAGCCATCATGTTACAGAAAGGATGTAGAAAGCTATCATGTTACAGAAAGGATGTGGAAAGCCATCATGACACGGAAAGGATGTGGAAAACGCTCATGAGACAGAAAAGATGTAGAAAGCCATCATGAGACAGAAAAGATATGGAAAACCATCATGAAACAGAAAGGATTTGGAAACCCATCAGAAAGGATGTAGACAGATGAGACAAAGGATGTGGAAAGCCATCATGAGACAGAAAGGATGTGGAAAGCCCATCATGAGACAGAAAGGATGTGGATCAGCCAGGATGACGACAGACGGAAGGATGTGGATGAGACAGAAATCAGAAAGCCAATATGAAATAGAAAGGATGTAAAAGCCATCATGAGGACAGAAAGGGTTGTGGGAAAGCGCTCATGAGACAGAAAGGAGGTGAAAAGACGCCATCATGAGACAGAAGACCATCATGAGACAAGGACGGATAAAAGCCATCATGAGACAGAAAGGATGGATGGAAAGCCATCATGAGACAGAAAGGATGTGGAAAGCCATCATGAGACAGAAAGCTAAAACCATCATGACAGAAAAGGATGAAAGGATGAAAGCCATCATGAGACAGAAAGGATGAGGAAAGCCAAAGGATGTGGATGAGACAGAATGAGGATGATGAGACAGAAAGCCTTCAGAAAGGATGTGAGAAAGCATGAGACAGGGTGTTGAAAGCCGACATGACACAGAAAAGATGAGGAGAGCCATCATGAGAGAGTAAAGTAACATAGCCTCAGATAGAGCGAATTCAAAAAATGATATTATAAGCGAATAGCTGTTGCTTGGCTGGAGGCGTATCCGTTACCAAACACCACGTTAATACCAGTAAAGCCTACTGGAAACAACTACGTAAGCAGACACAGCTGTTGTGCTCTACCAGAAATGGATCTTATTTGGTCTCAGCATCGTGGCAAATTGCTCAGGGATCAGATTAGGCATAATTACATTTAGATCGGATGAGACGTTGAAAGAGGTGACACATGGCGCTATGATCAGGAGACTATTCATGCCAAACGTAAGCTGCCTGCTTATCCTGCACACACGTGACGTAATCGCAGACTCATTGGGATCAAACGTAATTCAGAGAGACCAATGTGAGCATACAGATGACTTGACAGCCACATCGGATGCGCTTCTGTACATGCCACTCGGTGGAACCCTTAAGTAAACTTTCATTTGGACTTTAAGTCCTGGTAATCGATTAACCTATGCATGCCCAACCTCCATGTGCATGGTGCGTAAGCGTCATTCAATCATTCTAACAACAGCATAACAAATTGGAATCCTTGAGTCTAGCTCAATAAGCGCGGACCGAAAATAAGTAAAACCGTTTAAGATTAAAATGGCCATCATAAGTGTCACTGTAAATGTGTCAGATAGACCACTTATGAGTGCCAAATTAATACCGTATTACATCGAACTCTCAGCATTATTACCTCTGGCGTGTCAAAACAAGGCTCAATTACAGTATTACGAGTATTTGTATCATAGCTACAGGCGTTCTAGGGTAATAGTTAACCAGATCGAGCACTCAGGATCAATGCTTTATGTGGGCGAGGTTAATGCTGAATTAGATCGAGCACTCTTTTCAATGCTTTATGTGGACCAGGATGATGTTGAATTTGGTCAGGTGTGCCAGTTAAATGCTAGACTAGATTGAGCACTCAGTATTTTAAACACGTTGTCAGTATTTACTGGAGTCTTTGTGCAGTGTAGCATGTTGAACCACTCTTAATCGCTATTATGAGGAGAATGAACCCATGTAAGCGTACGGCTCATCCCGGTGATTACGGCATTTGTTATATAGTAACCTGACTTTGTACCCTACTTATGGAATAAAGGAGTCACATGACAGCTTACTTCATGATGCACACCACAAGAGATGTGCATCCAACCATGAGCCAAGTGGATGGAGCCGGCGCCAGCAGAAACGCAGCATGTGTAATCTTGGGAAAGTGGCCCCATTTACCAGGCGAAGATAGAAAGTGTTGCCTGAAGCCAACAACTGCCACCCAGCGACACTATCCGCTGCTCAAAACCTAGCTTAATGACTTAAGTTCAATATGCTGGTCCACATATAATGTTATATTTCAGTTTATTTTAGCTTATGCCACTATGGAAATTTAAACAGTGCGGCATCTCGTCTAATGACACTTATGTCTACGTTACCACCATATTAGCTGGCAGTTCCTTAACAACACGACGCGGCTCTCTCTCTTCTGGAGGCTTGGGAAAATGATGTATTGAATAAACCCTACCGCAGAGCAATAGGTCAGGCGGGTGAACTTCACATAAGCAAATAATGTGTACACTACTGGTTTTCTAGGATTCCAAGTTTGCTCTAATGGTAATTTACCACTTCTGTCACGTTGTCTTTATTTTAACCCCAAGCCGAAACCACTTCTGTCACGATGTCCTTATTTTAACCCCAAGCCGAAACACTTCTGTCACGATGTCCTTATTTTTACCCCAAGCCGAACCACTTCTGTCACGATGTCCTTATTTTAACCCCAAGCCGAACCACTTCTGTCACGATGTCTTTATTTTAAGCCCAAGCCGAACCACTTTTGTCACGATGTCCTTATTTTAACCCCAAGCAGAACCACTTCTGTCAGATGTCCTTATTTTAACACCAAGCCGAACCACTTCTGTCACGATGTCCTTATTTTAACCCCAAGCCCAACCACTTCTGTCACGTTAGGTCTTAATATCAACTTCTGCTGCTGCTGCCAGCAGGGTTTGTTCACGTAGTAGGTCACTACGTGTCATTGAGTGACATTGGTTCCACGTGAACGATGTGTCATTGTCAGCACCATCCCTTTGGACCATGGATTCAATACAACTCAATTGTGAGAGGCACCAGTCCATTGCTACACGTCCAGTCATCTCAAACAGACACCAATCTATTGCTACACGGCCAGTCGATTCAACGAGACACCAATCTATTGCTACATGGCCAGCCACCTCAAAGAGGCACCAATCTATTGCTACACGGCCAGTCAATTCAAAGAGGCACAAATCTATTGGTACACGGCAAGTCACCTCAAAGAAGCACCAATCTATTGCTACACGGCCAGTCACCTCAAAAAGGCACAAATCTATTGCTTCACGGCCAGTCACCTCAAAGAGGCACAAATCTATTGCTTCACGGCCAGTCACCTCAAAGAGGCACAAATCTGTTGCAACACGGCAAGTCACCTCAAAGAGCCGGCATCAATAGTGTATAACCCTCGTAACTTTATCCAACGTGCCGTTACCTTTTACTCTCACCGGCGATTATTAATGGGCTAACCACCAACTGTCTGAGATACCAGACGAGGATCAAAGTATATCCTGCTGCTGGTAATGAATCACGCTGCGGGGATGAGTGGGGATGTATTGAATGGTGCCTGAGCCTCATAAAGCAATTAGTATGCTACTCCGGTTTCCGTGCCCTAACTCACTAAGATGTTAGAGACAAATATTGCATTACATAACTGCATGCCTATAAATTATTGCAGGCACGCCGAGTCGCTCGTAGCGGTAGGGTCGGGATGTGTCTAACGTGATATCGGATGATGCAACAACGCGTCCAACATCGTAAGCCATCTGGACGTCACGGATGTTGATATTTGTGATGCTGCGATTACTGACCAGCGTTAATGCAATATTCTGACGTAAATTGAGCTTTGCAAAAATGGCGCCAATCGGCGGAAGTGGGTGCTCATTATATATTTACCGATACCCTTGAAGATCCCGGGAGCTTCAATATTAGTCAACAATTAAGTGGCGTGATTCTTCCGTAATGCGGAACCAGTAAGCCTATGCTGTAATCGTCCCATATTTCAGAAAAAAGGTATGTATAAATGAATTGGCAAGGCATGGCTGCAAACACTATTGATAGAACTACTTGTCGCTCTGAATGGATGTAAGGACATGCAACGGCTTTGCCTATTAACTCCTACGAAGGGCGCTTTTCAATGTAGCAGACAGGAAGGAAGCGAGGCGTTTGTCTGAGATCACAAAGTTACCAACCCTATGTTTAAATCAGTATTTGTATAAGGAAATAATTTGCGCGGAAACAGACACCATCTGTTGCTTCCCGCGCGACATTAACTTCTATTATGGCGTCTTTGTTGATCTGTTTATGGCTAATTGAACGCGGGCGGCAGTCACTAATCACTGCCCGCAATGATTCCTGACAACATGCAGCCGCCCATAGCACATCCGGCGTCATGTGATGATGGAAGTCACCCAAGTTTCCCTAATACTTCAGCATTACTGAACACAACAACATGAGCAGGGGGATTATGCGTGAGTATTACCAAAGTGGTAATATAGCGACGGTGATTAGGTAGGATGGTTATGACGGTGAGATTGGTCTACTCAAGTGCTTGTGTTTACCAGGCACTACTCGTTGTCATGATTGTGATGGACGGAGGTCTAACGCTGAACCATGAAGCCAGGTATGGGGGAAGGGGTGTTTTGTGTGGGGTGTCTGGTCAATCCCTAGTCACAGTTAGGAACACTATCGTCATCGACCAAGTCACAAGGGATTTATTGATCCTCGTTTAAGCAGTCTGGTTGTCTCACTTCAGGACATGACAGTAGTGATATGGGTACCCCTCGACACCTCTTTTTTTTACGTAAGTACGACGTAGATGACGTTAGAAGCTATGGCGCAATATATTTTTCGCTGACGGAACGTTTCCGGATTTGGTGCGTGGTATTTCGTCATCATTTTTGCTGACCTTAGGAACCTCATGTGATGGATGTGCGGTATTTGGGTGAGGTCATTTGCGAGGGAAATGTCCTGAGTTGTTTATTGAGGAGTTTGCTGACCTTTGCGACCGCATGTGATGGATGTGCGCTATTTGGGTGAGGTCATTTGTGGGGGATATGTCGTGAGTTGTTTATTAAAAAGGAGTTTGTAAATGGCTATTAAAAGTTAATAAGTGGTGATGGTGTTGAAAGATTAAGGTAGTGTTATTGTTAGCTTGGCGTGAGTATTCACCTGTTTCTCTTAATATGAAGACGGTCTTTACGAGGTTATTAGTAGCTATTAACTTCCTCTATCCCCTGACATGAGGTGATATATTGAATCGTTTATCAACTCTCCTCGGATATTTCGTCAAGGTGCTGACCTTAGCTAAGTTTAGTAATACCTCATGTCAGCTGGTGTTCTTGAGTTTGTAAATGGCTATTACTTTCCTCTAGCCTGGTAATAGGGTGATAAGCAGTGTTGTTGTTAATAGATTGGAGCTTACTGACAAGTGAAAATGCCGCTATACACACGATACTTTGCGCAGTATTCAAATACATATGAGTCGGTGTTGTCCGTATATTGGAGATTTCATGTGAATGAAAATTACTTGCATATGAGTATTCAGTTACATATGAGTGAAAATGACAGGAGACTTGTCATCATATACTGAATACGTTTAACTTGAAGTGTGTTCTAATTCTCATTGAGAATATAACATGCAGGTGGGTTAAAACTTGATGATTGGATATTTCTCAAAATTGGGGCGGAGTTATGGGTTACAAATACTTTACTTCAAAATAATATTCATCTGAAGTTATTTTGTCACCATGGAACATATTCGCAAAAAGCATTATGTTTCAACCGAACATGAAAAATCTAAATTTTACTTTTCAAATTATCCTGATTTAATAGAACTGACATTGAAAAACACGGATTTGGAGTAGTATATTACGAGCATTTCGAATATACAGTTGGAGTTACAGGGGAGTACCCTTGATATCTTTCGCCCCCCACCCTGTGCTGTGACAAAAAGCTTAATGACATTGGGTGATCTTTATATTGACAGATTATTGATGATTATGTCGACAGAAGCTGTGTTGGCTGATAATGAAAGAACTATTCGGACTCATACGCGATTTGGAAGGCTGAAAACTGTTTACAACAATAATTTATCTGAAGATGTACCCAACCTCAACCAGAATATACTTGCGGAATGCGATTCAGCCTTTAAAATCAACAGTAGTTGTGGATTCTTATTACTCCACAAAGAAACAGATGAATTGCGCTATTTTCAATCGTCAGTAAAAAACAATCGAATGTTACCTAAACCTCGGGTTGTACGGAATGACGACGATTTTGACAGGGCTATGCGCGAAATAACACAGACAGACATCTTGACCTATGCCAAGAATCAACGACCTGACTCGAGTGTAGAGGCAGTGACAAATTTGACTGTCTTTGTGAACCCAATCGAAGATCACGTGATCGGCTACCCACCACCTGTTTTACTGGATCCCCTGAAAACAAACAGAGCCATCAACTTGTTAGACCAAAAGAAAAGTAAGTGGCTATTAACTTACCGGAAGGCCGGTGCATACACACGCTTTATTGGGCTTAATGAAGTCCAGGTTTATCAGAGAGTGACCACGCCGGGTATAAACGACGATGGAAGTGGTAAACCCTGGAGGTAAGCTGAGACAGGAAAAGGGTGCGTGAGAGAGAGCGCCAGAGGGGGTTAAACACCAGAGAGGAAGAGGCTAATTACTAGCTATTAAAGACTCAATAGCACGATAATGAGGTGTTATATATCCCACCTGATAAATCTGTGGTATAATTACACAGTTGAGTGATGTGATTTACTGATCGTCGAATTCACGATGCGCTTCTATGGTAACGGTTCGTGACAAACGATTTGAGTCATTGTGAGTTGCGGTCCCCATAGCGATAAAGACTAGCATATATCATTGTCAACTCTGGGTGTCAGTCGAGCGTGACCCTCAGTTATTACGCAACCTCTCGGGGTGTTTCTATTCATTTGACATTCGTACATGAAGGTACTGACATACTCATATTATAACTGTAACAGCTGTACCACGGATCCAGCTGGTTATATATTATGGTACACATCAATATTAACGAAAGCAATTATCGGAAAGAAACAGCAAACATCTGGAGATATATGTGTTCTTCATCAAACTCTTACGTGATTTCAACTTGGAGTGGCGGGGTCACTCTCCTATCGAGCAGAGATATGATATTCTACTTACACCTGACCAACCCACACACATCGCCTTCACTCCTCGCAATATTCAGGCACACGTGCATGTTTTCCCAGTTTGTAAACTATTACGCTAATAAGCTGATATATAAATGACTTTGAAATATTGACGATTGAAATAATAATTCACGTAGCATTTTCTTTTTCAATTATTTTGTCGTAACTTACGATATGTGTCGTAATTTACTTCTGCATATTCTTTCTTAGCACACTTAGTCATAATCACATTTTATTATATCGGCCTGTCATAATATAATTTTATATCTCATATCCAGTGCTAATTACTTCCACTTTGTACTGCAGCTTAATATCCGTATCATTTGTTGAGCATCTACACGTCCTGATAGCATGATCATCTGTGATTTGTTGCAATCTACTCCACTTATGTCGATCTAGCTCAACATTACGTAAGATAGACAGCTCGTCCAAAACATCTCGCTTGTATGCTGGTAACTGCCACTGCTTCCCTTGAGTTTCCTTAATAAGATGCTCCCGTCA
Source organism: Urechis unicinctus (assembly GCA_034190875.2). Classification (NCBI taxonomy): domain Eukaryota; kingdom Metazoa; phylum Annelida; class Polychaeta; order Xenopneusta; family Urechidae; genus Urechis; species Urechis unicinctus. Next base: position 1,478,859 of record CM067354.1, read on the forward strand.
GTTGGGTGAGTATAGAATGCTGTCACGTAGTTTAATGATGACCAATGAGAGTGATTGGACTAGAAATGCGTCCTTGGTCACGACAACACTTTTTAATAGTACAGCGTGAGGGTCGTCGGTGACATAAAATGAGGTAAGATCCTGTACTATTCCACCCGGTATTAAAGTCCTATGTTCGTTATATTCTGACATATTTTCTCGTATCCAGACAGCCACATAAACATGTTTTACCAGTGGAAATGATCGGGTATGTTTTTTGAACATGCGCGAGGACAAGCCGTGGTGATTCACCGTCTGCAGTAAGGTCGAGCAGTTAGGTCGAGTCAGGGTGATCCCCGGTCTTTGGTGAGGTCACTCCAGGGTGATCCACAGTCTGTAGTGAGGTCGAGTCAGGGTGATCCCCGGTCTGCGGTTAGGTAAAGCCAGGGTGATACACAGTCTGTGGTGAGGTCAAGTCAGGGTGATCCCCAGTCTGCAGTGAGGTCACTCCAGGGTGATCCACAGTCTGTGGTGAGGGCAAGCCAGGGTGATCCCAAGTCTGCAGGGAGGTCAAGGCAGGGTGACCCCAATCTGTGGTGAGGTCAAGCCAGGGTGATCCACAGTCTGTGGTGAGGTTAAGCCAGAATGATCCTCATTTTACGGTGAGATGGGGAGTACCGACCGTCTGCTGGTTCCAATCATAACAACGATTAAGTGACGTATACATATATATATTGACATTCTGCAAGACACTACATCAAAAGCGCCACTACTTTGAAAATGAAGGAGTTGGACATTACAACTCTTCATCAAGCCGACCCGCTCTTTGACAGCGCTGCATTGATTGCTTGTCAATGAAATCATAGCTGTCTTTCAGGGGCTATCAATCGTAATGTCAATTCCGCGGAATTTACAGATTATCTAATTGACTTGACGGGCAGTCTATATATATATCATGCTGGGCAAGTGAACGCTCAGCTTAGACTTTATTGGTGGTCCACCAGAGTCAGATCCATTGTTGGTGCTTACCAAAATGATGCATTGGCTGGAGTGATATAGGAGGCGGCGGGGCAATATCGTGACCTTGCAACACGACGCGTTCGGGCAATATATATGACCCTTCACTGGGTTGGGCCTTTTTAACTCCTGATTTTGCTCAAACAAATATAGGAAGTGCCACGATGCGAACTACGTGAGCCAAAATATACTTTGGGAAGTGACCAATATCCGAGTCGTCGTTTTTTTCAATCACGCGGCTTTTTCAGAATTTCTTCATTAACTTGATTGCCAGCCAACATCTAAGATGGAGATGCTACGCACATGGCGGCGTATATGTGACATTCTTGTCGACCAGGACAGTATTAATGTAAGGTGCTTAACGTGACACAATGCGTTATATATTATGCATTATCAGACAATGTTGATCAAAATTAATAGTCGCTACAATGAACGTTATATGCTTTTGATCATTAAGTCGTTATTGGAAATGAGTACAGAAAAATGCCCCCTTCACACCCTCGCCGATGCAAAGTCAAGCCATGAGCATCGCAGAGACTTCCGACTAATGCAACAAAAACAATGATGCTGCAAGCGAGCATAATTGACAGTAGAGGATCATTGTTGGGAGCCTTTGATCGCCGACGCGTAGACGAACTCCATTTTCAATGTTCATTTAGTCAGTAAGGCCATCAGTTCCATTTCACATTTAATCAGGCTCTGGGTCGTGTAGAGACATTGGCTCCACGCGTACGGTCTATCATTGTCAGAAGCTTACTCTGCTCTATGTGTCATGTAGTGACATTGGCTCCACGCATACGGTCCGTCATTGTCAGAAGCTTCCTCTGCTCTATGTGTCATGTAGTGACATTGGCTCCACGCGTACGGTCTATCATTGTCAGAAGCTTCCTCTGCTCTATGTGTCATGTAGTGACATTGGCTCCACGCGTACGGTCTATCATTGTCAGAAACTTCCTCTGCTCTATTTGTCGTGTAGTGACATTGGCTCCACGCGTACGGTCTATCATTGTAAGAAGCTTCCTCTGCTCTATGTGTCGGGTTGTTACATTGGCTCCACGCCTACGGTCTATCATTGTCAGAAACTTCCTCTGCTCTATGTGTCGTGTAGTGACATTGGTTCCATGCGTACGGTCCGTCATTGTCAGAAGCTTCCTCTGCTCTATGCTGTGTCGTGTTGTGACATTGGCTTCCACGCGTACGGTCCACGCGTACGGTCATTGTCAGAAACTTCCTCTGCTCTATGTGTCGTGTAGTGACATTGGCTCCACGCTCTACGGTCTATCATTGTCAGAAGCTTCATTGTCCTCTGCTCTATGTGTCGTGTAGTGACATTGGCTCCACGCCTACGGTCCGTCATTGTCGAAGCTTCCTCTGCTCTATGTGTCAGTAGCTTGGCTCCACGCTACGGTCTATCATTGTCAGAAGCTGTCTATGTGTCATGTAGTGACATTGGCTCCACGCGTACGGTCTATCATTGTCAGAAGCTTCCTCTGCTCTATGTGTCATGTAGTGACATGTAGTGACATTGGCTCCACGCGTACGGTCCACGCATACGGTCATTGTCAGAAGCTTCCTCTGCTCTATGTGTCGTGTAGTGACATTGGCTCCCACGCGTACGGTCCGTCATTGTCAGAAGCTGACATTGGCTCCACATCTGCTCTATGTGTCGTGTAGTGACATTGGTTCCACGCATACGGTCTGTCATTGTCGGAAGCTTCCTCTCCTCTATGTGTCGTGTAGTGACATTTGTTCCATGCGTACGGTCCGTCAATGTCAGAAGCTTCCTCTGCTCTATGTGTCGTGTAGTGACATTGGCTCCACGCGTACGGTCTATCATTGTAAGAAGCTTCCTCTGTGTTGGCTCCACGGGTCTATCATTGTCAGAAACTTCCTCTGCTCTATGTGTCGTGTAGTGACATTGGTTCCATGCGTACGGTCCGTCAATGTCAGAAGCTTCCTCTGCTCTTTGTGTCGTGTTGTTACATTGGCTCCACGCCTACGGTCTATCATTGTCAGAAACTTCCTCTGCTCTATGTGTCGTGTAGTGACATTGGCTCCACGCGTACGGTCTATCATTGTCAGAAGCTTCCTCTGCTCTATGTGTCATGTAGTGACATTGGCTCCACGTGTACGGTCTATCATTGTCAGAAACTTCCTCTGCTCTATGTGTCGTGTGGTGACATTGGCTCCACGCATACGGTCCGTCATTGTCAGAAGCTTCCTCTGCGCGATGGTTTTGTTGCAAATCAACTGTAAAAGGCATCGACCTATTGCTAGGCAACCAGTCACCCCAAGAGCCCGTGCAAATTGCATATATTCCTCTTATTTACTTCCGTTGAGCTTGTTGATTGGTCAACCCCGAGCTGTCTGAAATGATAAACGAGGTTCTACTTATAAGCTGCCGAGTTGGTACCGCCGGTGATAAATCACACTGATGGGTAGGGTGTGCTCTATAGTTGACTTCCCAATAAATGAGTGTGCTGTTGCGATGTAAATTTTCTTTCTGATTCGCTGTAGGCAGATAAATGACATTTTTCAGTCTGATAAACATTTACTATCTTAAATATAAGTTACACTCAAATACAGTGTGTTTATTTGTCATCCTTTCTCATCTTGGCTCGGTGAGAGGGATGATGATCTGCTTACATGCTGAGCATCGTGAATGCAAACTGCATCATGAACCGTGTGACGGGCACCACTCGATGAGGCAGCAAACGTATAGGTTTCTTACACATTGACCAATATACTGCGCACATGTCTGGCCTATTCTGTGACTGTACCTTGAATGGCCCGTTGAAAGGCTGCATCGCACCGATGTTACATTAAGTCAAGCACACTTCCTGAACGTCTACGATACCTGCAATACAAACTGAAGCCTACATATTTATCTTAAGAGACCAAAGGTTACCAGATCATTGCGTAAACAGCGACCATGAGTCACTACTCTTGACTTTTCGTTGTTGTTCTAATTATACATCGATGACAGTCCCAGACGACTGCCTCCCATAACTACCCTCACTAGCCCCGCATCAGTTGGGTGGAGTAACGGAAAACAAAGCATCTGGACAATTACACAACACATGACTAGAACGTATTTGGTAAAGCAAAGTTCGGCGTGTGGAGAATCTGTACTAAAAGTCTGCTAACATTGACTAAGCGATAAATATCCAATGCATCAATTTGAATGACGATATAGTGAGTTGTAGTGCGGTAAGGCACGTTGTACAACCAGTTAGTATGTTGCTGTAGATTCAGCAGCTCACATAATTTGTCGACCATATGCCTGTGTGATGTATTCCATAATCCATGTACATAGAAAGACACCAAACTTCTGAATCTGACGTGATTACGTGACGTTTCTACCAGACAAATGTAACGGTAATATATATATATATATATATATTATTTATTTCATCATTAAAATATGACATATAGTCATAAAAATATGACAACATAGTAAAAGTCAATCAGTCATACAATACAATGTTTATACAAACATTTTACACCGTGTTAGCCATAATATATAATCTTAATTGATAAGAGAGCATAAGATAGAATCGTGTTTTCATAATCAGGTTACTCAGTACAAAGAAGACTAATTATGTTCGCCAGATTGAAACGATCCACCCCGACTGTAACGTGATGCATTCTTACGAATTCCCGAATGGCAGTAACATGGCAATAGCATCATTAGCGTTGGAATCTTCAGGGACCCATATTCTATTGTATGGCGTGACCATGAAAAGTGGTCAGCAATGTGACTAATCGTATTAGATACGGCTGAACCGCTGCCAGCTAGGGCTAGCCAGCCACTTAATCTATGTAAAACATTTGCAGATGAGAGGGCAGCGCGCACAAAAGAAAGAGATCTTGCTAATAGCTGGGATTCAATGCCTCTGTCATCACAGATCCCGGGAAGTAAGTTGCAGTGGGTGATGTTAGGGATCCCCCAGACCAGTCGCACACACTTGCGCCAAGATGTGAAAAACTCATCAACAAAGCGACTATCAAAGTCCCAAAGTTGAGATCCTTGGGCAATGACACAAAGCGATTTAAAAAGTTTGTATCGAACCTCCGGTGGGCAGAAATGAAAACGTGACAACAATACATTGGTCCGACTTTGTATATGAGTGGTAGACCCATGTATTGTTGCAGACTTAGAGTTAGTGGACATGAGAAACTTAGTTGAATAGCACTCTCCGATAAAGGGACATTGGTACCACAAAAGTCAATAGAACCCCCAGCCCGCGTCCGACCTCGAGCAGAGTACAAGAGGTACTGAGACTTAGCTTCATTGAACTTGAGACTCAGACTCACCGCGCACTTAGCTGCGAGATCCAGCATACGGGAAAAGGGCAGACTTACATGGTGCCGAAAGAATTATATCATCAGCATATGACAGTGCACCTGCAAACAAATGGCCAAAATGGCAGCCCACTCCAGAATTTTGAATGCGAATAGCAATTTTTCCGCGTAAATGGAAAATAGAACAGGAGAGAGAATGCCTCCCTGTCTCACACCATTACTTTAAGCAAATGGCTCAGACAAGGTGGCATTCTATCTAACATGGGCAGTCTGACAAACATGTAAATGTAAGAGTAAACGACTAACGAGTGGGCAAAGGCCCCTACTTAGCAGTTCAGACAAAAGCGTGGTATAGCTAACACAATAAAATGCTTTCCTAGCATCTTAGAGCATGACATGCACGTCATTGTCTGCATTTAAATAATGTTGGATGACTTCACTCGCAACAAACGTACAAGCCGAGGTCGATAGCCCCTTCTTGTACCCAAATTGCAAGTCAGAGGTCGAGAGCTTATGTCGATGTATTTCGAGTATAGTCCGCTCAAAGAGTTTACTAAAAGGGCTATTGAGCGCTATCCCTCGGTAGTTTGAAGAGTCATTTAATGACTTCTTCAAATTCTTCGGGATAGGCACGATAGTCGCATTTAGCAAAGATCTAGAGGCAGTGACATGACGTAACATGGTGGAAAAAAACAAGGCAATATGAACAAAAAATTCATCACATGTGCTTAGTAAGTGATCAGTGGTTAGCGTTCCATCACATTTACCAGGTTTTAGTAATTTCAGGGCTCCCCGGACGTCCGATACAGAAATAGTACGAGAACAATAGCAGTTTGAGGAACAACACTCAGTCTCAATTTTGTCACAGACCTCAGACTCAAGACGGTCTATTTCGTCCCTATCGAAGGATACACTATCATAAAGATTCTCCCAAATGCGTCTGCTATGGGGCCGTCTCCCGTTTTACCGTCAACCGTGGAAGGGCTTGGTTTCCGTATACTATTAAGTTTCTAAGCCTCAACCCAGAAATCCCTCGAACTGCTATTGTTCAAAGGATCTGCCATTTTGACAGCGGTCAATGTGTGTCTATCCCGTTTTACTTTTCTATGGGCGCGTTTGTACTGACCCCTGGTGTGGCGACGAATCTGGGACACCCCGCCTGTTGATGGACGCCCACACTGGACCCAAATTGAATGCCAGAACAAGGATGCATCACGGTATGGACGGACGTGATCGCTCCAACCTGGTATTCTAGTTCCAGCTGGCTTAGTTTTCGGTACGGAACGTAGTCCCTCATCAACTAATAATGATTCGAGCTGATTACAATAATTACTAATGTCATCAGAATGTAATGTACAGTGACAATCTGAGCAAAGAATAGCATCGATATGGACAGTAATAGATAGTAAGCGATTTCGAATCCTACTACGATATGTATCAATAGAACTATCGGTATCCTCCCGCCAGCACAATCGAGTGATTGGGCGTGAAGGGGCGATTAGCTGAACTTTGGAAATCGGAATCAAAAGCGAAATGAACAAAGGCTCATGGTCAGAAGTGTTGTCGCCATCATGTCGAACAAAGTAATTGGATACAGTGCCGAACAAGTTTTGACTGACGAAAAAATGATCAATGATAGATCTTTCACCATTGATTTGGCTAACAAATGTGTAGTCAACATTTGAATCGGGTTCATGGAAATCATAATCATACATAAATCGCGTTAGTGATCGAGTATGAAGAGAACCTAACCGGGACAAATCAGTATTCATATCACCACCGATTGCAATATGGTCGATACCTTGAATTGACGCTAAAAGACTACAAGACGCTAAAACTTCATCGTAGCACAACATATTTTCAAGACAATGGTTCGTATCAGTGGGCATATATATAAATGTTACAAAGTAATAAACTCATATCTGCCGTTTCCACAATCACCGCACCCAATCTACGATTGCCAGATTCAATGGGAGTGATACTGCATTGGAGATTAGAATTCCAAAGTATAGAGCAAACGCCATGTGGTCTACCCTGCAAAAGAGTGGTGCTGTCTATGGCTGATACATCATGACAACAGACATTTGGCAATTTAGAGTCGAGAATACCTAAGTTTGCATCAATGAGCCAATGCTCCTGAATAAAAACGAAATCAGCAGTCCTACACAACTTTACTATGTACTCAACCTGGTCCGGTCCAAGACCATGGGAATTGTAAGAGACAATGTTAAACATGATTACAAATAGAAATAAACAGATTACCGCCATCACCACCAGGCAAATTCACTGCACTAACGTCACTCAGTAGAACTGCCGTACTGCCCGTGTCAGTCACCAGATCATAAGACTGAGCTTTACGTGCGGGGTAGTAACGTCTAACACGTATGCCCAGTGGCCATAATGACGGGTCCAATGCTATACTCAGCCGTGGCGCTGGTAAAGTCAATACAAAAGAATCAGTAATCCATTCGGGATCCGATTTCCGTTCCAGTTTGCGCACTTCTAGGCCACATGTGGTGGCACAATGGTCCTTCATATCCGATGTGACGCAGTCTTTGGCCACACGCTGAATATAGACAATGCCAGACAAACGTTACGTTGATACCAGACAAATGGGTTTCGCTGATTATACCATCTGAACCTCATTGTAAATCTTATTTTGTAAACGCAGGGCAAACAGGGAATCTCATGAAAACAGGCAAAATAGTCGATTGCTATGTTCAATGAGCAGTGATAGCGGGAGTTTCTATGTTATTCGTGATGATATTTGTTCCTCATTTCACTTGCAATCGCCTGTGTGTCGATCACCTGAGTGATATTGAGTAGAGGTTCTCATCTTATTGCATTTTACACCAAAAGGAGAAATACGATATCAACAGATATCTGGAAATCGAGCCTTTATCTGGTGACATGATATCCCGACTGGTGCCCCCTGGTGGAGTACAGCGCGTCGAGTGGTGCGCATTATCGACTGGCCATACATAGAAACACAAACAATACATCATCAATGCTTTCTGATTGTCATCGACATGAACGGCGGTCACGTCATGCTTTATGACGACCCCATATGTCTCGTAGATCAGTAAAGAGCCCATGAAACGAGTATATAAGCCTGCTCCTACATCGCCGTTTGCTTAAGTATGCGTCCCACGTGCCTGCATTCTATAAACAGGGTGGTTTTTCTAAGGACTGTTCGTCGTTCGCATTTGCAGACCACAAAATTGATAGGTCGAAATCGCAAAGGCGTCAAGAGACTTGAGCAGTTAATATTATGAATATTATGATTGGTCGTTCTTTGCTAGACGAAACTAATTGTTACAAAGAGCCCACGCTCTGCCTAAACTTCCATGAAAAGCCGAGAATGATACAAACCAGGTCATGAGGTGCTGCAATACAGTCCCAATAAAATAAAGGAAATGATTTGTTTTTGTAGTCAGATTCTTGTGTAGGAAAAATGATCTCGACTCTATCATAGAACAGCAGTGGCTGCACGACATTTAACAACAAGATTACAACAATGAGCCACTGACTTATTGGCTTATCACTAAGGGATCATTGATGTGAGCATTGCTTTATTGTAAGTCATATAGCGTGTGGTAGACTCTACTGTGCGTACCCAAGGACACCCGTAAAAAGCCACAATATACCGATACCGTACACATACCTTACCGAGGTACTCGTTCTCAATGACATCGTCTAGGTGTCTATCGAAGCTGCATAGACCGCCATCAAAACGGATAGCTGACAACTTGGTTATGCCCTCTCAGTTCACAACTTGCAGAGCCCCACCATAAAAAGACCGCAGAAAGTCTGGATAATCTTATACGTCTTGCAGCGATCCAACCTTGCCTACCTAGCGTTGTCTCATGTGGAGTACATGCTCTAGGTAAGTCAAAAACTTTGTGGGAGATCCGCGAGGTAATTCAGCAGAAGCTAGTCGGCTACAAGCGCCAAGACGGGGTTTCAAATACCAGGTTTCAACCTTCAGGTTTGCAACAATAGGGGGTTAGGGGCCCACACAAAAACCGCTGCGCAGCATGTAATAGCCTGATGATACTCGCCTACCAGCCCAAGGACACTCAGAAGCAATTTGTGAATCGGCTTGACAACAACAGAGGACACTGTCCGGGGAAAGATGGACTTACATGCCTAAAGTGCAACCGAAAGAGAGGGGCTGCACACGTCAGCGGGTAAGAAGCTCTTCACTAAAAAAGCCACGGAGTGGTCCATCCAAAAAATGGAAGAGCACAAACTCGTCGGGCTAAGTGACAGAGTGTCCAAGTGTGCACACTGGGTCAGTGGCACGCCGATGGTGGTCCTGCTCCAGCTCACCAGGCTGGAAGAGGTAGCGAACGCCAGCACCAGGGGAAAGCTTTTCTTCTTTGAACCCGACCAAACGTCCTGGTACAAAAAGAAGAAGAAGGCTTTTGTGCAACTTGCTTTGCATGTAAAGCGTCTTATAGTCTTTTGTCAGTCAAGTTGATCGCCTCATTGTGTATTGCTGAGACATCAGTTAGCAACCGAGATACTCACTCAGTTAATCGTTCACTAGACAGAAGTTTTAACTCCACGACGTATATATCACCAGGACTCCAAATGATGTGTACAAAATGGTCGTGCCATGGCCCACAACTACTTAGCGAGCCTGAAGGCAACCAGGCTGGTCGCTGCCATCTCTTGGATAATGAAAGGCACCTAATGTCCCTTTCCTTCTACTTCTTCATTATCCTGCAAATATATCACGTTCCTCAAATGCTGAAGGACCCCATCACTTAACATTTTGACTAAAGGATGCAATGTGTAAAGCTTTCATTCACGGACAAAACAAGGTTGATATAATGCATGTGCAATTCTGAGTTCGCCTCAGTGTTGTGTGCACACCGTAAACATCCAGGAGAAGCTATCTGTCGAGGCATGGGAAGATTTGACACGCAGACAAGAGTCGACGTGGGCGTTATATGAGGTTTGCGTTAACACAATTGGACATTCACTCCCTTTTCAAGCGTTAAGCGAGCGGATATCATTGGTGCAATCAGCCGCATCCGCAAATATGTATAATAACGAGAAACACAAGCCGAACAGCATATCACGTGCTTCTAATGGGTTAAGCCGGACCTAGCCCGCTATATACATTGAGCAGCGATCAAAGCAAGTGAGGATTGAGATTGATCACTTAAGCGCGAGATGACTCGCAATGATCTGCCTCATAGAACCGCCGATGTGATAAGTGATCATGTTTAGCAGGGGATCCAAATGGAGATACATTCCTAGAAGCGGTCGTCAATACATGAATACACAACAACCATCAGTCTGTACTGGGCCTTGTGGCAGTCAGCAGGATATTGTCTGTTATCATCACTGAATTGACATTCACACCAACATGTCCGTTTGACTATAGTTGCCCCCCCCCCCCCCCCTACACACAAGGCACCACTGGATGTTTTCCCGTATTATCAGCGAAATCAGACGCTTTTCATTGAACCATTCATAACGTTTTGGTCACCTGTCTTACAGACTGTGTGTTAGTCGTTTTAGATCTCCCGGATCAGTGGAAGTGGTTGATATTGCAAAATGTGATGCATATTGCCACATCATTCAACATATGTAGATCTTTAAAATAATTGCATATGCATCTGGTTTGCAGGCGAGGATTAGGCAGAGATTGAATATCGCGCAAAATAAGCAGAAAGGCTTGATGGATGGGGACAATAATTGGCAGGTGTCACAATCACAGAGGCCAACATGAAAATATAGGTGCTTATTGGCGTCGCTACTATTTGCATTTAGAGCGAGGACCGACAGGCACAAAAGTTAACTTTTTGCTGTATCATGATACTTGAGTGCAGTCCTTTTTACGATTGATGAATTAAAGCTTGTATTGACCACTTCAGCTGCTATATGAAGTGGTCGTTTAGCCATTAAGACACTATGTGACTTTCAATAACGCTGGCATTATGCGAACCATGAGTCATTGTCAGAAGCGTCTTTTTACGAAATGGTTTGAGTAACGATCAACGGAAACAGGGCACTGGTTCATTGTTATACGGCCACCAACCCCGAGAGCCTGTACAGATTGCTTATGTTGCTCCTGAACAGACATATTAAACTGGGACCTATTGCTCCTTTTGTGCGGCCATCTTCGTATGCATATAGCAGTCAAGGTGCGAGACGGAGTGATATTATACTGGGCCAAGTTAGTACTTCAGATCAATAATCACATATTTGGGTAGAGTGTGGAAATATCGAACGATATATGAGCAATATAAAGAAATTAGAACATAATTGTGTTGTCAAAGTCTTACCTGGTTACACATCGGAATGTTAACGGCAGAGGCATGACATAAAGACGCCCTACATAACATGCACACACACACATAAACACACCCACACATGCACACAAACATACACGCACATATAAACAGGCATATATATATATATATATATATATATATATATATATATATATATATATATATATATATAGTGTATATATATATATCTATATATACTATAACATATATATATATGAGATATACATATACATATATATATATAGAATATATATATATACTATATATATATATATATATATATATATATATATACATATATATACATATATATATATTATATATATATATATAATATATATATATATATATATAGATATATATATATATATATATATATATATATATATATATATATACATATGTATGTACATGCACATCTCATATGGATGTACATATTTATACATATATTTGTGTATGCGTGCATGCGTGTGTGTGTGAACAATATAAATATGAACATATATACATGAATATATGCATATATTCATTAGAAACATTTATATACATATACACACATATATATATACATCTATAAGTATATCAAATATGTATATATATATAGGTATATATATATATATGTAGATATATATATATATATATATATATATATATATAACTATATGTATATATGTTATATATATATATATATATATATATATATATATATCTATATATATTTAGATATATATATATATATATATATATATATGTTTAGTTCTACATCTATATATATATATCTCTATATATATATTATATCTCTATATATATATATATATATATATATATATATATATATATCTCTATATATATATCTATATATATATATACATATATATAATTATATATAAATACATGCATAAGTTTATTCATATATATATAGCTCAGGGTGGGTCGAGTTTGGCCATAATTCCGCAAGTGTGCATTCACTTTAGCGTATCCAATCTAACTTATGATAGATTTAAGCAGCTTACAGTCAAAGATCGTTCCCGAACTCACCATAACGTCTATCTTTACAAAAAATAACGTTGATGAGATAACAGTTTGCTAAACATTACTTTGCGTGTTAATTTCTATTGCTCGTTACATTTATTATCACCTGACATTATATGGAATGCACAGATGCGGAAGTCAGCAGCACGTAGACTTAATGAACACCAGGAGAGATGGAGGCTCGTTTCGCATCCCACATCTTTTGCACGAATTCGAGATCTTATTACGGTATATGTGTCTTGTTACTTAAGGTAAAACATTATCTGAGTTCATAGGCTAAATCCATAGCATTGGCAATGTTGTGTAGGAAGAGAGGCCATTTACAGCGTCGCCTATCACGTTTATCAGCCAATTGCACGGTTTCCGATGGTCCTCAGTGTCACATGCAAATGTAATCAAGGCAGTGAATCGCCAAAGCCTCTGTGGATAAGCCTCCAACATACAATCCGCAATTTTTTTATCATGCTCCTATCAAGACCCAAATTTGTTTTACTTTAGATGTTTTGTATTGGATTTCTGAGCCTGACATATTGTAGCACTACTGGACGTCTGACTGGACGTCCTACGAGGTTTGAAGACTCCGCAATGTTTTATATTTTAAAATCGATTCAGACACCTCCAAAATACCAAACATACGCAGTAAATTGACTTTTAGAATACAATGATGTACACGGACATATCAAACCTTTTGTGGCGGGTGATTTCATCCTTGGTTATTAGATATAATACGATACATTTGGTCGAGGTAGAGATTCAAGAACGCGGCACCATGTCTGTTTTAAAATTCAAGGCTAATTACATCGCGAATGCTCAGAATGACGCCTTCCATCAGTGACAATTGCCCCTGCGTCTGAACTCGTAAGTTAGCCATCAGCTGTCCGAAATATTACCTTCGAAACCCCCCTACAAAAAAAACCTCAAGGTGTTGAAATGCCCACCCTCATGTATTGAAGATCAAACATTGTTCCTGAGAAAGGGAGTAAACAACGAAGAATGAAACTGTAATATTAGCTATAATGAACGCTTTTTCGCGCGGCAATGATTGATCAGAATTCTGACAAATTATAATAATAAGCATAAAAGTACGGTGCTCTGTTTATTTTAAAAACTTTCCTCAATGACATCCCTCCTCCAATAATAATTATGACATTTTTGGGATCAATTAGATTGATCTGTTTATCCTAATGTGTACTTTATCGTTCATTACAGCGCTTTTACCTCTTTTCATTTCTGTATCCCTATTATCCAACCACCTTTGCAGTTTGCTGGTATAATTTTCCCGTTATATTACATTTTAGAGTTTTGAATCTTTTGAGTGTCAAGATAAATGAAGTAAACTCTCTCTCGACTCTCAGAATAGGCTCATTACAAGCCATAGGAAGTGAGTTTACTACCAGCACCAACTGCGCAGGTATTTGCTCATGAGTACGGCATCATAACGTACTCTTTCGGTTGACTACAGCTATACTCTGTTCCTAGTTAGACGGAGGTAGATGCCTGATGTATTGCTGGAATATGTTGATCGTCATAAAGCACACAATATCAATTCATTTATTTATCAGATGTTAATATGGCGAGCAATTCTAATAATGGCATCCGAACCACGAATAGCTTGAAAGCAGCAGTCCCTTTAAAACTAAGTGTTTTTTTAATCTGGCACGTTCGTTTTCATTTCACAGCGTGATATGCCAAATGGCTCCAAAGGCTGGAAGTCAATTTAGAAAACAGTCCCGAACAAAGAATTGAAGTAGAGTACACAGTCTCAACCAAGCGCTGCTTTTAAGAGCAGGATATCCCTATAGAAGCGAACATTCTTGGAACTGATCGTCTGTAATGACTTGTAAAAAGCTGTCAGTTTATCCAGACTGTGCCTGGCCCGTTAAAAGCAGGATGGATAACGATCCAGCATTTAGGAATCGCAGCAGGCTTTATAACATCAATCCAGCATTTAAGAATCGCAGCAGGCTATATAACATCAATCCAGCATTTAGGAATCGCAGCAGGCTTTATAACATGAATATAGCATTTAGGAATCGCAGCAGGCTTTATAACATCAATCCAGCATTTAGGAATCGCAGCAGGCTTTATAACATCAATATAGCATTTAGGAATCGCAGCAGGCTTTGTTACATCAATCCAGCATTTAGGAATCGCAGCAGGCTTTATAACATCAATCCAGCATTTAGGAATCGCAGCAGGCTTTGTTACATCAATCCTGCTGAATCGACTCATTTGGTGAATCTTCCGTTTGTGTTGGGTAAATGAGCGGAGCAGCGGCTGATATTCAAGCATGTAATCTGCACGTCCGTCAATCATAGATGATAGTAACGTTAGAGACAAAACTGATCGCACCTCTTGACAGTGCCAGTGCAATTAGACAGACAGAAAGAAGGCTTGTGTTTGCATTCGCGGACAATGTCATCCACTCGTTGACTTCTGTCGGTTGTTACTGTATCTAATGCGAGTGATCGACAACTAGCAACGCAGTAACAGGTGAAAAACAAAGTGTGTTTAACATTAGCATACATTGGGCACAAATTGCATAGGAGAATGAATATTTCGATGTTGGTGTTAAAATGGGAAAACGATATCAGCAAGCTGATTGAAGGGAGTTTTCACATTGAAATCGCGGATTGAATGCTGATGCTACCTTTCAACTAACTATTCATCAATTGGAATTAACAAAAAAATCGTACAACGTTGATGGCTATCCTTTGTGTCAATCATTCTACTGTGAACTATGTAGTGAAGCATATTTCGACATACTCCTGATACTTCAGTGTAATATACAGTACCATATAGAGTGTCGCAATAATCGACTAACGATGCCGTGTTCCTCATCCGTGGTCCAGTGTCAGTCGATGAATACCTGGTGTCTGGCTTAACATTACATATCCGCATTGAATCACTGGTATTCAGTATATTTTCTGCTTAGGAATAATCGGCATTTGTTTTCTTATGACATCTGTAAAAGCTCCCCGTAGAGGAGGAAAACTTACAACTCGGAGCGTTTGAATAGCATTAAAGGCCCCGCCGAGACCGCCAGGTATATTGAATGTAAAGCAAATAAGTTATTTGCTATAAATGACCTCATGAGATCGGTGAATGAATGACCATACACCGTCAAACGGTGTTAGGTTAATATTATCATGCATCATACGTTGCAACGTGTATATGTGCATGTAGGCTAGCTGGAAGTACAACATTGCCATGTTCTAACCCATGAGGTTTAGCTACTGCGAGGTATCTAATTGTGTATCAAAGTATTGAGCTTGCAACCATAAAAGCAAGAGATCTATTTAAGCAGTGATATTTTAAGTTCTTTCAAGTTATGAGTTTGATTTCGCCACTCAACGACGTCAGCACATAAAACAGTTGCCGCCATGCGTAGTGAAGGGTACCTAGAGGTTTACTTCCGTTTCCAATAATACATAGCCCCTCTTCACACCCAAACAATCATATGAAATGCTGAGGGAGATAATGTTCGCCTGAGTGCGGTCTCCACAGGTCGATATGTTCCACGTGAGCCTCTGTGTTCGCCTGAGTGCGGTCTCCACAGCGCCTCAGTGTACCATTGCATTACAGAGCGCCGTTATCCACCTCTCCTATGGCGAAAATGGAACCTGGCTGTATAAAGAACTAGCAGGCCATGGAAAAAATGAACCGTTTGGTGCCCGGCCAACGCATAATGTACTGTGAAATGTTAACATTATCACGTGTATTGTTTTACTGAAAACCATAACCCTGGAGGCTAAAAGACGCCGGGATAGCACGTGATTTGGCACACACAGTTGAACTAATGGGTATAATTTTCTGATCTCGTCAGAATTTGTCACGTTGCGTTTCTCATTCCTTTAGTTATCAAGCCTAGATGTTATCTCGTTTAACTGTGACAACGCGTCATGAATCATCTTGGCTTCTATGTAGGCCGCAGTGGAGTATGTTGCTGATGAATGTTTAGCAAAATACGTAAAACACACGCTGTAGCTACAATCTGCATGCGGCAGTTGTTTTTCATGTACAAAGTGCTTATGTATGTTTAAGCAGACGGGGTAATCATCGTTGTGTCTGGATGACTCTGCAACGGCGCTAGACGTCTTACGTCTCAGGCCGTCTGGTCCATCTTCTCATTACGCTGTGACCTATCTAATCACCGCAGTTGGAATAATAGATGGGTGTAGCGTCTGGGTGAGTCGGGGGACTTTATCATTGATCTAAAATAATCAGCGGAGTTTAATGTAGGTACACAGAGCTAATCTAGTATAAAGCATACGCACAATGGTCGCAACATCGCCGTAAATGCTCTACAACCCTCATGACGACAGGTGTCATTTGCAATCGAACCTTTACTGTAGCAGTTACTAGATATCACTGCTATAAGGCCCAACCCATATCACCCACACTATGACCAACTGTCATCGCCAACTGAATGAGCTACTCTCATCACACTGAACAAACTCAATGCCCAGCTCTATTTCAGCAACTTTATATCCTGCCCTTATAACCAATTCTGTGACAATCCCTTATCATCAACTTAAACATCACCCCAGATTACAACCCTATTGACCAGCCCGGAACCCACCATGCCAAACGGGCAGCGCACACACACACCATTGACAATACTTGGCCACGTGTGACCATTTTCAGGCGCCCCTTGGTTGCTACCAAGTCTTTTACGCCACATTCAAGCACGGCATTGCGTATGCTATAATATATATAGTTCGAACGCATTCAACCACCGTGCGCTCATGCGCATGTCCAGGAGGTTATAGTCTGTTACAATGAGGGTAATGTAGAGGCATACAAAGAACAGAAAGCTTAACCGTTAGCATGCCATTACCAACGACCTACTGACTTGCCTTTATCCTCCACTTCATGACCAGTCCCTATAACGACCATAATGACCAGCCCTCCTCACCAACATAATGACCAACCATTCTCTCCAAATCAAAGACTACCACTTATCACCGGTATTTCGGCAAACAACTGTGATCTGGTTATACACCAGCTGCTATAACGTTATAAGGGTATGAGCAGATTTTGTGGAAAGCTGGCGCAGTGGTGTTTGATATGGGATGCCGACGTAGCAGAATGGTTATGGGAAGCTTACATAGTGGTGTAAGCTGCGGGAAGCTAGCGTACCGGTGTTTGTTATGTGAAACCAGCGTAGCAGTGGTTGTTATGTGAAGCTTGCGTAGTGATGCTGGAGATGGGAAGCTGGTGTGGTAGTTTAGTTGTGTGAAGCTGACGTATCAGAGTTTGTTACAATTCATGAAATGCTGAGACCCAGGCACCGCCCAGCATCGTTGCAGGCCAAATTGGCGGCAGGACTGGGTGTGAATAAGTCGTGGTGGTATAACAGTTAGTAATTGGTGAGTTGACACAACAAATGTAGACCTACAATAACGCGTGGCTATGAAATATTATTGAAAAGGAAATCTCTGAAAGATGTGGTCGATACATGTTCATGATCAGTCTGTTCTGGACCACTATTTAGTTAGCTGGCCAGAACAGTATATGAACCAATGATAATAGAAATATATGCAATTCTCACTAGAATATGAATACGGACATAACTTGTAATGGACTAACTGATTCAACTGCGAATATGAATACGAAATCACCAGCAATTGCACGTCGAACGTTATCAGTCACAACCCAACAGGTGGCTTACACATTGTTACTGTTACACAATCAATCATACCTGTGATTACATACCTGGCCAAGTGAGCAGGATAATGACGCTATCACGCAGCTTAGAAAACATGTCTGCTCGCTCTGCTATCACTCCCCTTTACACATGTCACCTTCCTTAAATGCTCACCGTTGGCAGGAAAGCGATAGCTCATCATCAAACAAAAATGCCTATTGAACGAATTCTACTAATCTAGGAAAAAAACCTCAATACACGATGTCTAACGTGAAATAGGACCTAGTCACTAATTATAATATCCGCAAGTAAAAGCCTCTTTCTACCTAATGCCATGCAAAGCCGTGTCTCCACGATAACTGACTCACAAGCAATTCGTTAAATCTAGATATAAACGACTCTAAAGCAATTCATATATTTCGCTACACACGGCTTGATATCGTTTCTTTTAGACTTTATTGCTGATCTGTGAGTAACTAATTAAATTCTTTATGTAATTAAATGTAGCAATTGATAGCGCTTTGCCCTAATTTAAACCAACAGCCATTATAAAAACTGTGTTCTTTAGACTCGTGACCTAGAAGGCTCTAATGGCGTCTGGCATTTTACATGTTGTTTCCAATTCGCGTTTGTCAATGCGTTTCTTTCCACCATATATACTTAGTCCTTTCTACAATAAACATTAGCTTTGGACTCGTGAGTATAGTTTCATAAAGCACTCCCCATCAAACGGCGGCGGCAGACATTTTGCAATTAATCCTCACCTCAGAGAATTTTTTGCTCTTCTTCTGTCTCCATTTAATGCTTCCCCTTGGTTAGAGGTTTTGGAATATGGGGACGTAGTTTGATGACGATAAACGAGTGTTTGGACGCAGAATTTCATTGGTCCTATTAATATAGGAACCTGGTCGCAAGTGTATTAGAGGCTGCTATGAGATGTTAGATGAGTTTTTGTAAAATGTCAACTTACGTTAATTAGGCCCTCTGTCGGATTTACTATATGTCCTATTCGCTAGAGACTCACAATAGCTAGTTTAAACTGCAAGCTTACAAAAATCCCTGCAGTGAAAGTTGGAATACCTGTCATCTGTGGTTCCAAGCTAGTTGCCGAGGTGTGCAGCATCAATCACTCACTGCTCTGTGGCTGCTGGTGGCGTATACATCAGTGAAATAGTCTCAAACGCAGCAACAATTAGTACTGCAATTTGTCTGGAACAAACATGCGTGTTTTATGATTATAAAGTGCCATGTTAACAGCTGTTTTAGTATACAATAATTAAGCTAAAATTTGGACTGACCTAATATTTGTTGCCTGCGCTTGTCGGTAGTGAGCATTACAAGAGGCCATGTGACTGCAAAGACTTGCTTACAGAGCGAAGAGAGACGTGCAGTTGAGGGCGGCAGTGTGACCTTGTAGATAATGTGTCACTTACAAAACAACAGAAGCAATTCCAATGGGGATTTCGTTGTCAGTATATAACCACTAACATAAGGCACGTTGACGACCGTTTCAACCTTGGCCTTCGTTAACACGCGCTTGTAAGCCTTCTTCCCCCTCCGGCTCATCACACAAAAGTCAAGGGGCACCTGATTCATGTAGTCATCTGATTCGATGAAGCAATGGACACTCAGACTTTGGAGCTTCAAGAATGCTGTGACCAGGTATGCTTCCCTGTATAAGGTACGGATGTATGTGGTGATTCACTTATCAGATTCTCTAATGGATTCCTGTAACACTGATTCCCGCTTCGCATGCGCGTCCATAGACTCGAGTGAGATTTGCTAAGGAAGACATGCCCTTGCAGCATGCATCCCTATGTGTAGATCAGTGTTGCTGATGTGTGGGTACAGAACTAAAGTTGAGCTATTGTCCGCGCCTGTCCCGGAATGATCAGTCATGGCTCGGTGGTCTTTAGGGCATCAGGAAGCCCATCTATGCAGTGTTCACCTTGGAATTGTAGTTAAGGACAGGCGTTCTCTGGTGTTTGTAGCTCGTTTTTGTCTACAATCTGAAAAAAAACCCCATTATCAATAGGTTATATAATTGATTGATAACTTAATAGTCACCTGTAGCCTTCATTTATCTTTCAATTTCTATAGCCATCCACAGCCCAAACCCCTCCCGACTGGAAGTAAAATAAAGAACATATCACCATACATACCGAACTTTTGAAGTTGATGCAAATGTATATTTATGGCATGCCTAGCCCTAGTTGGTATAAAACTAAAATGATCGCAATGAAAATATGCATCAGAGTAATTTTTTTACTGATCACATTAGTTTGCCATTGCTTGATCTTATCTGCAAAATGTTTGATGATACCATCACCAGTTGCCCGACTGTCGCATGGTTTTGTTGATGAACACAAAGTATGCCGGCCTCCTCGCGGAAGTGAGGACCAGTCAAAATGGACCAGTACAGCCTATATACAAATGGCGCCCTGGAGAAAAGATGACGCTCATGGGTCGTCGATACAATCATCTATATATAGACAATTAAGGAGGATATTGACATTTTGAAGCGAGCATAAGGTGGGAAACTTTTGCGCGTATAGTTTGAACTTATTGACAACTTCGGATAACGAGGTTAAATTGGCCATCTAGAAATGATGATTTAGCCTTAGTTCACTGGGCCTCGGACTTGGGCGACATCACTGCCAGCAGCTTTATAGCTGTTGATCGGTGGATGGAAAGATTGCTTGTATCTTTTCGTCTCCATTCGCGGGAGATATCGACGACAAAACTTTTCTTTGTAAACTGTTACTTCGGCACCGTACCAAAGTACGGTTGTCTCTCCCAGAGTTTCTGTAGACGTAGCCGCCGAATGTAACTCTACTGTAAAATGGCTTGATTGCACTTAAGCTTGCTCTATCATAGCCCTGGTCGAGCAGTAATATGATCGGACGTCATGTCGGGCAAGTCCTGTCATGACATGAGACTTAGATGCAGCATTTATAATTAAGTTATATCTCAACCAAGCCGCTGATAACGGAACTCCAATACTCTGTTTACAGCATAAATCAGACTCTCAGTGTAAAAATCGAGGTTGTAAATCATGATGCATTGCTCCAGTACTCCATTGAGGTGCATCTGAACAGAAATCATGAAGATTATGTTGTTAAATTCCCAATTAGTGGAAACAATATCCATAAAATGAATCCCTGCTATTTCTAAAGTTGTTGTTAGGATTAATTTCTTATTTTTGAAGAATGCGAACAATAACCCAAATACACAACCGGATAGGTGCTCCTAGACAGAAGCTGAATACAGGAGAGTTACAGTTAGAGGATATTTTATTGAGTTGCACAGATAATGGATAAGTGCACCAGTTGTCACTAGACCAAGTCATCACTCATTCCTCTTTTGTTCTAAACAATGTTCAATACCGGCAAAAACAGAAGCAATTTTAAATCATTGAACGTGGCACAAAATTTTTATCAAATATAGCAAATGCTCATTTAAACCCATTAAAATATCATGTGCTGCATTTCTACTCCATCCAAATGCAGTGTTCAGCTACTAAGGTCCTTCTAGCAGTGTACAGCCACTGCTATTCATCATTTTTACATTTGGATAACAAATTTTAGAGTGTATTGATTCATGGACTACCACAACTCAAGTTGCTTGTAGGTAGTCCAGCCTATCGAAATAAAGTGTACAACAACTCCAATTCATTGAAATGCTAGGTTTATGGATATAAGGTGCAGGGCTATTCTAGCCCGTTTAAATATGGTGTACAGCTACTCCTGTCTATTACAAATGGTGTAGGCTACTCCAGCGCATTGAAATGTGGCATACAGCTACTCACTTCTATTGAAATATGCACCATGACTACTACAGTCTGTTGGTATATGGTGTACAGCTACTCTAGTCTATTGCAATATGGTGTACATCTACTCAAGTCTATTGAAAGACAGTGTATGGCTACTCCAGTCCATTGAACTATGGTGTACAGCTACTCAAGTTCATTCAAATATGAACCCTGAATACTCCAGTCTATTGGTGCATAAATACTGTATGGTGCATAAATACTCCATTCAATTGAAATTGTGTGTAAAACTACTCCAGTTCATTGAAATATGGTGTATGGCTACTCCAGTGAGATGAAACATGGAGCACAGCTACTCCAGTCTATTGATACATGGTGCATAACTAAACCAATATAGAGTCCATTGAAATATGAACCCTGGACTACTCCAGTACATGGAAATATCGGGCATATATTGATATATAGTGTACAGCTACTCTATTCCATTGAAATATGATGCAGAGCTACTTCAGTCTATTGAAATATTTTGCGTACAACTACTCCAGTCCATTGAAATATTGCTGCCATTGAAATATGGTGTACTGATACTCCAGTCTATTGGAATATGGTGACAGCTACTCTGGTACATGATAAAATTATGTACTGCTACTCAAGTCCATTCAAATATGAACCCAGACTACTCCAGTCCTTCAATATATATTGTGTATAGCTAAACCAATCCATTGACATATAACGTATGGCTACTCCAAGTCCATTGAAATATGAACCCTGGTTACCCTAGTATATAAATATTTGGTGCATATATTGATATATGGCGTACAGCTACTCCAGTCTATTGATGTATGGTGCATGGCTACTCCAGTCTATTGAAATATGGTGTTTGGTTACTCCAGTCCGTTGTCATATAGAGTATGTCTAGTCTAGTCCGATATAAATGGTGTAGGCTAGTCCAGTCTAGTAAAATACGGTTTACAGCTACTCCAGTTCATTGAAATATGGTGTACTGCTATTCCAGTCCAATGAAATATGGTGTAAAACTATTCCAGTCCATTGACATATGGTTTATGGCTACACCAGTCTGATGATATATACTGTATGGCTTCACCAGTTCATTGATATCTGCTGTATGGCTTCACCAGTTCATTGATATATGGTTATGGCTACACCAGTCTGATGATATATGGTGTATGGCTTCACCAGTCCATTGATATATGGTGTATGGCTACTCCAGTTCATTGATATATGAACCCTGACTACTCCAGTATATTGATATATAGTGTGGTGATACTCCAGTCTATTAAAATATAGTTAATGGTTGCTCCAGTCAATTGCGATATGAAATGGTGCATGGCTAATCCAGTACCATGAAATATAGTGTTTGGCAATAAATGTTATTGAAACGTAGTATACAGCAACTAAAGTTCTTGGGTGCATTTTATAAAGATTCACAGCTAATAGAGTTCCCTGAATGATGGATTGTAGCAACTCCAGTCTATCAAAATATGATATAAGGCTACTCTAGACCATTGAGATATGCCATGGAAATAGTACGGCCTCTTGGTTAATCTATCTTTGAGTCACAAGTATTTATATACATGTATGCTATAAATATAAAATATGGCACATTAACAGTAGCCTGCAATATGGCCCATATATATAATTGAATATATATAAATAGTTTATAGATACCTATATATATATAAATATATATATAGGCGATTACACTATTGTTGCCCCTTTGTGGACAATTTTTTTTAATCCTTTTTTGCTGTCATTGAGCTGTACAGGTGACATACAAAAGGTGCGAATATATCATGTTAGGAGTAAGCTACTGCATCCATGAACCATGATGACAGGAATAGCAAGGTCTATTGCAGCGTGCTCATTAATTATGAATAATTTGATACAGATGGTAAGGGCTGTGAAAACACGAAAGAAACAAGGCGTTGTTAAACATCCCTTCTTACAATCGAAGGTCATCGCTGAGGATAATAGTACATCTCATATTACTAGCAATGTGAATGTGATACCAGCACATTAATCGAGGTAACCTATCGCGTGTTGGTTAGTAATCGACTAGTTTTTATCCTGGAAATATGTAGTTTAAGTAAGATAACTACATTACGCGTCATTTGATTGCCCTTTTTGAGAAGCCTGTGCCCCATATATTGGGCTGGCTAAGGCTTTTAGCGGTGAAGTAAAGACACCTGCCTTGATAGGAAGGTAGGCAATGACCATAAAACATATAAACACAAGCCCAAGGTGCTCTCTCTATCCTCCTTTGCATCAATCAAATATGACCGCAATCAACATCTAACGTCTTGATGACTTGGATCAATATGTTATTATCTAAATCTACGCTGTGATGGTGAGTTACGTAATACACAAGCGAGGTTCAATATCAATCACTAGACCCTATTGCACGGTCAGAGTTAGGTAATCTACTCGATCATGTAGAGAAACTGACTGGTCGGATTTTATATGGTTTGTCTCCAAATTCAGCCAATGCCTGGGATACAATTGTACGATTAGTAGCTGACTTCCAGACCAATTGCAGTATAACAGATAATTACACACGGGGGATTACAACTTGCATAATTGGCGTCCAACGTAATCCAATCATCAGAACTGGGGTTATCTTATCGGTCGACCTTCGGAGCATATCTGGACCAGTTGTGGTCAGTAATTGACAAGAATAATGCCGTCATTATCACTCAATTTGAACGCCTCGGATAAAGCCTCTCACTTGATCCCAATCTTTTCCCATTCATGAGGATCAATATAATTGCTTCTGCGTCTTATTCTGCGGGTTCGTCACCTATATAGATTAAATGTCACATACAATCCGCAGCCACGTGGCTAATTGTACTTGCTACAATTAAAGTGTTTATTTGATACCCATCATTTCAACCACTATTGTGTGCTTGAGGCTCTGAGCGTGATTGACTAGCGTTGGTTCTGAGCACGATGAAAATTATGTATGAATGTCAGCGGAATCATTAAAGGTAATCAACTGCAACATAATGCAGGCAACTTGGGAAGCAAGACCTGGTTTGTGCAAATGTGCACCTTCTTGAATGTGTTCAATATACGGTGGATTTTATCAATGTGCAACCTATTGTTGTTTGGTAACTGTTGGCAGTAATGGTAAACATATAAATGTAATATCTTGCATTAACTTAATGCATTTGAGAGCCGGCGGTTACAAATAAGCTAAATTGACACACGGCTTTCTTTTGCACTATCTGGAATGTATTTAAGACACGGTACATTTCATCAATGGGTCAGCTATTGTTGTTTCACTAAGATTGACTCAGTGAGGTAGTATAGGTCACCTTCACCTTAGCTCGTATAGTTGTCAACCCTCAGCTATCTGAATGTATAATGTGAAGTTGGAACGACTAGTTAATAATCACACAGTCATGGGGAGTGGTAACATGTGGCTCGGTATTAAAGCTTCGTCAAATGGTAAACATCCTTAATTGGGCAAGCGTTTCGGTGGTTTTATATTTTCATCCTTTTGTTTTCAAGCAATATGCATTAGCTTATATATTCGTACCATGCTACAGTAGCTTGACTATTAATTATGTTTGTGTACACACACTAACACTAACAAACGCACTTACACAAATGCATATTTACGTCCACATAACCTCATGTACACAAATACTTGTACATAGGCCTCTATCATCTTCTAATTGCCAATACAGCCGGACAAATATTGCAATATTTTAATATCCTGGATGAAAAACTAGACAATAAATGGTGAAAAATGCACCAGACAGCCTCTTTCCCAATCGCTGTACACAATTACAACACCAGGTATGCTTTGTATCAGACAAATACATACAGACGAGTAGCATTTGTCACATGAATCACTGTTGTGCGCTTGAACATGGTGGCTGTATTATGTTTTCACAAAACTTGATTTAGTGGAATTCATACTATATATGGATGATCAAGTGATGAGGACATGTGTTATACAAATAAAGCTGGATGTGGGTTGAACCAAGACTGATGGACACTATAACAGCAGTGTGGCTTAAGATTAGGCATGCACGTAACCGAAGTCAAATCGTCAATACATGGAAGTAGTCACATTGACTTACCCGACAGCCCACACTCATGGAACTAGTGCTGCGACGTTGAAGACTAAATGCTGACATTATTGCCTCCCAGGTAAGGACCTGTTGTCGGTTGCTTGTCGTGACAAAATGAGCTTTACATGAGACCCACGCGTGCAATGTACATCAACTCTATCTATTGTAATTGCGATAGATTTTTATAAGCATTGTATTTTAGCTCTTAATCTTCACTGAACGCGAGTAAGCAAATATTCGCCTGTCATTTCGAGCCTGATGCAATATTCATCCATTCGCCTCACCGCTCCTTAGTTCCGATCCGAATTGACGATTGCACAGGAACGAGCACAACTAATTGAATATCATTCTAAAATCATCTGCTGGATGCTGTGTTGTCCCTTGCTGTATTATTGTGACTGCTAAGCTGATAGTTTCTATTACTCTTAAGAAGACTCCATGAAAGCTGTGTAAATGAGATCAACTCCTAAGACTTTATCCGACCATCTACACCGTTGTTAACCGTATGTAGCTCATCTAAATATCAAGTGCACGGAAACAATGGACATCCCTTGTGACGGAGAGTCTTCAAGACGGCTTCGTGGATTTAAATTTTATGATCAGTTATAAATGGTTCTCGCAAATCGATTCGTTCAAAAATTTCTAGCGCCAAAACATTTCTTTTAGGGCAGAACATCGCATTATTCTGACGTTTGATTAATGTTTACTTGTTATATGGCATCTGAAAAGGAAAAAACATTAGTCATTCTGTCTACATCTACCGTCTCTTCCATTTATTGCATTGAGCTGACACTCGTGAAAAAAAATGGTAACTTAAACCCAAAACAAGTAAGCAATCACAGCCTCTCCTTAACAGTTTGCTGCAGAGAAAACACTTATTGCCTTCTCTTTCGACATTCTTAATTACCGCAGAAAATCAACCCTGACGTCCTTCCCAATTACTTCATTGGAGGGTGCTGCTGTTTGTTATAGCATGCATCGCTGCGTTCTCTGAGGTGCGTCGTTCTCGACCAATTTAGCTCTTCTTTGTTGGTTGACATATGCGTATCGGTGTGTGGCTAGGGGCGGTCGGCATTGGCACCTGTCTATCACACGCAAAGGTTATACCGGGGGAAAAGTGTGCACTAACACTGAGTAATTGCAGTCTCGTGCGTGACTCTGTTCCTAATGCACACGTGCGAAGCCTAGAACTGTAACGGCTGCATTATCAGAAGCATTTGCTCTGCTTGCATTTAGTACTTTTCCAAGACAATGCACAATTTGGAATATAAGATAACACCCTTTGACCGGTGTACTTGTCTGTGTGTGATGGCAGCTAATCTGAACAAATGAATAATAGATGACACAAGGGAACATCATTGAGTCCATAAAAGCGGACACAAGCGGTGAGGTCAATCTTATCTTCAAATCGAATTATTGCTGATTGTTTCAAGGAAATCCAAATGAAATCGCTGTCAGCTTTATTCATCGTGTATTTGCGAGGGAGGAGAAAAAGTCTGCAGTTAGACATTGCTATCCAGCCGTCACACTCGCTTGCGCTGCTGGCCTGGCTTGTTGTCAAAGAAGTCATAGATGGCTAGCTGAGCAATCAATCGTGCTGATGGGTTTGCACGGCAATTAGGATTGAACTGAATTGACTTGATTGTCCTCTTGATGTTCACGGTACGTCGATTGAATTATATGGTGCTATATCGGAAGTATTCACACAAAGAAGCAACAATGTTTATGATGTTCATGCGTACCATCTGTGCTCGTCCGAGTGCCTTTGTATTCTGAGGCGTCGACATCTACACACAGTAGCACATTCTTGTTGTTGTGAGGCGTCGACATCTACACCCAGAAGCAGCTTCTTGTTGTTATGGGGCGTCGTCATCTACACACAGTAGCACCTTGTTGTTGTTGTGGGGCGTCGTCATCTCCACACAGTAGCACCTTCTTGTTGTTGTGGGGCGTCGACATCTACACCCAAAAGCACCTTCTTGTTGTTGTGGGGCGTCGTCATCTACCACACAGTAGCACCTTGTTGTTGTTGTGGGGCGTCGTCATCTCCACACAGTAGCACCTTCTTGTTGTTGTGGGGCGTCGACATCTCCACACAGTAGCACTTTGTTGTTGTGATGCTCGTCTCCGCACAGTAGTAACTTCTTGGGAGGCGTTGTCATCTACACACAGTAGCAACTACTAGTGTTGTGAGGCGTCGAAATCTCCACACAGTAGCAACTTCTTGTTTTTATTAGGCGTCTACATCTACACACAGTAGCAACTTTTTGTTGTTTGTGGGGCGTCGACATCTCCACACAGTAGCACCTTTTTGTTGTTGTGAGGCGTCGACATCTCCACACAGTAGCACCTTTTTGTTGTTGTGATGCGTCGACATCTCCACACAGTAGTAACTTCTTGTTGTTGTGATGCGTCGACATCTCTACACAGAAGCAACTTCTTGTTTTTGTTAGGCGTCTACATCTACACACAGTAGCAACTACTTGTTGTTGTGAGGCGTCGAAATCTCCACGCAGTAGCAACTTCTTGTTTTTGTTAGGCGTCTACATCTTCAAACAGTATCAACTCTCTTGTTGTTGTGAGGCGTCGACATCTCTACACAGACTTTTCATCGTTAAAGCAAAGGATAAGCTCATGAACATGAGCACATGTATGACGACAGGTAAACCTTTGATGCAGACTCCCCGCCCCTATGATCTTAAGCCCACCAGGGCAGAACTTTTGGACGTTATATCTCAAAAGAATGCATACCTATATTTTGCCATTATGCCTGCGAGCATATGCGCTTCACCAGACATCTCGTTCGTGTTAAAGCCCGTTAAGCGCCCTTTGAATGAATTTCCGTAAATGGATTCCGACTGGCACTTCTGAATATTGCATGAAACGCCCACTGTCCATCTAAAGCTAAATCAAATTGCACTCAGAGGAAAAGCCATGTTCTAGACCATGATTGCAATTCAGGTAATATAGAAAAAAATCGTGATTACTCGGCATTTTTATTATCAGTCAAAAGCTTAAGTCGAAAGATTAATAAATCCATATATGATGTGGCGCTACAATATCTGTACCCATGTTGGACGCAATCCAATTTCTTCATCTTATTAGACTGACGTTTTGATTATGAAAATGTGGCGGAGAGCCGAGAAAAGTTGCTTGCCAATGATTGTTGATAAGGGTCGAATACCTGGTCTTGACGAACAAAATGGCAATCGGTGACATAGCGTCCCATATAAGCGGTGATGTTTCTCAGTTGCTGTGAATGCGCAGGAGAATGCTCAAGTGTTTTATGGAAGCAACATTAGTTGAAAGGTAATTGAGTGCAACTACTGCTTATGTAGGTTATATCCAAACATCAAAATACTATATGAATAAACTCGTCTACGGGACTATGAACAATCCGGCGGTTTCAATAACCTAAATTGACACATGGCTTTCATTTGCACTATCTGGAATGTATCTATGACACGTTGCATTTCATCAATGGATCAGCTATTGTTGTTTCACTAAGATTGACTCAGTGAGGTAGTATAGGTCACCTTCACCTTAGCTCGTATAGTTGTCAACCCTCAGCTATCTGAATGTATAATGTGAAGTTGGAACAACTAGTTAATAATCACACAGTCATGGGGAGTGGTAACATGTGGCTCGGTATTAAAGCTTCGTCAAATGGTAAACATCCTTAATTTGTCAAGCGTTTCGGTGGTTTTATATTTTCATCTTTTTGTTTTCAAGCAATATGCATTAGCTTATATATTCGTACCATGCTACAGTAGCTTGGCTATTAATTATGTTTGTGTTCACACACTAACACTAACAAACGCACTTACACAAATGCATATTTACGTCCACATAACCTCATGTACACAAATACTTGTACATAGGCCTCTATCATCTTCTAATTGCCAATACAGCCGGACAAATATTGCAATATTTTAATATCCTGGATGAAAAACTAGACAATAAATGGTGAAAAATGCACCAGACAGCCTCTTTCCCAATCGCTGTACACAATTACAACACCAGGTATGCTTTGTATCAGACAAATACATACAGACGAGTAGCATTTGTCACATGAATCACTGTTGTGCGCTTGAACATGGTGGCTGTATTATGTTTTCACAAAACTTGATTTAGTGGAATTCATAGTATATATGGATGATCAAGTGATGAGGACATTATAACAGCAGTGTGGCTTAAGATTAGGCATGCACGTAACTGAAGTCAAATCGTCAACACATGGAAGTAGTCACATTGACTTAGCCGACAGCCCACACTCATGGAACTAGTGCTGCGACGTTGAAGACTAAATGCTGACATTATTGCCTCCCAGGTAAGGACCTGTTGTCGGTTGCTTGTCGTGACAAAATGAGCTTTACATGAGACCCACGCGTGCAATGTACATCAACTCTATCTATTGTAATTGCGATAGATTTTTATAAGCAATGTATTTTAGCTCTTAATCTTCACTGAACGCGAGTAAGCAACTATTCGCCTGTCATTTCGAGCCTGATGCAATATTCATCCATTCGCCTCACCGCTCCTTAGTTCCGATCCGAATTGACGATTGCACAGGAACGAGCACAACTTATTGAATATCATTCTAAAAACATCTGCAGGATGCTGTGTTGTCCCTTGCTATTTTATTGTGACTGCTAAGCTGATAGTTTCCATTACTCTTAAGAAGACTCATACTGGCAAAACGGATTTTTGCACAGGCCATTTACGGCAAAACGATCTGAAGTGGCCTCCTCTGTTAGTATTTGTTAAATCTTGAAAGTGAATTTCATTTTACGGATCAGGTCATTGTCGATAATTGGATAATAATGGCATTGCAATAAAGCTCAGTATGTTTGCCTTCTACCTTGTCGAAATCTCAACGCCGTAGCAACTTCTTGTTTTTGTTAGGCGTCTACATCTACACACAGTATCAACTCTCTTGTTGTTGTGAAGCGTCGACATCTACACACAGAAGCACCTTCTTGTTTTTGTTAGGCGTCTCCACCCAAAGGCACTTTACTGTTGCTGTGAGGCGTCGACATCTGCACCCAGTTGTAAGCTTCTTGTATCAATTTGAAGTTATGACATTGTGACAATATATGGATCGAACGTTACATAAATATTGCAGCCACATGTACAAAAGGCCAACGAATATGCTCGATGTTGTCGTGTACTGACCCAACCTCACCTCCTAGTTTTGGATGTTATGCTTGAAGTGTTTAAGGGGTTATGTGGTGATAAGGGGTTCTGGTTCACCGCGTCGAAATTGTGTCAGTGCCATAGGCGAACCGTTATGTAGTTTACGTAGATCACCTGTGAAATATGGGTCAATAGAAACCGCGATAAATTGTGTCCATGTCTTAAAAATGCATACAACGGACTTTGTATTGTTTTCCCCGCTGAGTTCTGACTTGCTAGTCGACTCCCGACCGTGGGAGGCTTGCGGAGACGGTGACTATACCTTGCGGGTCGGTATCACTTGTTATAGATCACACTACTGTGAAGCGTGTGGATGGGTGTCATTCATGAGTCGACATACTGTCATGAATACTGTATTATTAAGCAGCGTGTTTATCAATTATGGCGTACCAAATTGGTGGGCGGCAAGGAAGGTGGTTTGCAATGGAATAATGTCTGACCGTCTACTGACAATATTGTGCTTCATTTGTATGCAGTAAAAGATGCCCCATCCATCACAATCTCTCAGTCCTGTGAAATGGAACCCCGGCACCTGCCCATATACATCAGCTTGACTATAGCTTGCCATCCTCCCCCTCCTTTAGCCACCATTATAATCATGCTATGGTGCTGTTTTTCAACACAGACTTTTCATCGTTAAAGCAAAGGATAAGTTCATGAACATGAGCACATGTATGACGACAGGTAAACCTTTGATGCAGACTCCTCACCCCTATGATCTTAAGCCCACCAGGGCAGAACTTTTGGACGTAATATCTCAAAAGAATGCATACCTAAATTTTGCCATTATGCCTGCGAACATATGCGCTTCACCAGACATCTCGTTCGTGTTAAAGCCCGTTAAGCGCCCATTTAATGAATTTCCGTAAATGGATTACAACTAGCGCTTATGAATATTGCATGAAACGCCCATTGTCCATCTAAAGCTAAAACAAATTGCACTCAGAGAAAAAACCATGTTCCAGACCATGATTGCAACTCAGGTATTATAGAGAAAAATCGTGATTACTCGGCATTTTAATTATCTGTTAAAAGCTTAAGTCGAAAGATTAATGAATCCACATATGACGTGGCGCTACAATATCTGTACCCATATTGGACACAATCCAGTTTATTAGACTGACGTTTTGATTATGAAAATGTGGCGGAGAGCCGAGAAAAGTTGCTTGCCAATGATTGTTGATAAGGGTCGTATACCTGGTCTTGACGAACAAAATGGCAATCGGTGACATAGCGTCCCATATAAGCGGTGATGTTTCTCAGTTGCTGTGAATGCGCAGGAGAATGCTCTAGTGTTTTATGGAAGCAACATTAGTTGAAAGGTAATTGAGTGCAACTACTGCTTATGTAGTCGAATGAGTAGGTTATATCCAAACATCAAAATACTATATGAATAAACTCGTCTACTGGACAATGCACAACCACATAAGCCAACTCACACGCATACGCGCGTACGCATTTATACGAACATCATCCTCTACTTCTGCCATACGTAATTCCTGGGTAATTCATTGTGCACTATCGATGATACATTTACAGAGATAAATAATATATATATATATATATATATATATATATATATAAATATATATATATATATATATATATATATATATATATATATATATATATATATATATATATATATATATATATATATATATATATATATATATATGTATATATATATATATATATATATATATACATATAACAATACAGCCACAAAGCTTTAGAGCTTTTAATGTACCATGATTTATGTACAAACCAAATTCTATTATTATTTTAACTTTGCCAAAATAAACCAAGTTGTTAAAGTAGCCTGCTGTGGAACGGGACGTCAGCAGTCCCAATTCAGCAGCAATCTCTTGTGCACGTGTATGCATTGACCGTATGTCGTGCGCAGCATATATCACGGTAAAGAGCCGTATTAGCGGCCAGAGAGTCCAACAGAGATGGATTCTACCTTGTAAGTAATGCTTCATTGACATCGTCGAGTAAATCATTTCATTCGGAAGATGGCAGCCAATGGAAATCGTACAACCTGGATTATGTTGATGTCATATATTACTGCTCAGGACACCGATCCTTATGCGCGCTCATACAAAGGCCTACTGCAAATGAAACAGCGCCGTTTACATTACACCTGCACATGACTGCTTAACAGCGGCGAAATGTTGACAGCAACGGAAGTTTGATCACTTCAGAGCAATAACAACCGGTGCTATCCATCATCTGGCTAATGGCTTCTATTGACGGGTAGGTCATATAGTGTTGACGTATAGTTCTTTTATCCTCAAACTTTAATCTATTTCAGAATCTAACTCAAATCTATGTATCATAGTTAATAAGGGGTGGTTTGAGAAATGTTATGAACCTGCCTTGAATAATGTGTTTTAAGTAAGTTAATTAGTTGTGAATGATATGTAATGAATGTGAGCTTGGAGCAAAAATTAATTCATTCTTCACTTACAATTTTATCGTACGTGCAAATATTGTTAACTAATTGAAATGTTAAGAATACTGGACATAATGGAATATATAGAATCGTGCTCAATACCGATTCCTCGCTCTTAATGAAGTGGAACTTCCATGAAATAACCAAATAACGATGTCGTTGCTTACATTGGCTGTTCATTACCAGCTGATGGAGCTCTATCGTATCAAGGTCAGTTTCCAGTTTTAAATGCACGATGTCATCAAGATACTGGTACAAACGTTGTGTAATAGCTTTGTGTGAATTGCATTTATTGCCTTTTCGGTTTACAATCGGTATATCATTCATGTCTCAATGCCATTCATAATTGTTTATTCGTACAGGTGGAAACCGTCGTCACCGGTACACTAGATGGACGATTCTGGCCCCAGATGAGCTTTCAGCATCCATAGCATCTGTCGTTACGAGCTAATACTCCACATAAGCGGCCATTTGCCAAGTTGAAATTACTTTGACAACATAAAGATAGCCAGACCATAAGAGCATTTGAAACGTCATCGCAACACTGACAAAATCACGTCATCGGTGATAACGTCATCACAGTGGTGACAGTGTCATCGCAGCGGTGACAATGTCATCGCATTGGTGACAATGTCATCGCTGCGATTGTAACGTCATCCTCGCGGTGATAACGCCATCACAATTGTGGTAACGTCAATACAGCCGTAGTAACGTCATCACAGCTGTGGCAACGTCATCACAGCGGTAATAGAGTCTTCGTTCCGGTGGTGATATCATCACGCCTGTGGTAGCGTCATCTCAGCTGTGGTAGCGTCATCACATCACCATTAGATAAGTGTACAAGTACTCCGGGCACCATGCATGACCATTTCGGAACAAGAGTTGAATGAGGCGTTGACAAGCCACGTGCAAACTATCACCCAAACATTAATGTTAGGTCAATTCCACAAATTTCTACATATACTCTGTCACTTGTTGATAAATGCAGTATCTGTTTTATCTGTCAATTGCTGTATGTCTGGCGAAATCAACGCCGCTCGAATTGAAAAGTGTTCAAATTAAAATGGCCGCCTTGACATAATGTACTACAATCATTGAAAACATTGCGATAGCTTCTTTGTTATCGTACAATGATTTATAGCATCTGGCATGGAATGCTCAACTTTGTTTAATCACTAAGGCTCTATCTTTCTTAGAATGACATTGGCTACATGCGAATGATGTGTCTTTTCCGAGGCTTTCCTATGAGATTTAAATTGAGCAAAATCATCTGTAAAAGGCACAAGTCCAATGCTATGCTGCCACTTTTCGCCGGAGCCTGTACAAATTGCACATGTCCTTTTTGAATATATATATGTATATTGCACTGTGACCTTTAGATCCCTTTTGCGCGGACCCATTCGTTAGCCTAAAGCGGACTAGAACGCCGAGGAAGGTTTTAGTAATAACCTGACAAGTTGGCATTGGATATCATTAATCACACACTTAGTTTGATATTTTACCTGTATATTGGTATGGAGATTTGGATGCATGGGGTCAGTAACCTTTAGGGTCCCGTCCGCTCCCATTTCAGCTTCCCTGTTGTTCTATGCTAGTGCAGTGCACTCAAACATCATTTGAGTGGACGCCATCGTAATAGTCAGCTGCTGTTCACCTGATTCTCCCTTATTGCAGATGGAACTGA
Source organism: Urechis unicinctus (assembly GCA_034190875.2). Taxonomy (NCBI): domain Eukaryota; kingdom Metazoa; phylum Annelida; class Polychaeta; order Xenopneusta; family Urechidae; genus Urechis; species Urechis unicinctus. Next base: position 1,514,357 of record CM067354.1, read on the forward strand.
ATAAGATGAAGTGAAGAATTGCGTAGGGAGATGCAATGCTCTATTTTACCCCTGGTCACAAGACAACAATTTTGACGGAATACCAGACGCAGTCACCATCTTAAGATGTTAATTAATGTTATTGTCACATTCATGGCATTTCGCGTCTGCTATGACTAGATAAGATACAGACGCTATCACTCGGCGTATAATCCAGGTGCTATGAGACACACAAAACTCCAGTGACATACCGCCACCCGAAGCTTGCGTCCTTATGTGTCTTTGGCCGTTTATGCTGATGATCGATTAAGTTCCATAACCACGCGGATATGTGTAAGACCATCATGATTAATCGTCAATTCCTCTTTACACGTGGCCGCCCTCATGCGGAGAAATACAACGAACGTCAGATGCTTAATGCTGTCACACCCATGTTTGAGGTACATTTGCACATATTCTGGCATGTCGCATTATTGAGTGTGACTGAAGTGTTTATTCCACTGTACAGTAACATTTGTATTTGTGTGAGTTTCTTGCCATATCCAACGACTCATTACGCATCGACCATTTCTAACTTCATGACTTTCCACAATTGCCCTTTATTGCAGTAACATCAGATCCTCTTGATTTCTCTTTCTAACGTGTTCATCTGAGTCAAACGGGTTACGTCATTAGTGGATAGGAACCATGGTGGCAGGTTGTTACGAGTGCACGTTGGTGCCGTACAATTGGACACCCCTCCAACTTTTCATTTCTACTGGTCGCCATTCCTGTCCTGCTTACTGCCTTGTACATCATGCTGCCTCGTCCCAGGCAAAGCGAGTAAGCGAGTAGTTTGTGGACGTTGTGGTTTGTTATCTAAATGAAGTAAAAAGTGCATCGGGACAGAGCTAGTGATCGATATACCTCGCGTTAGTCTCTGGCAGTTATGGATTTGTTATCTCCAAAGAGCAATTTGGGAATCTTCAGGATTATCCCGAGATGGATCGAAGTCAATAGGCATAATACGTTATAAGCATACATGACCGTCGGAGGTATAGGTGTAATTGTACAATTGTACACTTGCTATAAGGTCGTATACTTCAACTTATCAAGTGCTCTGTTCATAACAGCGTCTATGAAGTCGGGTAGTAGATGCTAAACCGGTGGCAAATGAAACAACTCACATAACAAGTACAACTGATGTGTACAATAAACGGTTGTGAATTGATCACTTAGTACATCACAATATTTCGTACTCCATAATGTAGTGCGGAACTCATCTCCAACTTAAGGCTATGTGGTGACACAATTGTTACTGTCTATTCACTGGGTTGCTCATTCGTTAAAAAATACCACTGGCCAAAACAATCACACACAAATAAAGAGTTGCTTAAACTAACACTATTCAGAAACATTCGACATTGACACGTATTCTAGTAACCTGATAAACGGAATTATATATGATGCGCGTGTGCACCAGAGAGTTGGTGAGGTTAACGCAAACGTCGAATTAATCGATTGTTGATGCGTTAAAAGATGGTGGAATGATATTGAAAACTAAATCTGAAATGCCATCGATTATGTTGGCAGAAGAATGCAATGCACGCTTGATTGATGCATAGTATTACGAAATGGGCACTGGTGGGAACTTTCAAACTTTATAAGCGTGTAATGTGTCTTTTTTTACTTAATTGTGGTATTGATGAAATCACTTGTAATCAAAGCAAAGACTTACTGCACATTATATGTTATGGAATATAATCTAATCAGCGGAATGATATCACAAATAAAAGTGTGTACTTGTTGGCCTATGAACAGACTGAATGCAGCATCGTGCATGGCTGTAGTTTGTAACGGCTGCATGATTAGAAGCATCATGTTTGACAAGCCAAGCTCGGCAGTGGCAAATCAATCTTTTTCACCCGCAGATGCTTCAATGAAAGCGACATTAGGCGTCCTCTGTCCGATAATTTTGTCGATCAATTCAAATCCTTTCTCGTTATACGGCATACACAACGGTTGGAAGTCAATTTATTCAGCTGTCAATCACAGGTGAAAGATATATGGAAAACAAGGGAGATCCCATGTCAGGCCAGTGACATATAATTGAAAAGCCAAATGTCAGCATATAGATAGGTTGACAGCAGACCCGCGTGCAATTCTGGGCATTCCCCTTCTGATTAACTGGTATGAAGCCATTCGTGTTCTACTTAAATGCGTAAGATACACTCAGGTCATTCAATCGTTCAAACAACAATTAAATAAATGGCCCTAGTTGATGAATCCTGTACGAATTCAGTATCAAATCATCTTTTCTAGGTTATGACCACTTCAGGGAAATTGAGAATTGTGATACATAACACCGACATAGCCGAATAGCGTGTCGTTGTCGTTTCCCCGTGTCAGTGGTAAAACTCACCCGATCCTATCTTGTACAGCCTGCAAGTAGAACGTGACCTGCTTACGAACAACTTGAAGCATACTTCGATGATATTCGTATTCAGTTTTCGTTTGCTATAATCAGATTTCCAAAATTCTGAACGAGCAGATGCAAGTGCGTCAACAGCATAACCCACACAGCACGTGTGTAAGATCTTGTAGTTATCTGCAAGCAAGAGATTGCGGATGGATAATCCACACTTCCAAAGTTGTACTTTTCTGTTGTTCTTACTGTAAAAAACATGATTTGTGCAGTGGCAACCTAAGGTTAATTATGTTATTGACGAAACCAGGTACAAGGACATAGTTATTTGAATATGATCGAACATGATGACGATTAGCATTAATTAATTAGTTTATTACGGGTGAGCATCTGTGGATCGATGAAAGCATTATAAACCATACGCGGCAGCTGGCCGGGATTAAACATTACGAGTAGTATCATACACCATACGCGGCAGCTGGCCGGGATGCAGCATTGCAAGTAGTAACATTCACTGTACACGGCAACTGGCCGCGATTGAACATTGCGAGTAGTAACATGCACGGCATGTCCCACTTTGCTGGAGGCAATTGCAAATGAGAATGGTTTCAACATAACATTGAAACAAGTCTCGCCGGGGCATAAAAAACGACCAGTGGGTCACCATGAAAGACACTCACAGCTCAATCAGCGGATAATGCACTGGGTCTGTGGCGGTCTTGTTTGTCTATGAGAATCGCTATCGCTTGCTGGTTCCTCACCTGTCTCCTCGCGCGATTTCCGTGCATTACAAAAAGTTATTCACATCTTGAAATTCTACGGACCGTTAAATCATCTACTCTCATTTGTTGGGTATTAAATGCATGTTATAAGTGATGTGTCCACTAATGGTTATCTAGGATGCCATAGGAAAACCCCCGCGTTTAACCTGTCAAGTTTTGTAATTCATCACACTACTAGGTAAGTGATCGTTATATGAGCCTCATAGGATCATAAACATGCAATTGTGGTGTCATTAACGGTGTAAGATGCTCTGCGCGCATGTCCAAATATATCAAACATTTTCAGACTTTGGTTCTCATGTGATATTCGTAAACACATTAATTAATATGAATATGTCATTCCATCGTAGCAAGATGATTAATGATTCCTCCCTGAACTAGTCATTGATGGAGGACATCGTTGTGATACGTAGGAAATGGAGTTGATAGAATAATGATTAATTCGGATTCATGTGTTATAGGGGCATCTATAACACATATACAGCTTCTATGTTAGCGTGAGTGGTATACCCACAACACCCCCGTGCCCCTTTACATAATGAAGCGTCGTTATGTACACCCAGTAGTATCTCTTTAATGACGCTCATCAAGCTTTATAACAAAAAAACACCAGACTAGGTAATGGGACACCTGTCCTGCAAAGTGCATTCTGCGTATGTTGACTGCTACACGTGCGTTTTATTATAGCGCCTGAATTTCTCTACTTGCAATGCCCCCAATCGCGGCCAGCTGCCATCTGCGATGCCGGTTACTACTAATGTTGATTTGTATTTCCAGCTTCACCGTGTTGTGAACCTTGTTTTGTGTTCCCAGGGAATAGCTTACCAGCCAAAACTTATTTACGCCAGTTCACAGAACTTTTTCGAAAACCAACTTACGTAGTTATCAAATGGGGATGTCGATTGGCAGGGAACATACGGACCTGATCGTCTTTTTGCGTTATAGACCTAACAGTATTTGTGTCTTGGCCACCTACATACCCCTCCCTAATCAGAATGACAGAGGTCGATGAAGATATGTATCACTTGCCGAACCTTTTCTGCTGCTTCTGGCAACATTAGTCGCTCAATTGATGGGTCGTTGTGCGTCTTTGAGTGACATTGGGTCCATGTAAACGATATGTCACTGTCAGCACCTGGGCCATGGATTCAATACAAATCAACTGTCAAAGACACAAAGCCATTGCTACACGGCCAGTCATCTCCAAAAGGCGCAAATCTATTGTTACACGGCCAGTCACCTCAACGAGGCACGAATTTATTGCTACACGGTCAGTCACCTTAAAGAAGCTCCAATATATTGCTACGAGGCCAGTCACCTCAAAGAGGCTCCAATCGGTAAGTGAATGGGGTTGTATCGAGTTCTTATTGAGCCCCATAAATACAATCATTATGCTAACGTTGTGTCCGTGCCCTAAATCCGTAAGATATGAGAGACATGTATATGAATCCATATGTCTAAATAGTATTGCATTGCATAACTGCTTGCTTATTAATTACTGCTTGCACGCCTAGTCATTCATTACGTTCAACAGCTTTGTCGCATCTCATGTAAATACGGTGTGTACCATGTCCTACAAGTCTGTAATTAGGTTGTGCCATTCATAAGGAATACATAACCAGTTAGCTCGAGCTGTAATCGTCTGATAACGAAGAAAAGAGGTTTGTATAAACGTAATTGCAATAAATATGAAAGAGGATTGTCTATTTGTTGCTCTGTATGTAAGCAAGGATCAATCACTTTGCCTATAATAGCCGATTGAGGTCTCTTTTCGATGCAGCAGCCAGGAAGAATGCAAAGCGTTTGTCAGTTTTTGTATGGCTGCATTGCGATATAAACTACGCAGTAACAGAGACCAGAGGATGCTTCTTGTGCGACGTTTACTATGACTCCAGCATCTCTCTTGCTCTATGTAGGCCATTTGACGTTAACTATAACTCCAGCATCTCTCTTGCTCTAAGTATGGCCATTTGACGTTTACTATAACTCCAGCGTCTGTCTTGCTCTATGTATGGCCATTTGACGTTAACTGTAACTCCAGCATCTCTCTTGCTCTATGTATGGCCATTTGACGTTAACTGTAACTCCATCATCTCTCTTCCTCTATGTATGGCCATTTGACGTTAACTATAACTCCAGCATCTCTCTTGCTCTATGTATGGCCATTTGACCACCGACGGCAACCACAACTCACCGCCCTCAATGATTCCTGACAACATGCAGCCGCCGTTTTCTCAGCCGGCACCAAGTGATAATGTTAGGCTCATATTACCCTCATACTTCAGCATTGTAAATGGAAATAGCATGAAATACTGGGACTTTACGTCACTATTAACAATGAGATGATACTGCGGCGGTGACGGGTTGGGATGTAAATGATGCTGAAACTTAAGTGCCATTGTTTACCAGACTCTACTAGGAGTAGCCCTACAAGATGTCTTAAATGAAATGATACATCCGCACCAGGCTACACTCGGTGTCATGATTGTGATAGACGATGGTCTAACACGACACAATGGAGCCACGGCTGTGGGAAGTGAGTGGGATCGTATTAATCCCAGATAGGACCAACACTGAGTGTCAACGGGATTCATTAATTCTCATTTAAGCTGCAGGGTTGTCACACATCGGGACAGGATCACCGCCTCGACAAGCTCTTCTCCGTATCGAGGACAAATTGTGATGCCCTATACGCAATATCTACTGAAATGAACACAATGCTGTCATGGCTCAGGCAAAAGTAACGATAACCGGTTTATCGAATTTAAATGACACTTTTTTGCACAATCAACTGTACTTACAATATTATTAACGAATCGTTTGACCCATACAGAGTTTTGTGCTGCCCATCATAAAGAAACAAAGCCGCGGGCCGGAACTTCTCGCGCGACTTCTCTGTACCTCATTACTCGTAGAATATAATACGAAAACAGCATGTAGCGATTGTGGTCTTACCTTGCTTCTGCCAGCAGCCCTCTGTCTGCATCTTCAACTGGTAAGCTAGTTGTTCTAGTAGCGCTTAACTCGTTAATCATGATACCAGCCATGGATGCAATTTGACAAATGCTCTACTCAGACGCCGTGATTGGAGATTTCTGTTGCTCTGATTATTTTAATTTATGTTGTTATTAAAGTTTAATGACCCTTTATACATTTGCTTAATTAATTCTGGAACGCAACTTTGTGAGCAATTTCTGATCAACAGATTGCATCCATATATTATAACCAACTGAACTCATCCCAGGACATCTGGTTCCTCGACAAAAGCTTTGACAAGGTAAAAGTGAACATCCTAGCGGATAAAACATCGCCAGTAAGCCAAGTCAGAGCATTCATTAATATGGCGTTGCGAGCTTACTTCTTCACCTGATGAAGCTATGCCACTTTCTTCAGCCTATGATTCATAGCATTTGCGGAGGAACCAGATGTCCTGATAGCATGATCATCTGTGATATGCTGTTCAATCTACCTCAGCATTACGTAAGATAGATAGCTCCTTCAAAATATATCGCTGGTATGCTGATAACTATCACTGCTTCTCTTTAGCTCATTTGATACTATCAAGCCATGATGACCCCTAGGCTCGGTAAGGTCTAGTCAGGATGATCCAAAATCTGTGGTAAATTCAAGCCAGAGTGATTCTCAGCCCGCCGTGAGGCGAAGCCAGAATAATCCAGGTTTTGGTGCGCATCCGTCTTTTGCAATGCCACCTACAGAAAGTCCATCTAACATTCACGGCATAACAGTTATGTTGTGTGTCCGTCTATTGCATTGCTAGCTCCAGGAGGTTCATCAATCTGTCAGGGCATAATGGTTTTGAAACCGACTGCCTGGTTGGTGGTTGCTAGGATATGCGTAGACGTTTATCCCATTTAGTTTCATGGAAGCTTTGTCATTTAAATCTAGACCATGGATAGACATTTGAGTTATCTGCTCACTAGCCGTGGAAGATGAAACACGTTTTAATGTAATCGAACTGCCCAGGTTAGTTCTCAGTTTTTGAAGTGAAATGATACTTGGCAGAGGCCTTCCTAACGCATATTCTTATTCTAAATGATCAATCATCACTTTTGCTTTACATTCAATAAGGTTTGTCTGCCTATCATTACGCATCGGTTGCTTAAGTAAATAGTCGACCAAGTAATGCACTGGTACAGAAGTGAGCAGTATTGGTGTCGGTTGAATGTAAAGCCTCACTTTACACATTGGCATACATTTGTAGCAGAGATGTAACATATGATGTTATGTTTTTGCATTTTACCAGATTATCACGTGGAAAATACTTCATAAGAAGGGAAATGCAGACCGTGACCACTTCAGAGATGTCATTCATATACATAATGCCACAGCTGTCGCTACCATGGGCTGCTAACTCAGTTGTTAAGGATTTCCAGAATGCTGTACAGGTGTATATCATGATGAAGATGTAGCAGCTCATCCGGGAGCCTGGCTACTGTATACACGCTATTATAATTCGATTGATCAGTTAAGGTAAATAAATTTCATCGTTATATTCTGCCTTAGTTGCTCTCCATCTTGTCGACTACATAGCATAACGAATATTATGTGTAAGCGTATCTTAGCCTGATGAAACTATTGGTTACAAACCGCCCAAGTCTAATACCATACCTCCAGGCAAATGGCAACGTATCAATGATGTTCACATATGACGAAAAAAGCCGTATAATACCACACGACAAAAACTTTCGTGGGATATTCGATGTTTTTTCATGACAAAGTTCATTTTGTCTGTGGGGGATACGTGATTGCAATCAATGAGTTCATATTTCCCGCATGTTCATGCTCCGTGTTAGGATAGGCTTATATTATGCTGCACCAAAGTAAGCATGGGAGGTGGCGCCACTGATTCTTCCGTAACTACCATAGTCCCTTACAATATAGATAGTCAGCCTTGGAAAGATTGTTTTTGATGGTAAACATTTTCTGTTTGAGTTAATATTGCTGCTATAAATATAAAACCAACGGTTAAATGTTGATATACCATGTTGATATACCATGAACTTATCAGTAGTGCTCGCAAAGTATACCTCCATGTGGTGTAAGCTACAACGTAACACATGTCACATATATCTAGATAACCATATGCTGGCACAGATATAGCGTGTTTATATAGTTTTTATAGGCAACATTAATTTGTTCGGGTATACTGTTATTTTGCAAGACATTTTATCACAGCGTACTGTCATTACATTGCCATGGAGGAGTTGGAAGTTACGAATCATCATGAAGCCGACCCTCTTTTTTCAGCGCCGCACTGGCTTCTTGTCAATAGATCAATAGTTGTCTGTCAGCGGTCATCAATCATACTGTCAATTCAGCGGGACTTGGAGATTACCTAATTGACTTGAGAGGCGCCCATTTATATCATGCTGCTCAAATGACCACTTGATATTCTTGCCGCGTCAGGTCTACTGTTTTGTAATCGACTTGCCAAACTGATGCATTGTCTGCAGTGATATTGGCAGCAGGTAGCATCATGACCTTGAGTTATGACGTGCTCGAACAATGATCACAGGGCTACCAGAAGCTAATAGACTAGTTCACATGAGACCTGAGTGCTCTCTCAAACACCTCATATATTTCTGGCGTGTCAGATCAATAGGGAAAAATTTCGAACGCCCAGCATCAGTTATGTTGGTGGTGTTAGGTCAATGGTGAATCAGCACTTTCCCTCAGATTTAGCGATACATAAGCATTCGATCAATGCCGAATCAGTTCGAGCACAAAACATCAGCGCTAACATCTTATCATAAACTGAATCATCTCCAACATTCAGTATTACCTCAACAGGTGGGCGCTGCCTGCTATACATTTCTTACTGTGTTAGGCCTGAATTATTGGTCGATTTTATGCCAGAACATTAAATGATGAATTATGGCGTCTAATCGCGGACGAGATCAATATTATTTTCGACGTTAATGTTTGTCTTGCATTTGTTAAAGCTGCTCTGAGATATTAATTGCCACAACGTCAAACATTTCAGACTTAATATGAACCACCATGGATATTACTAATTTATTTGCGTGTCATTAAAGTTAAGTTGCACACACTCTTATCGTTAGCATTCAACTGATATTACAATCTACATTTGACTGTATATTTACATTACAAAATGGGTTTGAATACTACCAAACAAAACATTTTGCTCAGACTAGAACATTCCTTGAACAAAATAGCATTAAACAAAAAAGGATAGATTGAAGATTAAGTGATGAGCATATTTGCTGGGTTAAGAGTAGGGCTCGAGAATATCGTGAAGATAAATCTGAAAATGGTAAAACTAATATCTGCCCTTCATATCGTGCCAGTATTGAGCATATGCATCGCCGGCTGTGCGTTCGTTGCCACATATTGCTTCAGTGTGCTTTGATTGGCATCAACAAGCAATGTTTAAAAGGCAAAGGTTGCACATATCCGGTTAATGCTTAAGTTAACGGAGCACTCATCATCATTGCTACAAGCGTTCCGAATCAAATATAACATTCCGCATCATTACAATTACGTGTCGAAATGCTGTTCAATTATATCGCGTACTCAGTATCAACGCTATTGGTGTGCCAGGTTAATGATTAATTAGATCAGGCACTCAACATCGTATACCTGCTGTCAGTATCTGCTGGAGTTTATGTGCAGAGAAGCAAGTTGCACCAATCATATATAGCTCTTGCGATTAGAAAGTAGCCACGTCGTGACGTCAGGTGGGCGTACAGCTCATCCCGGGGATAACGACATGCGTTGCTATAATATCCCGACTGGCACTCAGCCACACTATGAGGATGAAGGAGCAGCATGGAAGCTTACTGCCTGCCTCATTAGGTGTGCATCAAACCATCGTAGGATGAGCCAAGTAGACGGAGCCGGCCCCAGCTGATACGCAGCATACGTAATCTTGGGAAATGGGCCTCATTTAACAGGCAAAGATAGCAGGTGTTGTCGGTAGCTGCTCAAAATCATTTTAATGACTAAATGGATTCGATATTTCGGTTTATAAGTAATGTTATATTTCTATTTATAATAGCTTATGCCACAATGAAGATTTAAATGATGCGGCAAGTAGACTAATGACACTTATGTCTACATTACCACCATATTGGCTTGCAGTTCCATAACATAACTACCTGTCCCTTTCTGCTGGAGGCGGGGGAATTTGATGTATGGAATGAATGTTACCACAGAGACGAGTCGTGTCTGTGCATAAACAAAGAGCAATGGGTCTCCATGAACGAAACTTACAACTCCATTATACAATGATGCTCTGGGTCTCTTGCAATCGACTATTTTGTCTATATCCATGATAACTGCTGCAGTTAAATGGTTGCTCACGAAGCGCGTTATTCGTACACAGAGCTCGATATAAACTTGTTGGTTGCCATAATCAGAGAATACTAAATACTAATCACTGTTAAATCACCTACACCCATGTGTTGGGTATTAAAGGCATTTTATTAGCTTCCACAGGGGCTAACTCTAATGGCGAAGCCATGCAGCTGCAATAAATCCCAGCCATAAAGATTCATCAACACTTTGACCTGGAGAACGAATCAATGATAAGCCCATTTATCGACGAAGTATGTCGCTCTCATATTCATTTGACATCAGTTGTAACCAGTGACAACAGTGACAATTAATTCGGCAATTGCACAAAACCATTGTATCATGCACGCACCCACCTTAGCCTTTGTCCATGTCTTTGTTCCGCGTGTATATCATTCAATGCACCGTGTTCTGTTAGAATGTAAATCCATCAGCTAGTGTTGCTACAAGGATATTGATTGGGTGATGTCAGGCTGGTCAACATAACGTAAACTGGTGATATGTCTGTACTTGGTTGTCTATGATGCCTGAGGGAACTCCGCATTTATCCTGTCAGGTTTGATCGGACGGTTATTTATCACACGGCCAATTACCTAAGCGAGACACCACTCAATCTCCAAACGGTTAGTCACCTCAAGAACGCACATATCTATTGCTAAACGGCCAGTCTAACACAAAGAGGCTCCAATCCATCTCTACATGGCTCGTCACCTCAAAGAGGCACCATTCCATTGCTTCATGGCCCGTCACCTCAGAGACCTGACATCAGTTGTATATATCCCTATATACAATGCACCGTTAATCTTCCACTGATTCATCGCATATTTATTGGTCAACCACTAGCTACCTAGGGCACTAGACGAGGATCGAAATATATCCTGCCAGGTTTGAGTTGCTGGTAATGAATCGCACTGCTGGGATGAGTGGGGATGTATTGATTGGTACTTAAACCTCATAAGGCTATCAGTATGTTATAGAGGTGTCCATGCCCTATCTCTGTATGATGGTAGAACAGATATATGACATATTTCATATGCATACGAATATGTAAGTATAATAGAATATTGTATTAGATAGCAGCTTGCCCACTAATTAGTGCATGAATGCCTAGTCGCTCTTGGCGGTCAGGCCGGATTTTTTTAACATGATAGTGGGTCAAGCTGGTTGATATAATGACGCTACCAGCACCGTCAGCTATCTGGACGTGACGGATGCGGATGTTTGTAATGCTGAGATTATTACGCAGCGTTAATGCAATATTCGTTCATGGTGTACGACGAGAATGGGGCCAATCAGCGAAAGTGAGGGCTCATTATATATGACGCACTTTTATTTTCCGTTTCTCTGCTCAGTCTCATCTCATGTTAATAATGTCAAATGCACGCCCTACAAGTTTTCAATTTAGTTCCGCGATTCATCAGTAATGCGGAACCAGACAGCTTGTGCTGTAATCATCTGATAAAAAAGAAAAGATGTACGTATAAATTTAAAGATAATTCATGGTTGCAAGAAATATTTATGGAACTTGTGCATTTGTCGCTCTGTATGGATGCAAGGATCGACCACATTTGCTTTTATTGCAGTTGGAGGGCACTTTTCAATGCAGCAGTCAGGAAGGAATTGAGGCGTTTGTCTGAGATCGCAGTTTTGTATGGCGATTTATATTGTGCGGAAACACAGACCATATGTTGGCTCTAACGCGACATTAACTTCCCGTATGGCGTCTTTGTTGCTCTACGTGTGGCTAATTGAACACGGGAAGCAGTCACAAATCACTGCTCTCAATGATTCCCGACAGCATGTAGCCGCCGCTTACGCAGCCGGCACCATAGGGTAATGGTAGCCATCAACGTTTCCCTCAATCAGCGTTGTAGATGAAACAAAAGGAAATGAAATACAGAGAGGTTGCGTCAGGATTAAAAAAGTAGTGACTCTGTTTATGATGTTTTAACTGGTGGTCACACATCGGGATAGGACATCCGCCGTGACCCGCTTTTCTCCATATCGAGGACCAAGACCAAATGTCGGGTGAAAAATATGATTCTCTCTACGTTATAAGTACTGAAATCAACATAATGACAGCATAAAACCAGCAAAGATATCTATTTCTCGATGGTATTTGTCGTCCTTTTATCAATTAAGATGACAATTGTTTTCACACACAAATGTACATTTCATGCAATTACAAATAATTAACGATACATTTGATACATTCAAGATTTTCTGTTGATCATTACATTCAAACCAAACTGTGGAGGGGGAAGAGTTATCTTGCGGCTTTCCTATGGCAGAGCCTTCGTAGAATATCGGAAGTAAACGTTCAGGCAGAAACAAAATGAGATGGTTGTGGTCTGACCATGCTGCTGACAGCAGGATGTAATGATTGTGGTCTCGCCATGCTATTGACAGCAGGATGTGATGGTTGTGGTCTCGCCATGCTATTGACAGCAGGATGTGATGGTTGTGGTCTCTCCATGCTACTGACAGCAGGATGTGAATGGTTGAAGTCTCACCATGCTACTGACTGCAGGATGTGATGGCTGTAGTCTCACCATGCTACTGGCAGTAGGATGTGATGGTTGTGGTCTCACTATGCTACTGACAGCAGGATGTGATGGTTGTGGTCTCCATATGCTACTGACAGCAGGATGTGATGGTTGTGGTCTCACCATGCTACTGACAGCAGGACGTGATGGTTGTGGTCTCACCATGCGACTGACAGCAGGATGTGATGGTTGTGGTCTCACCATGCTACTGACAGCAGGATGTGATGGTTGTGGTCTCACCATGCTACTGACAGCAGGATGTGATGGTTGTGGTCTCACCATGCTGCTGACAGCATACTTAATGCCACACATGCTAAACAGGTATTTAACATGTTGTAGCAGCTATTTCGAGAGCTGCGCCTGGTTGCAGTATACACGCTATTGTAATTCTAATGATGCACACCAGGTCATGAGCAGCTATAATGCACCTGTAATTATGGTTTTAATCACCGCTATTTGTAGAACATAACCGATACATTCCTTGCAGATAGCAATTGTTTGGGTCCGATTATTGATAATGTCTCATCTTGTTTACTAATAGATGACATATATCTCTATGTATATGACGAACACATTAGCTCTGCTATGGAACGGCAGTTGTGTCTTGGCACATCACACCTTTAGATTCGATCAATTGACGAGATGGTGAATACTCAAGTAATTGAGAATCGTTAGTCAGATATCATGATTTATGCTAATCTGCCAGAAAACGACTGCTCGCGTCGATGCTTGTTCGTGTGGAGTTGCCCTCTAACGATTCATCTAAAGATGCATCTCCTGGGATATGAAGCATATAAGTATCTCAGCGGTCGGCATAGGCAAATATAATCTTCTTACCTGTCAATCACTGGCGAAAGTATCATCACAGATGAAATTGAGACCACGTCTTGCCTGTGACATAAATTAGCAATTTATCTTGTAGTGTGTGGTCATACGGACAACTCTGTAGTAAATACCCACAAGCGCAGCTTAGAACTGTTACGGTAATATGATTGAAAATCACATAACCAAATGTTCCAAAATCATAAATAAATAATGTTGTTGTGTGCATCAGACTAGTACCTAACTAAAATAATTGATGCGAAACTTACAAACGGCTAAATATTTAGTCTGGACCAGAAGTCATACCCGAGCAGCGGTTCCGTCAGTACAACTCACGCAATACAAGTACTGTTTGGGAAGGAGGAATGAACATTGTAGACAACTCAAGTATCTGCATCCCCTCGACCTCTGCAAAAGAATGTAAATAGTATATTCAATCACGATCAAATTGGCCCTCGATATACAGTGAACCTAACAAGAGTGTGCTCGCAAAGTATACTTTTATATGATTTAAGCTGTTCACGTGACACATAGCGCCTGTAAATAAGCATATGCCGGGATAGATATAATATGTACACATAATTGAAACGGATATAGCTGGCTAAGTAAATTGTCCATATATATATTTATTAATTCCATTAAAGAACACCATCAGTACATGGTAATGAAGGATTTGGAAGTTGCAATTCGTCATGAAGCCGATCCTCGCTTTTACAGCACCACACTGGCAACTAGACAATGAGATCCCAGATGTCTGCCAGGGGCCACCAATCATCTTGTCGATTCTGCGGAGTTCGGAGATATTGGCGTGATATTGGAGGCGACAGGGAATACCGGGACCCTAAGATCAGACGTGCGTGGATGTATAACCCGACAATGGTCAATGGCTGCCATCTTCAAATCCTGATTTCAATCATACAAATATAGCCAGGGCCACGATGCGTCTTTTGTTAGCCCATGTAAGTGTTGGAAAGTGATGAACATCAGGGCCATCGTTATGCGGCATCTTCTTGATTTTTTCAACAGCAGCAAGTATCTACGACGGAGACACTACGTACAAGACGACTTAATTACGACATTCTTACTGGTCAGGTCAGTGTTTATGGCTGGGGATTACAAATCATGCATTCTCAGACCACGTTAATCAGCATCTACTGTCGCTTCAATGAACGTTATAATTGGTTTATTAGGTAGTCTTTATTGGAAATAGGTACAGCGATATCCGCCCATAACACCGTCGCTGATATAAAACCTGCCGTGAACATTGCTCACCAGACACTTTCGATGCCAATTGTTCTAGTGTACACTAATGGGGGCGTGGAGTCAGCTACCTCTGCTCTAACAGCAAGGGTTGCACGAAAACAAAATCATCGGCTTAAGGTTTTTAGTTTTATCTTTAATGCTCCAGAAGGGCTTGCTCGGACAAGGTGTATGCAGCTTTAGTTATTAGCATAGGTGTGTCTCATAAGACAATGTGGTAAACATTGTTGCAGACAATTAGCTGTGTTGTATATTCATCACCAAATAACACTGGCCACAGCATCATACACAACAGAAGACATTCTATCTATAACATCACCTGCTACATCCAACAGTGAAGCGCAACCAAACCCCTGATTGGGACGAGGTTTCCTGGGTCTTCTGCAAGGATATAACGCATTACAAAGCCTTTAAATTGACGATGGATATTATCTACCACCTGTTACATGCTCAAATAATGACTGTGCTGGTTTCTCTTGTCTGCGCGATCGTTTTGTGGAGATGCTATTGTTAAACTGTCAGCATATCCTGAGTACATACCAAAACATGTTGGAAAACGTTGACCTTTTTATTGTTACATGCGTAGTAACCAAAACAACTATTACTTAAAGAATATTCAGAACAGTGCGGTGAAAAAAACCACTCTTGCCCTGCAATTTATGATACGTTCTTGTTTTGCCTCGCTTCCATGCAGCATTAGAGGTTTTATGGGCTGCTTATAGCTCTGTAGTGTTTGAAACCGTGAACTGTAAGAGAGCTGTTTTTTTTTTAAAAAAACAAGAGAAATGAATGATTGCAAATATCCCACGAGAATAAATATTCATCTCACGATATAAGTTGCTAAGTGAGATAATATAATTTTTCAACCTGAATCCTTAGCCATGTAGCATATTATGGATATTCAATTTGTCTCTGGGGAGAGCATTTGTCTCTCAAGAAGGATGTTTTCCTACTCTCACTGATGTGTATTCACATACATCGTACCAGTAGTCGTATCAGTAGTCGTATCAGTAGTCGTATCAGTAGTCGTATCAGAAGTCGTATCAGTAGTCATATCCGTAGTCGTATCAGTAGTCATATCAGTAGTCATATCAGTAGTCGTATCAGTAGTCACGATCTGATTCATATGATGAGGGAGAAATATTAGGCTGCTGTCGTTTCGAGCGTCATGTGTGAAGCTGGTAATTGTCAAGTTTTAATTGGTACAGTTTTCCCAAATAGCGACTGGGACTACATCGAATATGGGATAACAGATGCATTTATCCTTGCACACATCAGGCTTGGGCGGTCCTCGGTGTCGAATGCACAAGGTCAAGCTCCTGCCTCACATAAAACTGCCTCATTTAGTATGCAAATAATCAACTGCTGTAATTGTTGTCCGTGACTACTGTGTCATTACACTTCAAAATTGTATCAAACTGCGATGATGTCGCGCTTGTTAAGGACTAGCATGTAGTAAAGTATATGATCGAATCACAATACTCAAGCCAGTTAGAAAAATTCCTCTCAAGATTATAAAATGTCCCCGGGTCCAACGGCTGGTTTATTTAAGTTGATAATGCGATGATGAAATATAGCCAAACTCTTTATGAGGTCACATTTACTAAATGCATTATTTTGGAATAATCGATGGCATTTGAAAATAGTTAGCTGCCTTTAATGTCATTACGCTGTCTTTAACGGATGTACAATAGGTTCCCTCGACGTTTGCGTTGACCCCACCACCTCTCTGGTACGTCTGCTCAGGATATCGGCCAATTAATAGGAAGTCAATACTTATCCTACTCAGCATTGTAAGCATAGCAGGTATCCCCATTCCTAACGTCGAGACAAGGTGGGGAAGCAATGACAAATAAGCACAATACTATAGAGCGTAACTTATGAATGCAGATGCTTATGAAGTAAACATGGGACCATCAGACTGCAAGATGTCGTTTATCTTCCTACAGCCAATCAGCAAGGACATGGACACTGCAATGGCGCACTCGTTTATTGTGAAGCCAGTTGGAGATCAATATATTTTACACCCTATCCATCACTAATGCACTGCGGTATCAACATGACAGGATCTATTTAGAACCTCGTCTGGCTGCTTAGACAGCGCGGGGTGACCAATCAACTAGTGCAATAGGAATGAATAAGATGAATATATGCAATTTGCATCGGCTCTTGGGGTGACTGGCTGCATAACAATGTGTCGGTGCTTTTCAAAATTGACGTTAACCAGCATATTGCTTAAAACCAAATCAGAAAAGACTGCCCGTTAAACCTTTATGGAACTTTTAAGATAATACTAATTAAATGACAATTTCGGTATGCATTGCCTCTGGCTTATTATTTCCATTTCTGTGCAACCTAGGCTTTTAGAGTAGATTTATTTGACCCCACATCAGATTACACGGGACAAATTTGCATCAAGCAGCCCGTTGTCGGCGATACCTATGGCTTGATGTTGCATCAGTGACGGTGCGATTTGGGGGATATTTCCATTTAAGACTACCTGATAAAATGCTTACGATGTTAATTGTAGCATATATGAATGTTGATCGACATTTGTAAGGCATGTTCTAGCTGCTTGTAAGCTTTGAAGCTCCCTTGGACCATCATTTTTCTCAATCATGTTGCCGTCACAGTTCTAGACTGCGCTCGTGGGTATTTACACTAGAGTTGTGCACAAGACTGCGTTCGATCCGTCTACAGGCTGACGTGTGGCTTTAAGTCACAAATAATATGTAGACTCACTTTGTTCTGTCGCATTAACACCGCCTGTGATTGAGAGGCGGGGAGATTATATAGGTGCATATTCCGACTGCTGGGACACGAATATGCCTCACAACGAGCCTTCTTTAAAGAAATGCTTGAGGACTACTCCCTCAGAGCATGTATTGATGCGTGTTGTAGCGAGCAGTCGTTATCAGACTGTGTCTTCTCGGTTACATCAGCATTTATCACCGCTTCATGTAATTGAATGGAAATAATACTTATAACAGCTCGAACAGAAAACGTGTACCATCGAAAGTTACCTCTAAAAAAACAGACTACCACAGATGGACTATCCATATCGTACAGGACTACGCTAGTTACGGTCAGGGGTGGAGGAGTACATGACGCCATCTACCAGACTGACTTTAGCGCAGCATAATATGAGCATTTCATAATTCAGATCACGAAGATGCGGCGTCAATGGAGTGCATTCATGTATATCTCCAGCAGACAAAATGAACCATGCCATGAAAAAACACCAAATGTCCCACGAGAGTATAACTCCTGGTCGAGTTTTTGTCTTGTGGTTTAACGGGCTTTCATTTGTCATATGCGACCATGATGGATGCGTTGTCATTAGCCTGGGGGTATTCTATTAAACTTTGGGGAGAACGCTTGTCGCTCTAGGTCCGTCTTGTTCTACGTTCTCAGATGAAGGTCATCCATCCAGACTCGATATCCGTATGCAGAACACAACGAAGATATTTTGTTTATTTATCTTGACTGATCAGTAGAATTTCAATAGACTGATACTGCAACCGGGCTCAGCTCCTGAATGAGCTGTTACACATGCCTCATGATATATATCTATAAAGTATGACTATGCACAATTCATCAGTTATACCATAGACTTTATCTCTAATGTGCGCATTATTCCCTTCTATCTACAAAAGTACTGAATCAGGAGCAAACGATGTTCCTTTATGTTGCCTCCAGGTCTGTTGCAGAGTAGGAATATGTGAGTGCTGTAGATCTTCAATTAGTCGTACATAGCAATACCGAGCCGCCTCAATGGAACGTCATTGCTTTCTAACAATAAGGGTTATGCAAGGTTAATGACAGTTGAGAGGGTATTGCTATTTTAAATTACTCCGACTAGTATGGACTCGTAAATGAAATACAAAAATCAACCAGAAATAACAATTACCTATAAACTGTTAGTCAGCCATTAATGATAACGGCCCGTGACTTCTGCTGAATCAAGGAATACCTCGTGACAAAGATAGAAATGCAGAGAAGGCAGCGTTCATCTGATACAGTATTACTGGTGCTGAGTGCACGAGCTGACTCAGCATTAATGTGACAAAAATATGTGAGATATTCGATAGAGCAACAAATGCCTCATAGGAACGTTTCTTTGGGCTTGCATAAATTCCGCCCTTGGTGGCTTTCGCTCAATCATCACAGGATGAGGAGTTACGTCATAACCCCTCCTGGCTCAATGTATTTCACATTACAAGGCCTCAGCTAAATGGCACTTCACCTCACGAAATAAGTACTTACATGTAAACTGACGTCCTGATTATCTTATAAGTTATTTCGTTTAGAAGAGGTTGCAAGTTGATAGCGCAATTGCCTATTTATGGTTCCAGTGCCGGACGGACAGGATCGAAATGGCAATATTTCCGTGAAATTAAAGGAGATAAAATGTTAACGCACATTTTTCAACCCTGTAACTCCCTGTCCCAAAACACAAAACAGTTATGCCCTGTCAAATTTATGAAACTTCAGTAGCCAGCAGTGTAATAGAAGGACAGATATCAAAACCATTTTGGCCTATCGGATTGATGAACCTGTCTTCTGAAGATACGTCTCTACCTGTCGTCATGCCCTGCCAGCCTTAACCGCGTTTGTTCTTCCAGTTGCTTTTTCTACACATCGTGGTTGCAACTTTTACGATAGGACTACATATGAATCACAGAATATGTGTAATGCTGACACATTTTCCACTGAACAGACACACCAAGCATTCGATATCTGTATGCTTAATGTACTAGATATATTGTTTAACATAACTAAAGTATATAGTAATTACATGAGCTGGACCTGCCCCTGCCAAATATTTCCTCAATAATGAAAGTCAATGATGTGATATAAAGGAAGCCACACGAAGCCTCGTGTCCATCAGATTGTCTGACCTAAGCTATACCAATGAATGAAGCAGGCATGCTCTGGGGGGAAGACGATCAATGCTACTGACCTCACCACAGACAGGTGATCACCCTGGCTTGACCTCACCGCAGACTGGGGTTCCTCCTGGCTGCACCTCACAGCAGGACTGGGGATCACCCTTGCTTGAACTCACCACAGACTTTGGTTCCTCCTGGCTGCACCTCACTGTAGACTAGGGATCACCCTTGTTTGAGATAAAAGGAGACTTTGGATCGCCCCGGTTGACCCCATCGCAGACTTAGGATCACATTTGCTCTTCTTCTCACTTGTGCGTGGTGGGAAATATACACGCTCATCACAAATGATGAAACGACTTAGACAGCTTGGGTGGCTTTTAGGATTAAAGAAAATATGTCAGAATAACCAAAACATAAAACATGATTACCCAGCGGAATGATGTGGGATGTGTCCCATTAAAAAGCATATTTGTGGCCAAGGACTCATTTCTAGTCCAATCACTCTCATTGATCATTATTAAACTACGTGACAGCATTCCATACTCACCCACCAGACGGGATCATCTCATCAAATTTCAACAGCAACCTAAATCAAATAATCAAGATGCATGCATCAATGGCTAGTATCCAGTTAAACGACAGAAGGCTGCTTGAAATAGCATAGTTAGACCACAACCACCACATCATGTTTGTGCTTGAACGTTTTCTCTCGGTAATCTACTTGTCCCAAGAGAATTTCCAGGGCGTGGCCTGGTTTGGAAGTGATGATCTTTAATTATATGTAATGTATCTGATGGTTTTTGTAGTGCGAAAACAAATGTCAATCAAACTTGATAAAGGGAGGAAAAATATTATTGTGTTCATTCAAGTAGATATCACAAAGAGAACCCCAGAAATGTCGTTTTAGTCGTCGATATGGAGGCGAGCTGATCACAGAAGTGAGAAAACCAGACCACTTACTCAAGGAATAATGAATCTCGTGTGACCCGGCTGTTGACATTATGGTGACGGACCTATATGTGAATGAGGATGAACCCGACCCCGTGCTCCATGGTTTCGCGTTGCAACTTCGTCCATCACAATCATGACACCTAGTGCCTGGTAAACAAAAGCATTTAACTGCACCAGTTCCAACATCATAAACATCCAAACCGATCACTGTCGTAATATCATCACGTTGTTGATAGTGACGCGAATCCCCGTGTTTCATGTTATTTTGTTTTATCAGCAATGATGACATATCGAGAAAACGTTGATGGCTGCCATCATCACATGAAGCAGGCTGTGTAAACGGCTGCATGTTGCCATGAATCATTGAGGGCAGTGATTACTGACTACAGTCTGTTTTCAATTAGTTATACACAGAGCATGAAATACATTGGTGTGGAAGTTAATGTCGTATAATAAGCAACAGCTGATATCTATTTCACAGTTAATATCATCATACAAAAACTACTCGAAATATACGGTTTGTAAAATAACGGCAAATGCATCCTTTTTGATTTCTTCATATAAAAACCCTCCATCTGCTTTAATCTTGGTGTGATGGATGACAATTCCCTCTCACTGAATAAACAGGTAAATTCAGTCTGCAAAGCAGCATTCTACCAGCTACGAAATATCTCCAGGATAAGCTCTTACCTGTCTGATTATGCCACCGAGATTCTTGGTCATCACAAAGTTGTACTATGCAAATTCTTTGTACTACGGCACATCCAAGCATAACATGAATAGACTGCAGCGAGTCCAAAATGCTGCTGCTCGTCTTGTTAGCCGTAGACCACATCACTCCCACCCTCAGATACCTACACTGGCTTCCTTTCAAATACATAGTAAGTTTCATGGGTTTGGTCCAAGTGTACCGTGCTCAACATCAGCAGGCACCAGCACATCTGTGACAAGTTGCTTTTGGTTGTCCTAAAGAGCGGGTATTCGTATTTCTGTGACACTAGCTGTATTTCCCCCAGGTACTTATTCATTTAAATTAATGTTATGATATGTAAATAGTGATCTATCTTATATATAGATATATATATATATATATATATATATATATATATATATATATATATATATATATATATATATATATATATATATATATATATATATATATATATATATATATATATATATATATATATATATATATATATATATATATATATATATATATATATATATATATATATATATATATATATATATATATATATATATATATCTATACATACGCTGTGATTTAGGTACATAAATAAGCGGTAGCCGCAGACTAGCACTCTGGTGCGAGGACATAACGCACTACGATGCGTTTACATCGGCATTGGATATTCTCTACCATCAAGCTGTTACATGCTCGAATATTGTCGGCGCTGGTTTCTCTTGTTGTGTGCTAGCTCAGTGATGATGCTATTGTGCAAATGTCAACATATCCCTGGTATATACATCGCCACAACAATCAGCTTGAACACAGTGATGATTATATTAATTCCTAATCTCATGATAGGGTCACATTAGGCTGCAGTTTAAGCTCTTATTCCTCCTGCTCCTGCTGCGCAGGCCACATACTTGGTTTTTATAGCACTTGGTGTGAATGAAACGAGGCTCATTTAAGCATTTTGAATGACATTTGTTAAGCTCTCGATTAGTAAGCGTTTACTGGTTGTTACTACAAAGACTGTAGGATTATAGATGCCAAAAACCTTGCATCATACTCAGTTCGTTCGTTGTCTGTTTAACTCAGATATTACCCCCTAAGCTTTTCTGGGACCTGCCTTATAATGGTATAAGCCAATTATCTCGCGTATATAATGCGGTACTCTATGATAAATGTACAAGATAAAGCTCTTGACTGAACAGGTAAAACTGCATCATTAAATTTACAAATATACATTCTTTCAATCATCAGCTGTCCACATGATAACGGGAGCTTCGACATTCGTCAATGATAGCGGCTGCGGCGATATCTGTCCCTGATAAAGGCATGTACGACATGGTAGCGGCAGCTGTGACATTACGGGTCAAAATAGAACCAGGCTGTCGTGATCTTTGTAAGGACTTGCATGCACGAAAGTATTCTGATATATCCTCTAATGTCAAATCACAATACACAAGTCGGTTAGGGACATTCCAAGGTTAGCTTCATTACGATGATAATCCGACGATACAAACTGATCAACATTTGCATGACGCGTTATTTTGGAAGAATCGTTGTCATTGCTCAGGACACAGCTGTCTTGAATGTTCTTCCATCTCCTAACGGATCAACATTAGATTAATTCGACGTTTGGGGTGACCGCATCAACTCTCTGGTGCGCCTGCGTATAAGGACTGTAATACTCACAGTCTCTAAGATTCAAAGATTGCATCGCATATTATTTCGTTAATCTGGGAAGCTGTCCTTGGACGGAGAGAAGAACACGTGTCAAATCGACATAATACGTATCGCTAATTTGTCATTAACGGAAAGCAAACTAAATGCAAGCCGTAACAATATTTCGGAACATACTAACAGTACACATTCTGGCGGCGCTGGTTAGTATTTACAATAGAGTTATACACGATGCTACATTTATTGTGGGCTCATTTTATTGTATGTGATATAAACTGTTGCTGTTATTGATAAGTGACAACATAATATTTGCCAATGCTGATCTATTTAATACTCATGTGCCTTGCGACAAAGAACAGCTCCTTTCGATGAACAAATTTGGATTGACGTCCCTACAGAAACAATTATGAGCAAGCAAGATGATTCGGCGCCGCAGGATAGTTTAGCTCTTTGTCACTCATGAGAACTCTTCTCAATCAGGGGTTTGTTTGAGCTTCGCTGTTGGAATCTGCAGTCAAATAGAGGTGACATTATAAATGGAATTGTGTAAGCTCAAACACATTCATTTGTGTATGATGCTGTGGCCAGTGATATTTGGTGACGAATAAACAACACAGTCAATTGTCTGCAACAATGTTTACCACATTGTCTTATGACACACACCTATGCTAATAACATAAGCGGCACACATTGTCAATGCAAGCCGTTCTTGAGCATTAAAGATAAAACTAAAGACATTTGGCGTATGATGCTTGTTTCTGTGCAACCCTTGCTGTTAGAGTACAGTTAGCTGACCCCATTAGTGTACACAGGAAAAATGGCATCAAAAAGGGCCTGGTGAGCAATGTTCATGGATGTCTTTACATCAGCGACGGTGTGATGGGCGGCTATTGCTCTACTCATTTCCAATATAGACTACCCGATAAACCGCTCATGACGTTCGTTGAAGCGACAGTGGATGCTGATTAACGTGGTCTGAGAATGCATGATTTGTAAACCCCAGCCATAAACGCTAACCTGGCCAGGAATAATGGCATAATTGAGTGGTCATGTACGTAGTGTCTCCGTCGTAGATACTGGCTGCTGTTGAAGAAATCAAGAAGATGCTGCGTGAGTAACATAGCGATGGCCCTGATATTCGTCACATCCCAACACTTACAAGGGCTAACATAGAACGCATCGTGGCTCGCTATATTTGTATGATTGAAATCAGGAATTGAAGAGAGCAGCCAATGATCATTGAAGGTCATACATCCGCGCACGTCTGATATTAGGGTCACGGTATTCTCTGTCGCCTCCAATATCACGCCAGTCAAACACCTAGCAACGAATCTGACCTAAGCAGCAAGAAAAACTAAGCTGAGTGGTCATTTGCGTAGCATAATATGAATAGGCTTCCCCTAAAGCCAATTAAGTAATCTCCGAACTCCGCCGAATCGACAAGATGATTGGTGGCCCCTGGCAGGCATCTCGAATCTCATTGTCCAGTTGCCAGTGCGGCGCTTTTGGTCCAGACCAGTAGTCGTAACCGAGCGGCGGTTCTGTCAGTACAACCGTCGCTCGGGTACGACTGCTGGTCCATTTATTATTCCAAAACTTAAGGTACTAGTCTGATTTGCACAACCAAAAGAGAACTCATATATCCCATTATTCATGAAGTGAAAGGGGAAATATATTTAATGCTTCTGGAACCCTTGGTTATGTGATGTTCAATCATATTGCCGTAGCAGTGCTATGCTGCGCAAATGGTTAGTTACCACAGAGTTGTACATAAGACTACACTCTGCAGGCTAACGTGCGAATTTAAGTCACAGGCAAGACTTGAGCTCACATTGATCGGTGATGTTACCTTCGCCAGTGAGTGACTTGTAAGAAGATTATATATGCCCATGCCGACCACTGAGATACATACATGCCTTAAAACCAAGGAGAAACATATTTAGATGATTTTTTAGAGGGTAGCTCCCCAGGAAAATGCATCGACGCGAGCAGTCGTTGTCACAAATCATGATGTTATCATAAATCGTGATGTTATCATATATCATGACGTTTCTCCATTACTTGAGTATACACCTTTCGTCAGTTGATCGAATCTAAATGATCCTTATAACAGCAAAGATTACTCACACAGAATATTTTTACCAACAAACCGCAGACTGACTATCTATATAGTTAGTGACCTTGCTGGTAATGGGCAGAGATTGATGAGTCAATGGCGCCATCATCTCAGGCTTACGTTGGCGCAGCATAATATCTGCCTATCCTATCTCAGACCACCAAGATGATTCAAAATGGAACCATCAAGTGTAATCATGAAGAAAATCCATAAAATATCCCAGGATTATTCTTGGCAGAGTTATAGTAGTGTGGTACTACGCGCTTTCGGCTCGATTTCTTTTTCAAATGAGACCACCAAGGATGTGTTGCCATTGGACTGGAGGTATTCTATTCGACTTTTGGACACTTGTACCACCAGGACCATGTTGTATAAGCCCGCAGAGGACCATGTTGTATAAGCCCGCAGAGGACCATGTTGTATAACCCACAGAGGACCATGTTGTATAAGCCCGCAGAGGACCATGTTAAGCCCACAGAGGACCATGTTGTATAAGCCCGCAGAGGACCATGTTGTATAAGCCCGCAGAGGAAGCTCATCCATCCGAACTCGATATCAGTGGTAATCTCTGATGATGGGATCATTGTTGTGCCTAGGGTCTCACACTTTACGCTGTGGGATGTGCCAAAACACAACTGACGTTCCATAACCGAGCTAATGTGTTCGTCATATAGATAGAGATATATGTCAACTATTCGTAAACAGGATAAGACCTTATCAATAATCGGACACCAACAATTGCTATCTGCAATGCTTGTATCGGTTATGTTCTGCAAATAACGGTGATTAAAACACAAATCTCAGCTGTATAATAGCTGCTCATGACATGATGTGCATCATCAGAATTATAATGGTGTGTACACTACAACCAGGCGCAGCTCTCGAAAAAGCTGTTACAACGTGATAAACATGTCTAGCATTCCGATAATCTTCAACAAGTTTGGTGTCCATGAGAGCAAAATGTGTGGCATTAATATGCTGTCAGTAGCATAGTTAGACCAAAACCATCACATCCTGCTGTCAGTAGCATGGTGAGACCACAACCATCACATCCTGCTGTCAGTAGCATAGTGACACCACAGCCATCATATCCAGCTGTCAGTAGCATGGTGAGACCACAACCATCACATCCTGCTGTCAGTAGCATGGTGAGACCACAACCATCACATCCTGCTGTCAGTAGCATGGTGAGACCACAACCATCACATCCTGCTGTTAGTCGCATGGTGTGACTACAACCATCACATTTTGCTGTCAGTAGCATGGTTAGACCACAACCATCACAATTTGCTGTCAGTAGCATGGTGAGACCACAACACATCACATCCTGCTTCTGCCTTAAATTTCCTTCCGATATTCTATAAAAAGCCGCAAGAAAACTCCCCCCCCCCCACGCAGTTTGGCTTGAACGAAATGATCAACAGAAAACCATAAATGCATCTAATGTATCGTTAGTTATATGTAATAACATGAAATGTAAATATTTGTGTGCACTTAAGTGTCATCTAATTTTGATAAAAGTACCAAAAATACCATCCAGAAATAGATATCTTTGCTTGTGTTATGTTCGCATTATGTTTATTTCAGTACATATAATGTAGAGATTTCGCATTGGTCCTCGATATGGAGAAAGGCTGGTCACGGCGGATGACTTGTCCCGATGTGTGACAACCAGTTTCAACAGAAACATCCTTACCCATCACAGTCGCAAAATCACCACGTTGTTAAGCGTGGTGCAACCTCTCTTTGTTTCATTTAGTTTTGTTGCATCTACAACGCTGATTAAGGGAAACAATAACGGCTTCATGCTGTCGGAAATCATTGCGGGCAGTGATTTGTGACTGATTCCCGCGTTCAATTAGTCATAGACAGAGTAACAAAGATACCATAAGAAAAGTTAATGTCGCGTGGGAGGCAAAATATGGTGTCTGTTTCCGCGCAATGAAAATCGTCATACAAAAACTGCGGCCTCGGAAAAAAGCCTCGATTCCTTCCTAATTGCTGCATTGAAAAGTGCCCTCCATCTGCTACAATAGCTTAAGTGGTAGATCCTTACATGCATAAAGAGCGATAAATGCACACATTTTATGAATATTTCTTGCAACCATGCATTACCATTGATATACATACGTCTTTTCTACTTTATCAGACGATTAATGCTCAGACTGGCAGGTTCCGCGTCACTGATGAATCGCAGAACTAAATTGTAGACTTGTAGGGCGTGCACATGACATTATTAACTTGAGAGGAGACAGAGCAGAGGAATTGAAAGTTAAAGGTGCGCCCGATTAATGGATCTTCAAGGGTATCTACAAATATAAAATCAGCCCTCACAACCGCTGATTGGCCCCATTCTAGCCGTTGACCATGAACGATGTTTGCATTAACGCTGCTTAATAATCTCAGCATCACAAACATCATCATCCGTCACGTCCAGATGGCTGACGGTGCTGGTAGCATCATTGAATCAACCAGCTTGACCCACTATCATGTTAGAAAATTCCGGCCTAACCCAAAAAGAGCGACTAGGCATGCAAGCAATAATTAGTAGGCAATAATACAATATTCTATTAAGCTTAAATATTCGTATTCATATGAGATATGTCATATATCTGCTCTACCATCATACAGAGATAGAGCATGGACACCTCTTAGCATACTTATTGCTTTATGAGGCTCAAGTACCAATCAGTACATCCCCACTCATCCCAGCAGTGTGATTCACTACCAGCAGGTCCAGTTAGGCAGGATAAATTTCGATCCTCGTCTAGTGTCCTAGGTAGCTAGTAGTTGCCCAATAAATATGCGATGTATCAGTAGAAGATTAACGGTGTATTGTGTAGAGTCGCAATGGATATATACAACTGATGCCGGGTATCTAAAGTGATGGACCGTGAAGCAATGGGTTGGTGCCTCCTTGAGGTGACAAGCCTCGTAGAGATGGAGTGGAGCCTTTTTGTGTTAGACTGGCCATTTAGCAATAGATTTGTGCCATCTTGAGGTGACTTGCCGTGTAACCATGGATTTGTGTCTCTCTGAGGTTTATGGGCATGAAGCAATAGATTGGTGCCTCTTTGAGATGTCTGCCGTGTAGGTGGATTGGTGCCTCTGACAGTTGATTTGTTTTGAATCCATGGCCCAAAAGGAAGGTTCTGACAATGACACATCGTTTGTGTGGAGCCAATGTCACCCAAAAACGCAGAGACCCATTAATTAAACGGGCAATGTTTCCAGCAGCAGCAGAAAAGATTCGGCTTAGGGGTCAATATGAACACATAACGAGAGGTCAGGTGTGGGGTTAAAGTAAAGACACAACGTGACAGGAGTTGGTCGGCTGGCGGCTAATACAGCGATAATGTAGACATAACTGTCATTAGATGAATTGCGGCACCATTTGAATTGTCATGATGGCATAAGCTATTATAAACGGAAATATAAAATTACATTTGGACCGACATGAAGATTTCTTCTATTCATTAATATGATTTGGATCAGCTTCAGACAACAGCTGCTATCTTTGCCTGGTTAATAGGTCCACTTTCCCAAGATTACGTATGCTGCGTATCAGCTGGTGCCGGCTCCATCCACTTGGCTCATCCTACGCTGGTTGGATGCACACCTCATGCATGAGATCATCGGGCAGTAAGCTTCCATGCTGCACATTCATTCTCATAGTGTGGCTGAGTGCAAAGTCGGGTTATTATAGCCACACATGCCGCTATTCCCGGGATTAACTGAACGCCCCCCTGACGTCACCACGTGGCTACTCTCTCCTCGTAGGAGCTAGATATGTGTGGTCCAACATGCACAGAAACTCCAGTACATACTGACAACAGGTATAAGATGTTGAGTGCTTGAACTAATTAATCATAAAGCTCGCAGGCCCATAGCTTTGATACGCGCGATATAATTGAACAGCATTTTGACATGCCTACAGTAATGATGCGGAGTATTCCATTTGATTGAACATTAATATTGGACGCCTGTAGCAATGATGATTAGTGCTTCATTTACTTCAGCATTAACCTGACCGTCTCGTCAATACTAAATGTGCGATTTTATTCAGCATTATTGTGACACACCTGTAGCGCTCATACATCTACAACCACATTTTGGTTGATCATTTTATTTGTAAACGTTATAACAGAATTACTCGCCGCTCAATGATTTGAAACATAATCCTGATGGTTCTCTTGAACGAGCTCTTCGTCCGCGCGTTAACGCGGCGCAAGGCTTAGTTTAAAGGTTCATATTGACCATATTCATCCGGATTTGGCGGACAGGAAACGTTCTACATGAAGGCTATACAAGAAAGTATCGTGTGAGTTTAACCACTGATGCAGCGTAACCAAAACTTACAGCTAGATACCCGACGATGGGCAACTAACAGCTGGATACCCGGCCAAGGTCATATTGTTATCCATTACCTGGTATAGGGGAGTGGACGATTCAATACTGAATTCTAAAAGCTTTAAAATAATAGGACTCAGTAGTATTTTAATGGCGCTTGCGCACCATGCGCATTTGGGTCGACCATGAATAGCCTCATTACCCACCAAGACTGAAACTAGATAACCAAATCACATGCTAGTTTGGTAAACATGGCTACTTGATCATTTGTCACAGGCCCAACATGGGGTATCGCTTGTCCTGAATATTTCTTTCACTTGAGTTTGTCAGCAGTTAAAAAAGCCTTAACTTCTCTCAGCCGCTGCGAGTATGCTTTATAACGTGACATGATATGAATCCCAATTGAGGACGCCTTGATTACTGTTATAGAAGTATCTGTCACTCTAAAAGAAGGGTTATGACCCAGCCGAACTCGACTGGTCATACCCTCTACACAACTGAACTATTGTATCGCTATTTCAAACATAATGACCGATCCATCGATAAGCGTATGTCGTTGGTGCATGTTGCCAAATCTGATTTTACAAAAGTATCATACTAAGCCCAAATATGACTGACACTTTTTCTTTGTGATCGATAATTAAAGTTCACTCGTTCCTCCTGTGCAACATTTGCCTTTTAAGCATGCTTTGTTGATGCCTAACAAAGCACACTGAAGCAATGTGTGGCAATGAACGCACAGCCGGCGATGCACATGGCTTGATGTTGGCTCGATATGAAAGACAGATATTAGATTTACCACCAGTTTTGTCTTGTCTATCACCCGACAACGGTCTATACATGGAGGCAATAATATCATTGCCATTGTCGCAGCATTAGCGCTGCTAATGCGTGCTAGCGTGCAAGGAAATTGAGTTGTTCGCTTCATCCCCGAAAAAACATGAGAGTGATCACGAGATTCACGGATCCCATAGATTTCTACAACTCCTTTGAAAAAGACCAAGAAGACCCTTAACAGCTCCATAAACATGTCAGATAAGCACTAGGGTCATGGACGGTTGGTACTTGTGTAACAGATTGCTATGTGCCTTTCCAAGTGATTGTATTTCTGTAGTGTCGCCGAGTGGTACATTGCTACTTTAGCAAGTATTCCGTTCACAATGGGAACTGCTCACTCAGTAAATATTGAATTGACTTAAAACACGATCCTACTCAAGCTACAAAAAAGGTTATAGAAGTCCGTCATGCTAGTTAGAAAAATATATTTTTATAAGGTTGCCACAACTAATTAAAATTAACTCATCCAGACACAGTAATGGCCATTTGAAATAATTTTCCGGTTGCCAGGAATTGTGGTCAGCATCAAATACGCGGCCAGGCCATTGTTGTCATGTTATTGAGGATCGAGGAGTTAATACGATGACCTGAAATATGCTGGTAGCAACCTTAGTTCTCCGACAAAGTTCAATAAGGCATTTTCGTTACTGCACCAAACTGATAAACTCAAAAATGTCAAAACGCAGGCGTTTTCATTCGCCTTATAGACCGCTAGGTTTATTTACACTTTACTTCTCCTATATCCGACAAGAACGGCTGCAAACCTTGCCATTTCAAGTAGCCAGTGCGGCGCTAAAAAAAAGGTCGCTTTATGACGATTCGTAACATCCAACTCCTCCATGGCAATGTAATGACAGTACGCTTTGATAGAATGTCTTGCAAAATCACAGTATATCCGAACAAATTAATGTTGCCTACAAAAACTATATAAACACGCTATATCTGTGCCAGCATATGTTTATCTATAAGCGTCATGTGTTACGTGGGAGCTTACACCACATGGAGGTATACTTTGCGAACACAACTGATAAGTTCATGTATATCAACGAGTATTTACATCATTGGGTATAGATTGCTGAGAGACAATTTTAAGAATGATAACTCATATGCAGTTATTCAATAGGGGGATATGCAAGCTGCAAAATGTTTCTTGAAACCTTGCGTTCGGGATGTTCAATCATATTACCGTCACAGTTGCAGGTTGCGCTCGTGGGTATTAACAATAGAGTTGTGTACATTACTGCGTTCAATCTGTCTACAGCCTGACGTGTGATTTAAAGTCACAGACAAAACGTGGGCTCACTTGAACTTTGATAATTCCTCCGCCTGTGATTGACAGATGGGGAGAATATATTTGTCAATGCCAACGGCTGAGATACGCATATGCCTCATAACGAAGCTTCTTTTAATTAATTGCTCGAGGTCGACTCCCTTAGAGCATGAATTGATGCGTGTTATAGCGAGCAGTCGCTATCCAGCAGAGTATTATGAATCATGAACATTTTCTGACGCTTCTCAGTTTCTTCAGCATTTACCATCTCTCCAATAAATCGAATTGGTGTTATATTCATAACAGCAATATTAACTCAAATAGGTAATGTTTATCAATGTCTCTTCAAACACAGTCTCTCACAGACTGATAATCTATATTGTACGGGACTATGCTAGTTACGGAAGAATCAGTGGCGCCACCTCCCAGACTGGCGCAGCATAATATAAGCCTATCCTAACACGGATCATGAACATGCGGGAAATGTGAACTCATTGACTTCAATTCTGTATATCGCCCACAGACGAAACGAACATCGAATATCCCACGAGAGAATTATTCCTGGCTGAGTTTTTGTCGTGTGGAATTCCACGCTTTCTTTAGTGATATGAGACCAACATTGAGACGTTGCCATTTGCCTGGAGGTGTTGTATTACACTTAAGAGAGACCGCTCTAGAACCGTGTTGTATATGCCCACAGAGAGACAACTCATCCATCCGCACTTGATACTAGTGGCAATCTCGGATGTAAGGATCATTGTTGTGCCGAGGGCCCTGTATTTTACGCTGTGTCATATGCCAGGCGATCCGCTGCCGTTCAACGGAAGAGATTATGTGCTCATCTCCTGAGATATATATGTCCACTAATCGTACACATGATGAGACTTTATCTAGAGTCCGACCACCGAAATTGACATTTACAATGTTTATGGTGTTCTCCAAATAGCAATAACTGCGACACAAATGAGCTGTGTTACAGATGCTCGTGACCTGGTTAACGCCATTCTCAGTTCTTCCGTTTAGTTGAGGCTTGGGCTGTTTGTAACCAATAGTTACGTCAGGCTAAGATACGCTTACACATGATGTTCGTTATTATTAGCTATGTAGTTGACAAGATGGCAAGTAACTAAGGTAGAATATAACGATAAAATTTAGTTTATTTACCTTAACTGATCAATCGAATTATATTAGCGTGTATACAGTAGCCAGAAGCAGCAGCAAAGGTTCGGCAAATGATACATATCTTCATCGACCTCTGTCATTCTGATTAGGGAGGGGTATGTAGGTGGCCAAGACACAAATACTGTTAGGTCTATTAACCGCCAGGTCCATATGTTCCCTACCAATCGACAACCCCATTTGATAACTACTTAAGTTGGTTTTCGAAAAAGTTCTGTGAACTGGAGATAATACGTTTTGGCTGGTAACCTATTCCCTGGGAACGCAAAGCAATGTTCACAACACGGTAAAGCTGGAAACACAAATCAACATTAGTAGTAACCGGCATTGGGGGCATTGCAATGAGATAAATTCAGGCGCTATAATTAAACGCACGTGTAGCAGTCAACATGCGCAGAATGCACTTTACAGGACAGATGTCCCATTACCTAGTCTGGTGTGTTGTTATAAAGCTTGATGAACGCCATTAAAGAGGTGATACTGGGTGTACATAACGGCGCTTCATTATTTAAGGGGGCACGGGGGCGCTGTGGGTCCATCACTCAGGCGAACATCGAAGGCGTACATTGATCAGATCCTAGCTACAGAGCTGCAATCATCCAGTCAGAATAGTGAGTGAAGATACCCCTATAGCACATGAGGCCGAATAAATCATTCATTTTTCTCCTCAATTTCCTACGTATCACAACGATGTCCGCCATCAATGACTAGTTCAGGGAGGAATCATTAATCATCTTACTACTGTGGAATGACATATTCATATGAATAAATGTGTTCACGAATATCATATGAGAACCAAAGTCTGAAAATGTTTGATATATATGGACATGCGCGCAGAGCATCTTACACCGTTAATGACACCACAATTGCATGTTTATGATCCTATGAGGCTCATATAATGATCACTTACCTAGTAGTGTGATGAATTACAAAACTTGACAGGTTAAATGCGGGGTTTTCCTATGGCATCCTAGATAACCATTAGTGGACACATCACTTGCTTACATTAAGTTGACCCGCTTGACTTCACCTAATCAATACCCTTGTAACAACAATAGCTGATGAATAAAAACCGGTTCCGTTTACCCTTTGGGAAAATCTAAAAAACAAATGCATTTAATATATCCTGGCAGGCTCAAGATCAGCCTTAACGAATGATTTGTGTGTCACTTGTGACGAATGATGTCAATTGATTATGACGGAGGCGTGCTTCGTTAAGACCAATATCAATGGGCAGATCATTGAATCGCATTGCAGGTTCAAGTGTTGCTGAAGATTTGTGTTTGGTATTTTGTGCAAGTGCATGGCTTTGCCAATGGAGTTGACACCTGTGTGAAAGCTAATAACCTGCATTTAATACCCAACAAATGGGAGTAGTTGATTTAACGGTCCGTAGTATTTCATGATGTAAATAACGCTCTGTAATGCACGAAAAACTCGCGACAAACCAGGTGACGAACAAGTAAACTAAAAAGACCGCCACAATGTTAAATCGCGGCCAGCTGCCGTGTATGGTGTATGTTACTAGTCATAATGTTTAATCCCGGCCAGCTGCCGTGTATGATGTATGTTACTACTCATAATGTTTAATCCCGGCCAGCTGCCGCGTATGGTGTATGTTTCTATTGTAGCGGTGTTTAGAGTCGCTGGTGGCAGCTGTGGACTGCTGCGAAAATCTGCTGCAGCTTTAGAATATTCCTAAGTAAGCAACTTCGTTTCGTTAATTAGCTGTCACATAACATCTTCCCAGGATTCGCTGTTTGTGAAATTGCAACAATGTCGTTGCGACGGACGCGTAATGCTTTCATCAATCCGCAGATGCTCACCCGTTATAGACAATGAATGATAATTTAATTAATTAATGCTAATCGTCATCATTTGCGACCATATTCGAATAACTATGTCCTGGTTTCGTCATTAGCATAATTTACCTGGGGATGAACAGTGGTGGCCACAGCATAAATCATGTTTTAACAATAAGGACATCAGAAAAGTACAACTTAGGCAGTGTGGATTATCCATCCAGGCGTTCATAATCTCATGCAACCAGCTAACTACAAGAATTTACCCACTTGCTGTGTGGTTTATGCTTGCATCAGTTCGTTCAGAATTTTGGAAATCAGATTATGGTAAACGACAACCGAATACGAATATCATCGAAGTATACTTCAAGTTGTTCGTAAGCAGGTCACGTTCTACATGCAGGCTGTACAAGATATGATCGGGTGGGTTTTACCACTGACACGGGGGAACGACAACCTGCAGTTAGAACCCCGACCACGCCCAGGTTGTCATCCATTATCTGGTATTGGGGCAGGGATGAACCCACGCTACTCGGCTATGTCGGTGTTATGTATCACAATTCTCATTTTCCCTGAAGTGGCCATAACCTAGAAAAGACGAATCGATACGGAATCCATACAGAATTCATCAACTAGGGCTATGTAGTATTTTATTTAATTGCTCTTTGAATGATTTCATGACTCAAGCGCACCTTACGCATTTAGGTAGGGCATGAATGGTTTAAATACTCAACAAAGTAATAATTAAAGTATTTAAACCGCTTAAACAGAGGGGCATGCCCAGAAGCGTACACGGGTCTGCTGTCAACCCATCTATACGCTGACATCAGTACACGTGGCTATTCAATCATTTGTCACTGGCCCGACATGGGATCTCATACATCTTTTACCTGTGATTGACAGCTGCATAAATTAACTAACAACCGTTGTGTATGCCGTATTACGAGAAAAGATTTGACTTGATCGACAAAAATATCGGACAGAGGACGCCTTATATTCCTTTTATTGAGGCATGTGCGGGTGATTTACCACTGCCGAGCTAGGCTTATCGTACAAAATGCTTCTGATAACTCAGCTGTTGCAATCTACAGCCATGTACGATGTTGCATTCAGTCTGTTCATGCGCCGACAAGAACACACTTCTATCTGTGATATCATTCCGCTGGTCAGATTATATTCCATTACACAGAGACCACGACACATGTTGAAAGGTCAGTGTTTATGTCCCTTAATTAGATGTGATTGACATGTATGTAGATTATATTTGCGAATGCCGCCCACTGCAATGCTCATACCTTATAACGAAGGAGAGTTCGTTTCACTGAATAGATCGAGAGCGACCAGAGAAAACCCAGTGATGCAAGATGCCACGAACAGTGGCTTCCTCCAATGAAGTGATAGAGAAAGACGTCGGGGTTATTTCTTTCAAGTGTCGAAGGAACCCATTGTAAAAGAGCAGTATACAAATCCCGGATTTAGCAATACATGTGATAGATTGGAATGTACATTACATTTGCCAATGTCGTCCTCTGCAATTATCATATACCTTATAACGAAGGAGAGTTCGTTTCACGGAATTGATCGAGAGCGACTCAACAAAGAAAGCACAGTGAAGCATGATGCCACGAACAGTGGCTTCCTCCAGTATTGTAAAGAGAAAGACATCAGGGTTAATGTGTATCGGTTTAAAGGGTGTCGACCGAATATGAGTTCGCAATAGTAATGCCTGAATCATAGTCGAGGTCGGCGTCAGCAAGCTGTTTATCCAAGATATCCAGTAACGGTAGATGAATTGGTAATAAGTAAATCATCCCATATCGATTCAATGATAAATGTTGGCAGAATGATAATTAATAGCTTCTGGCGTGCACGAACGGGGAAACATTGTTCAAATGTCATGATCATATAGCGTTCTGCCAATATATGACGGAATCACATTGTTACCCTGGGTAGCTATGGTGATTTGTTGTCAATATGTTTTAATGTATAGTTAGTCTTTGCTTTGATTTCACTTGAAATCATAAATACCACAATTACGTAAAATGACACGCTTATTTAACTTGAAAGTTCCCACCAGTGTCTATTTCGTTATACTATACATAAATGAAGCGTGCTTGAAAGACAGCTCGATAATAGACGTTGTATCAGTTTTATAAACTGCGTACCACTCAGAATTGAAAAAGAATTGGCATTTCAAACGTATTCGGGGTTGAAAGTGGGAACATACCATAGCATAGATTTGGAAAAAAATTATCATTTCACTGAGAAACTAAGTTATTCAGCCCACAAAAATACAAGCAAATACCATTAACATTGCGTGACAAAAGTAACATTTGCACCCAATTATGCTTTTTTCAACAATGTATCCATAAAATGCTCGCTGGGTTCAAGGTAGTTTTGTGACGTAAGCTGACAGTAGCTCGATAGCCTCACCACAAAACGATCACACAGGCTGGAAAAATCAGTAATCCGAATCCCTAGCCAAGTGAACATTCTGATGATGCAATGTTGTACTGGCATATTAGAATGGTCAGGACAGGAATGGCGACCAGTAGAAATGAAAAGTTGGAGGGGTGTCCAATTGTACGGCACCAACGTGCACTCGTAACAACCTGCCTCCATGGTTCCTATCCACTAATGACGTAACCCGTTTGACTCAGATGAACACGTTAGAAAGAGAAATCAAGAGGATCTGATGTTACTGCAATAAAGGGCAATTGTGGAAAGTCATGAAGTTAGAAATGGTCGATGCGTAATGAGTCGGTGGATATGGCAAGAAACTCACACAAATACAAATGTTACTGTACAGTGGAATAAACACTTCAGTCAAACTCAATAATGCGACATGCCAGAATATGTGCAAATGTACCTCAAACATGGGTGTGACAGCATTAAGCATCTGACGTTCGTTGTATTTCTCCGCATGAGGGCGGCCACGTGTAAAGAGAAATTGTCGATTAATCATGATGGTCTTACACATATCCGCGTGGTTATGGAACTTAATCGATCATCAGCATAAACGGCCAAAGACACATAAGGACGCAAGCTTCGGGTGGCGGTATGTTACTGGAGTTTTGTGAAGGCTGTGTCTCATAGCACCTGGATTATACGCTGAGTGATAGCGTCTGTATCTTATCTAGTCATAGCAGACGCGAAATGCCATGAATGTGACAATAACATTAATTGACATCTTAAGATGGTGACTGCGTCTGGTATTCCGTCAAAATTGTTGTCTTGTGACCAGGGGTAAAATAGATCATTGCATCTCCCTACGCAATTCTTCACTTCATCTAATTCAGTTCCATCTGCAATAAGAGAGCATCAGGTGAACAGTAGCTGACTATTACGATGGCGTCCACTCAAATGATGTTTGAGTGCACTGCACTAGCATAGAACAACAGGGAAGCTGAAATGGGAACGGACGGGACCCTAAAGGTTACTGACCCCATGCATCCAAATCTCCATACCAATATACATGTACAATATCAAACTAAGTGTGTGATTAATGATATCCAATGCCAACTTGTCAGGTTATTACTAAAACCTTCCTCGGCGTTCTAGTCCGCTTTAGGATAACGAATAGGTCCGCCCAAAAGGGATCAAAAGGTCACAGTGCAATATACATATATATATTCAAAAAGGACATATGCAATTTGTACAGGCTCCGGCGGAAAGTGGCAGCATAGTATTGGACTTGTGCCTTTTACAGATGATTTTGCTCAATTTAAATATCATAGGAAAGCTTCGGAAAAGACACATCATTCACATGTAGCCAATGTCATTCTAAGAAAGATAGAGCCTTAGTGATTGAACAAAGATAGAGCCTTCCATGCCAGATGCTATAAATCATTGTACGATAACAAAGAAGCTATCGCAATGTTTTCAATGATTGTAGTACAATATGTCAAGGCGGCCATTGTTTGGCGGACGATGAACACACGAAACGGGTCCTTTCGCATTGTATTCCGTCCAGATGGTGACCGATTGTATACACAGAGGCAACATAGTACACCTATAAGCAAGCAGTCTCAGGACTTTACCGTCCTGTCACTTTACACCTCCCCCTTCCTTCTATCTTTATATGAACATGTTGTACTCCCATACGGTACCAAACAAAATCAGTTCGCACAATGCTAAATACTAATATATATCATGCTAGTACTACTATCCTAGTCATTCGATCAGTGGACCTTTAACGCATCTAGATCAATGTACTCGATTCGTATTCCCGTTGTCACTAACTTGACAATATCACCATCGTTATTGATAACATCGATATGACCTTTGATAGTATAAACCACGCTCAACATATCTGTTGTATTAAATTTGAAATTCACTTCCCTTGCCGTTAACAAAGACTTGATTTGTAAGTAATATAGGATAAGAACACAATTGAAATATGCAGTTGTGTTAATGTCATAAGAGTTAGAATATCGCTTCTTATCTGAAGCTACGCAGGCTCAGAATGTCCGGATGTTGAATTCAACTTCAATAAGCATCTGTAATTCGAGGCACCTTAGGGAATTAGGTCAAAGTTGTTCTCACTTCAGCATTGAAACGTAGGTATGATGTCGTATTTACAATACTATTGTGACAAGAGTTTGAGCTGCTTCTCTCACTTAATAACTAAAACATTATGATCACATGATGGTCTCAATAAAAACGACTGCGAATATTGAATGTATCATTTATTTAGTGCTGTCGATATGTTTATACAGCCATCCAATGAGAACACTGATATTCCGTGCATGAGCTGGGTTAGCATAGATCGGACTCATGGGTCCATTCACACTAGGTCTGGTCGTGCTTGTTAGGAGATACAGGACTAATGCAGTTGTTTACAATAA
The DNA here is from genome assembly GCA_034190875.2 of Urechis unicinctus. NCBI lineage: Eukaryota > Metazoa > Annelida > Polychaeta > Xenopneusta > Urechidae > Urechis > Urechis unicinctus. Next base: position 1,554,109 of record CM067354.1, read on the forward strand.
CGTTAATACCTTCACAGCGCTATTTGCTGAGCAGCCACTTAATAAAACATCTATCTTTTCCTCTCGTTAGTCTGTGTATGTAAAAGAATACAATGTATAAATTGCAATTTGGCTTATTTTTTTAAATGTGTTACGTCACGTCCGTTTCGGCACATGCGCTTCGGCACGTAGGCTTCGTCACTTGTGTTTCGTCGTGTGTGTTTCGTCGTGTGTGTTTTGTCATGTCTGTTTTGACACGTATATTATGTGCATAGCTGCGTGTGCTTTGTCGAGCATGTACTGACACGTGTGTTGTCACGTGTCGTACGTGTTTAGACATGTGTGTTTTGTTACGTGTGTTTTTTAATGTGTGCTTACCTACACATCATGCACAAAATACAGTTTAATCAGAACACTTTTCAATTCGAGCAGCGTTGATTTTCTGGCAATTGACATGGTCAGCTAAAAATTCAGTCATCGCCATATATTCAAATACTTAAGTAGGAAATGAAACGTACTGAAGGTTATCATTAAATCACAATATATGGCAGCTGTGTTTGACTACAGGGCGATATATTTTGTACGCGCAATGAATCCCTCGACTTAGAACCGTATGGCTTGTGAAGATGCGCAATACAGCAGGCAAAGGAACACTTTGGCAACGTAGATAAAACAGATACTGCATTTATCAACGAATGACAGAGCAATTTGTGAAATTGACCTAACATTTGGGTGATAGTTTGCATGTGGCTCATTCAACTCTGGTTCCGAGCTTCCCATTCATGGTTCCCGGAGTACTTGTACATTTACCCAATGATGCTGTGATGACGATACCAAAGCTTAGATAACGCTACTACACAGCCATGACGATGTTACCACCGACACGAAGACTCTACTACCGCTTTGATGACGTTACAACAGCTGTGATGACGTTGCTACGGCTGTTATGACGTTACCACAGTTGTGTTTGCGTTACCACCTCAGGGATGACGTTTCGATCGCAGCGATGACATGTCACCGATGCGCTGCTAGGACTATGACACTGCTACCAATGTGATGACGTTATCACCGATGATGCGACATTGTCCGTGTTTCGATGACGTTTCAAATGCTGTTATGGTCTTGCTATCTTTGTGTTGTCAAGTAATTTCAACTTGGCACATGGCCGCTCGTGTGGAGTATTAGCTTGTAACGGCAGCTTCTATGGATGCTCATCTGGGGCTAGAATCGTCCATCCAGTGTACCGGTACCGACGTTTTACACCTGTAACAATAAACAATTATTAATGTACCGATTGTGAAAAAAAATGGCAATAACTGCAAATCACACAAAGCAATTACCGAACGTTTGTACCAATAGCTTGAGGACATCGTGCATTTAAAACTGGAAACTGACCTTGATACTATAGAGCTCAATCAGCTGGTAATGCACAGCGAATGTAACCAAGGACATCGTTACTTTCACTGAAGTTTCACTAAATTAACAGCGAGGGATCCTTCTTAAACAAGATGCTGTATATTCTATTTTGTCCAGTATTTTTACCGTTTCAACTAGTTAACAATATTAGCATGTACGATAAAACTGACACTGTAGATTGAATTTATTTTTGCTCTGAACTAACATATATTTACAAAGGAGGCTTGTTTATATTGTTCACAACTATTTAACTTGCTTAAAACACATTATTCGAGGCAGGTCCATAACATTTCAAACCACACCTTATTAACTATGATTTATAGAATTGAGTTAGATTCTAATATAGACTAAAATTTTAAAACAAAAGAACTATATATCAACACTATATGACCTACCCGTCGATAGAAGCCATTAACCAGATGATGGATAGCACCGGTTGTTATTGCTCTGATGTGATCAAACTTTCGTTGCTGTCAATATTTCGCCGATGAGCAGTCACGTGCAGGTGTAATGTGAACGGCGCTGTTCAATTTGCAGTACGCCTCTGTATGAGCGCGACATAAGGATCGGTGCCCTGAGCCGTTATATATGATATCAACATAATCCAGGTCATACAATCTGCATTGGCTGCCATCTCCCGAATGAAATAATTTACTCGACCAAATGTCATGATGTCAATGAAGCATTACTTACAAGGTAGAATGACTTTCCATCTCTGTTGGATTCTCTGGTCGCTGTGCTTCGGTTCTTTACCGTAAGATATGCTGCGCACGTCATGCGGTCATAGAATACACGTGCACAAGAGATTGCTGCTGAATTGTGGCTGCTGACGTCCCGTTCCACAGCAGGCTACTTTAACAACTTGGTCTATTTTCTCAAGTAAATCATAATGGACTTTGGTTTGTACATAAATCATGGTACATTAAAAGCTGTGATGCTTTGTGGCTGTATTATTTGTACGAATATCATTTCCATGTTAGCAAGCGAATTTAGAGAGAAACTGTTGAGATGCTTGGCATTGCCATTTTCTCTAATGCAGTGCAGCAAGAACGTAACGAAAATCACGTCACTCAACACGACCACAAGGCGTCTCGCGTGAACATGACTGCTGCATGTTGCAGAAAAATGCTGCCTGCATTTGATATCCATTGTATATCTGTGGAATGTTGTACGTTATTGCAAACGGGGTATTTTACCAAGCCAAAAATTGCATCATTTAATTAAAATTGGCATTATTTAATTGAAATTGTCATCGTCGTAAGTTTGTAAGGAAATTTGCTATAAGTTTCGAATTCTCAAGTACCCTGCATGATTGAAACGCGCTCAGCAAAAACATTAACGAAATTGCATCATTTCGGTTATGTTTGCATGGTATACATCTAGGCGTGACACCTACAATTGTTTGCTTAAGTTAACATTTATCGAACCGAGTGTTTGGTACCAGTAACAAATCCACAGACGATATCCGTTCCAGAATAATGTCAAATGTCCATCTCATTACCACTTACTTTCTTTATTTGCTATTTATACGACATCGGTTATATTTTACTGAGCCTCGGCACTGTATGGCTGCTCATAGAAAGAGGTGTACATTCGACAATAGCTGATAAAGTGAGCGAGACTGTTCCACACGAGACCTTCCAATTCTTATATATGCGTAATAGTGGCCCATCCTATCAGTAATAGACGTATGACGCCACAGTAATGTGAAGATGGAATGCTTCACAGAGATAGCAGCCATATAACAGAATCAGAGATACAGTCCAACAAGATACAGCTTAAAGATGACTTCCACAATTGTGTCTTGATAGGATTTAATGCCAAGATCGACTCGCCATGCGATGCAGCAGCGTCAACATAAACCAAGCTGTAGGGAACGATAGTTCGCATTGAGCGCGTGTGCTGAAACAGAGTGCGCACGTTCATGTTTCATTCATTCACACACACACACACACGCTCCCATACACACACACACACATACACAAACACACACAGATGCACAAACACATATTTATGATATATATATATATATATATATATATATATATATGTATGGATAAATATATGTGCATATATAAGTATGTATTATATTTATATATAAATATATATATATATATATATATATATATATATACATATATGCATATTTATATATAGTATTTTGATGTTTGGATATCACCTACTCGTCCGACTTCAAACGAAGTAATTGTACTGAATTATCTGTCAACTAATGTTGTTATATGGGACGCTATGTCAGCGATTGTCATTTCGTTCGTCAAGACCAGATATACGACCCTTATCAGCAATCCTTGGCAAGCCACTTTTCTCAGTTCTCAGCCACATTTTTTATAATCAAAACGTCAGTCTAATAAGATGAAGAAATTGGATTGTGTCTAATATGGGTACAGATATTTTAGCGCCACGTCATATGTGGGTTCATTAACCTTTCTAATTAAGCTATTGACAGATAATTAAAATGCTGAGCTTTTTTCTCTATATTACCTGAGTTACAATTGTGATCTAGAACATCGTTTTCCTCTGAGTGCAATTTTTTTTAGCTTTAAATGGACAATGGGCGTTTCATGCAATATTCATAAGCGCTAGTTGTAATCCATTTACGAAAATTCATTAAAAGGGCACTTTACGGTCTTTAACACGAACGAGATGTGTGGTGTAGCGCATATGCTCGCAGGCATAATGGCAAAATTGAGGTTTGCATTCATTTGAGATATTACGTCCAAACGTTCTGCCCTGGTGGGTTTAAGATCATATGGGAGGGGATTGGGTATTATATCATATAATACCTTCACTGCCTTGTAGAGTATGCATCAAAGGCTTACCTATCGTCATAAATGTGCTCATGTTCATGAACTGATCCTTTGCTTTTAACGATGAAAAGTCTGTGTTGAAATACAGCACCATAGCATAATGGTGGCATTAAGCAACAGCTGGTATCATTCTTGTGACTCAGCCTCATAGAATCACACACGGGTGGTATAGAAAACGTACGATTAAATATTGACATATGTGAATAGTGCCTTTTGATCAGAATCCATTATCGTGAAAAACTTATAATTTTTTTTTTTACATGTACCAAAACGATACCAACTGAATCACGTTCGTTCAATATTTTATATTTTATGCAAACCCAACGTTTAGCCCGATTGCATTTTATCTACGGAACAATGGCTCGTTGAGGACGATACAAAACACTTGACAACGGAAACAGAATAATACGATTTCCGTATATGTAGTTACTAACCCAGTTGGTGCTCAGTGTATTATATTGGCAATCAAAGCATGGTTTTATGTTCGCAATGCCAAGATAACCCTACAGTCAGCTTGACAACTAAGTCATGACAACACGTTAGGGCTCTGTCGCTACAGCTTGTTTACTATGTAGCTGAACAGTTATGAGGCTATGGCTAAACGTAACATCATTCCATGAACATCAATAGCATGTGTAAAATATGGATATATATCCTTTCATTAACTGTTACGTTTACAACATCCGACCAAATGTTGTAACTGTTTTACATCATCAGCTGGGCCTCAATCGCTATTCAAGTATCCTGTTAATGTGGTTACCTACCTTTTCGGAGGTATGACGATGTAATCATCGGTCTGTACACATCGATAAATATGTACCTATCTGTATTTCTTTTCGTTTTCGAATGCCACCTGTTACAATAAGAAATGATAACCATTCACAATGGTAATATATTCATTGCTTAAGTACAGTGGAATAATCAAAATGGTCTGTTGTAACCGATAACTGCCAGTAGATTCATTAAAGCGCCAACAGGCGGTTTTAGGCTGCTGGTATGGCTAATTGCAGACAAATGCACATTCGTCACGACTAAGGCATATGCGAACTGATGAAAGTGACATTACCTTTATGGTTAACAGGCGTGCAGATCACAATTGTAGATGTTAACTGTTACCACCCACAAGTGAATTAGTCGAAACAGATTTCCCGACGAAGTCATCAGGCAGCATAACATTAAACTCCAAAGTCAATGATATGTTTTAGGTCTCACTGGTAGCTTAGTCCCATAATAACCGATGTTTTTATAACGCATTCTGTAAATAGAAACTTAACCAATCATTCTCGAACTGTCTTTGGCGTCGGCTACACTGCCTCCGTGATGAAATGGACGAAATATTCAAACTAGTACTTTTTATCGTTTATTCAATTGGATATACGTGGTATTCAATCCATTTCTAAACATAATGTTACAAGCAATACGGGCAAATGGAATTGGAAAAGATGGGAAGCACCAGCTGTCTCCATCCCTCCCGGCATGTACCAGCAAAATTTATCTGTCCTGGCGTGCTGAAGTGACGTCTGGCTTGAAGCATGTATGTAATGCGAGGTAGTGACGTAGGCAGACATAGCTGATAACATTTACTTTTAAGACACTTTTATACTGTTGTTTACACCAACGCTATTGCCCAATTTTAAGCCATTACGTGTGTGTCTATTAATCATTCATCGAATGTTTTATTATATATGGATTATTTTGATTTATGACGCATTATTCTGGACATTGTCGCCAGATCAGAGACAGAATATTATTCATACAGCTGCACGATAATGTTCTCATCGCAAATGTTCTTACTTAAGAAATACTGATTGCACAACCTAAGTTTGTACCTTGTCGATCCAGCATTAGAGACGATACAGACACGTTTTCAACTCAAGCGGCATTTTATTCACATACCCCAAATGCTTCTTGTGACAACAATTGGCTGAACGATTCCTTACGATTTTTCAATCGCTATCCCCACTTGGTTTATGGATTTTTTTAGTGTAATTCCTTATTTGTGACAGTACTTAACATTGAACTGAGCATGGCGCTTGGTAGATGCGAACAGAGATCCGGAGATAATACCTTAATGCCTGATAATGATTGAAATTTTATACCCGCAGTTATTTGACGCAGGCGCTAGCTGCTTACATATTGTGTTAAACGCAGCGCGGGGTTTATTTTTGAGGCGCCAATATCAATAAGAAATCAAAGATTATACCAGAGCTTCAGAGCTTGCCCCACCTTGTATGACAGTTAAACTTAAAAATTAACTGCTATTCTTTCATAATGTTTTGCTTATACGTGGATAATTTGTTGTCTGCATCGATATTTAAGCTGCTACTGGTAGGTTTCAATTTACCAGCCAGAAGTAATGGGTTCCGCTAAAGGCAATAATACCTGCTTTTTGCTATATTGCGATTGGTTATGTTTGCTAATAGCGTACCTTACGTTTACCCAAATACCTGTCTAATTAGTTAAATCAGTTTATGTCACAACATGCCATTTAAATGGATAGACACAGAAGAATGTCGCTACGAATTCCTCACAGTTTATGCCAATAACACGACAACAAATCTGTCAAACTTCGACTCTTAGCAGTGAGATATAATTTACTATATGTCAGAGAATTATTTTGAAGGAATCACATTGAGCAATGTCAAATAAACGGCTCTACTTCAAGATATCTAATACACTAGCCGTCGTTTGGGGTGATTGTTTATGTTGAAAGCCTCCCTACATAACTAATTGTTTGATAATATAAACATCGTCTTTTATATTGGCAAATATGTGAAAGTCGGCTGTGAACACCATAAAACTATTCCCTTGATATTGTTGTGGGGCATTTTATTAGATACCTGATATGATACAAGATAAGGTTAGATATTGTGCGAATCCACAACACATCCATGTATACAAATAAACTGCTATTTGGCTCTATTCGTCCAGAGATTCGTCTATCATGAGCAATTTAGTCATGCGCCATGTGATTAAAGCAGCTGCCATTGCTAAACGAAGCTCATGACTACGTCTAGTTGGATAAGCCCAAAGGAAACGTCGATTACACGCGGAGTGAGCGGGACCAGCAGGATTCTATTACCCTAATAGTGAAGTGCAACCAATTATTCTTTAAGTGCATACGACTGCAAAAAACGATTTTTGCTTGCAGCTCATATTACAGAGTATGTACTCTACATCGGCTTCACAATTTCTCAGCCATTGGTTCGACGCTTTATGCATCATAAAGGGGACATCAATGTGTAGATGTTTGGAATATTCTGAAGGATCAATCGATTGCTGATTGCCGCATGTTTTTGGAATTGACATCGACAAAGGGTTGGGTAACTAACTGCAAGAAGAAAAGTGTGTAAATGTTAGCGTGTTAATTTACAAAAGCACACCCTTTTAACGTGATTGAAATGTGTATCTTGTAAATGTCGATATTATTCAAATGTTGCTAAATATTTATCCATGCTTAGCTTTTATATCACCCACACGGCCAATTAACCTAGCAAGATATGATGGGTGGCGCTATATTAATAGTCGCATGTGATAAATTATCTGCTATCAATAACATTTTTCCGTTGCCCAAGTAAAGTTACATAATTTGCAAAACCCATCAGGCCGGCGCTGTTCAGTGAGCATTGCGTCCGCGTGGCAACACAGCCTAGCTCTTTGAAGTAATTGACGGACATCCGGTCACAACGTCTCGTGTTGGTGGATTTACATTGGCGCAGAAATCTCCATGGGATTCGTCTTTTTATGTCACGCTGTCGCAATATTTACTACCTCGCACGAAGGCCTTTCTCAAATTGATTCTCGTAACGCTTAACTCTGCTTTGTATGCAGGTTCATATAATTCTGTGCTAAGGAAGACATGCGCTGTCAGTCTGCATTTCTATTTAATGAGCATTGTTGCTGAATTTTGGCGGGAGACAATAAGCTGACCTATCACCCTTGCTTTACGAAATATACACGTTTAATTCTGCCAGGTTGCTACCTTGGCTTTCCAGATACACAGCAAAATATATTAATTATCAAACTTTTACGCGTTTTTTTTTCATGAACACTCATCAGAAATATGTCCTTATATGCATTGCCGTGACGGTGAACGTATTCACCCGCGCATCCTTCCATTCATTTTTGAACTACGTGACAATATGCAAATTTGAATCGAGTAAGTCATTAATATAAATGGAGGAAATTGTTGAAAATACATCTAGTTCAATATTATACTGGTGTTCAGTGCCATCCGTAGAATGCGATTTACTAATAGCAGACTACATAGCTACTGGGACATTCTGTTCTTCAACATTTATAACAATTATCTTGTCAAACGGTCCAACAGGGAGGCCTAAATAGACAGTTAGCGGACCATGATCCGGTATAAGTCAAATATTTATACCAGGAAATTTCATTTGTATGAGTCTCCATTTGTTGTGTCAATTAACTAATTACTAACTGTTTCACTTCCATGACTTATTCACACCCAGTCCTGCCGCCAATTTGGCCCACCACGATGCCGGGTGGTGACTGGGTCTCAGCACTTCATAGATTGCTACAAACACTGCTATGCCAGCTTCACATTACCAACACTACTACACCAGCTTCCCACCTGCAACACTACTGCGCTTCACACAACCACTACCGCTACGCTAGTTTGAAACAACAAACACCGGTATGCTAGCTTCCCGCAGCTTTCACCACTATGCAAGCTTCCCATAACCAACACATCAGCCAACACCGCCACACCACCTTCCCACAACCGACACTGCTACGTCATCATCCCACATCTAACACCACTACGCCAGCATCCAACAGCAAACACCGCCACACCACCTTCCCACAACCAACACTGCTACGTCATCATCCCACATCTTACACCACTACGCCAGCATCCAACAGCCAACACCGTCACACCTCCTTCCCACAACCAGCACTGCTACTTTGGCATTCCACCTATCACCTATCCCACATCTACGCCTGCTTCCCACCTCCTCTGTGGTTGATTGTGTTTGAACCATGTACATTATGGCATCCACACACTGTTAGTCTGGTATCTAACTGCGGTGATTAAAGCCACAGAACAAATGTTAGCAGCTCACAATTTAATCTGAAATTGACGATATCAGACAGTATGCAGACATTTTAGAGCTTTATCGAGCTTAAATGTAGCGTAAAAGACCAGGAATTTAGCGTAGTCTAACTGGCAGAAGGAATCAAGGGGCGCCTGAAGTTGTTCACATGTGGCCAAGTATTGTCGATGGTGTTTGTGTACTCGGCCCGATTGGCATGCTAGGCTACAGGGTGTTCTCGTACAGGGGTATCGTTTGATTCAAGTGACTTTCCTTGGCAGACTGATCGATGTATACACTGAGGGTTAAGTATAATCAAACACTCTGTTGAATATCAAGTTGGCGGTAAGGGATAATCATCATATTGTGCATATGAATTATAAATTATAACTGTTTCTTTATTGAACTATTTAAGATCAATGATAAAGTCCCCCAGCTCACCCGGACGCTACACCCATCCGTTATTCCCATTGTGGTGATTAGATAGGTCACAGCATAATGGGAAGATGGACTAGACGGCCGAAGACAAAGATGTCTAACGCCGTTTCTGAGTCACCCAGACACCGCGACGATTACCCGTCGGCATAAGCGAACTTAGTCGCGTACTATGTACAAGAACAACATAGATAAAGCATGTGTTTTATCGATTCAGCAAAACATTCATCAGCAAAATTCTCTACTGCGGCTTATATAGAAGCCAAGATATTTCTTGACGCGGAGGGTGTTGGCCTAATGTGACTAATTATTCATTGTTATCAACATTTTGCCTCTGTTCCAAGTAACGGTAAATCATTCTCAAGCGCAATATCAATGGAGCTGTTTAATTACCAGTAAGTCTCTTTGTAAGCGCGGCGCACGACTCGGTACCCTGTGCTGTAATTAATGAACATTAGGTCATGCCATAACTTGCTGGTTTTACATCCGCCGGAAAGTCACGTGGGGGAATATTTCCGTGACAAAATGTTGCGTTGCAAATAAGACAATATCTACGAGGTAGCGCAACTGCCTTGGTCTGTTGGATTCTGCTTTTGTTGAACTCATCTTTCATCCCATGACCAGGCACTGACGAGGGTCCTGTGGGATACACTAACAGAGACATTTGCTGGCAGGATACATTTGCCAAGGTTTATTGGTATAGGGCCGTTCTTCTGAGTCATGACTGCAGATCTCTCTTCGACCTCTCACTCTCTCCTTCTTTAAAAGAATTAAATATCAACTCAGCCAATTATTGTGCGTCTCATAACCGTCTCTGCCGACTTTTTTGATACCCATGTGTATCACAGTTAACGTCGTCACCCTGTAATGATTTGACCCAAACAAATTGTCATAATTTATATGAGTTAAGAAAGGATAAAATAATGGGCAATCGATTATATGCATATTTCCTCTTAATCGACTACACAAGCCGGTAACCTTATATGTTAATTATATTCTATACTATCTTAGATCAAATGCAACGAACGATCCATCCATTGCCGCGCCTTTCTTCTCTCGTCAATTGCCACAAATGTTATTTTCGTGGGTGATGGTCAATGTTGAAATCTTTATATTCATTTACGGTCTGCATGATTTATTTGGCATGCTATATCGCCGGGACTTCCATTCCAGCCACAGCCTGCGTGTTCTATATGCAGCCAGGTACCCTTTTCGCCGTGAGAGAGGTGGATAACGGCGCCGCGTTATGCAATGGTACACTGATGCAATGTGGACACCACACTCAGGCGAACACTGAGCCTCACATTGATCATATCAATCTTGCTTCGTCTGCAATGAAAGCTCGAGAGGTAACATCAGTCAGTCCAAATATTCCCCGAACAACATATTTGGTCGCCAGAAAGCTTAAATATATCTTGTATTCTCTTATATAGTCCAAGGGTGTTAGGATAAAATAAGTCAGTGAGGGGTTGGGTTCAATTCAAAGTGGCTTTATTGTAATAATTATAGTAATATAACAATGGGTTTAGAGGGGGTCATCATTATAGTGCATTATTATTACATAATCTCTTCTATAATTGCCGGCTGTCTTAATTAAGATACATAGGTCAGGACTGGGGTCACAGCTCACCTGCTTTAATGCAATAATAATGATGATATAATGGGATATAATGTTTCTCCGCCATAGCATTAATGTGTTACACTTTGATTCATAATATTCCGGACCATGGGAGGCCACCAGTGAACTGCTGACTGTGTCTTCCCATTTTCAACAGATCAGCATTCGTTTTCTGTTTCCACATTCTAGAGGCCTACTGCTGCACTTGGTATTATCTCTCATGTAAAGTACGGAAAGAAGCGGTGTCGAGCTGGAGTCAAGGCAAAGCTTCGTGTCACATTACCCCACGATGGTCTAGCCACAAATGGTATTGGCATAGCATGTATAATGTGCTAGTGAGCTGTCGAGCCCGGCAATTCAGTTGACGGCTACACATCCACGATATTGTTGAAATGGCAGCGAGATTGACGGCAGGTTCAAATGGTGCGGGGCGAGATATCTATCAGGAAGAAAAGGGTCTATTTTTACCTCAGAATTTCTTATTGTGTCTTTTTATCACCATATAACTTTTTTCCTAATATTTAATTTAAGGCCATTTGTTATTAGCCGAGTGTTTAAGTTGTTAACTGCAGATATTATTTCCGAGTTTATAGGTGTTCTTGCTATTCGTGTATCTTAAATTTCTACTTTCCTCATACGTATATAGTTACATAACATTGCATCAATCACAAGTGTAACCAATGTCTTACGACGACGGTAACTGCTTTGTCATGATTGTGTCATGTTGATTGCCCAGTGCTTTTGTTAACTGCAATTTGTTTTTGTTTTCAAATGCCTCCTCATGCAATAAGGAATGGTGATCATTCACACAACGCACAATGGTAACATCTTCATTGCTTACGCGGAGGGGAGTAATCAAAAAGGTCTGTTGCCGCCAGTAATTGCCAATAGATTCATTACAGCGTCAACAGGCGGTAATAAGCGAACTAAGCTGCTCTTATCGCTGTTGTTGCAACTAGATGCACAATCATCAGCAGCAAGGCATATGCTAACGCGTGTATGTCATATTACCTCTATTTGTGATTAACAGGCGTGTAGATCACAATCGCTCCAGTCAACTGTTACCATCCGGTAATGCTTCTTCTGATGAATTAGTGCTACAAAGATGTCCCTACGAAGTCATCATTTGGTAGCTTACCGTTACCACTGTAGTTAAATGAGCCATTATACTCCAATGTAAATCATATGTGTTGGGTCCACTAGAAGAAAAAAAGAAGCTGAGGCCCAGATTAATTACATCTGTAAATAGAGACGTAGCCAATCATCCTAGCTTGCCTATAATGTTAGCCACAGTACCTCAGTATTGCTTGATATCGTTGCTCTAGCCATGTGGGAACGCGTGGCATTCAAACCATTTGTAACCATAATGTTACAAGCAAGACGGGAAAATAGAATTGGCAAAGAAGGGATGCACCAGCTGTCAGCTTCTGCCCCGGTATGAACCAGCTATCTGTATCTATCCCGGAATGCACCAGCTATATGCATCTACATCCAAATGTACCAGCTGTCTTTCTCTGTCCCAGCATGCACCAGCGGTCTGCATATGTCCCGCAATGCTGAAGTGACGTCCAAGTTCAAGCATGTGCCTAATGCAAGGTAGAGACACAAATAGACATAGCTCATGACATGTACTGTTAAGACACTTTTATACTGTTATTTACACCAGCGTTATTGTGCACACTTAATCTATTACGTATGTGTCTTTTATTTATTCATTAAATGCGCAATTATTTAACGATTATTATAATTTGTGACGTATTATTCTAGACTAGAATTCGATGTTTAATTTACTATTTTTTTGGTAACTTGCTCTTTAAATAAATCTTTAATCATTAGGATTTACTATTGATAGGAAATAATTTAGAGACTAAAACAAGTTGCTTTCACTGTAGCTGCGATAACATAAATAAGATACAAGGCAACACAGGCACTTAAGTCAGCACCCCCGATCGACAGTGACATGTATAATAATATAAGTTTGGACATATCTGTGGGTAAAACACTCGTCAAATTCAGACAATCATCTGCCAAACCGACGTTTTGGAGACATTTTTGGTTCACATATATATACGATGAATTATATCAATACGTTTATGGTACTTATTCTTGCTAGTTATTTTACAAATGAGTGAATATTTGCACTGGAACTAACCAGACGCTGTATGAGGTGAAGGCACTGGATATCTCATTTGTAACAGCTAAATTTTTCTCAGACAAGCCATTTTAAAGAGGGAACAATGCTCAAGTCAACCCAAAACGACTCTCTTAGTATGTGATTACAGTGTGATCGTACTCTATCGACTTGCCATGTAATTACAGTGTGATCGTACCTTATCGACTTCCGATGTAATTACAATGTCATCGTACTTTATCGACGTGCGGTATGCCTTTTTGCCCCATGTGGAAAACACAGATTTCGGCGCGTTTTTGTACATTATAAATTATCATGCAAATAATGTCCAGAGAATAAATTGCTCTCTCAAGTCCCCAGACCTCATTTGCGCGATGATCTGTTTGTTTTGGTCTAGTAATATTGATCTCCTTGTGGTGTATTTAGCTCGTGACTGCCCTGTTGCCTGACTAATAATTCATTAACAACCAGCAAACTAATCATTAAACTCCTAGGTGAACCTGCTGATATGCAAGATTAGTCAATTCAATCTAAGTTTTAACTCCTGATGTCTTCGCAAATTGAGGAAACATTAAATCCAAGAACACTCATTTCAAATATAATTCGCGATTATCGCTCATACACCACGTAATATATTTATAGAAAATAGCGGCCGGCTATAGTGGCTTATCAAATGAAATTCGAGGATGATAACTGAACAAACCTTATATTTACATTATTATAAAAAAAAATGGACCATGAACCGATCAGCGTGTCAGGCGAAACTAATGTTATTTTGCCAAGCCTCGCCAAGATATCGGTGTCAATAACCCTCCCAGGATGTACAGCGTATAGCAGCCACCCCACGTCCCCAGGGAGAATATAACCAATCCACTCCAAAAGAGCCTTACTCGTCGTCAAACGTTGCGTTGTCGAACTCCATGTGCATTAAATTTATACTGGGATAATTCATTTGCCATCATGAGAAGTAGTGTTAACGATCATAAGCTTAACCAAAATCACAGGGCATTCGAACCGCTCAGGGAAAATGACATGCGCCAGTCTTTGGTCATTTCAAAAAACCCAAGCACCATTGACCAGAACCAACCGCTACTGGTCTGCTTTCCCAACCTGAGTGCTGACGACATCATTGTCCAGGGGACAACCCAGCTGGCCCTTACACTCCTGCTGATCTCAACTGTCGCCATCTGCTGTATTGTGCAAAACCTGGGCCGTGCTGAAGTCAAGTAAACGATCATAAAAAATTCTGGCAACTAGGTAATATCAAACGATGATAGCGACGTGTACAACTGTTACGGGGCCCATGAGACAGCAAACACACAGCACCAGGTCATCGACGCTACCGATGAAACAAATGGTTATCATTCCTGCTGCCCATTACACAAGGAATTATACCAAGTGATATACTGAAGTAAGCTCCATGGCCTCGATTGCAATGCTTGTTGAAGGTGCCCTTATCAACGCCATTGCATTATCTGGGAGCAACCGTATATTTCCCATGTAACGAAACTCTCAGCTGGACGCGGATCGTAAACACCATGATGTTCCTGTCGAACAGCTTCATTATGCACAGGCAGCATGGACTGCGCACTGAGCTGCATGACATCATCAAGCATCTAAGCCGCCAGAGAAAGCTGTGTGCACATTCCAGGATGTCAACAGCGCTATGCGTGAGTACTCCCTGGTCACAGGGAAATCCGCCAACTCATTGGAACCAGAGCACACCCTGGTCGCAAGGAATTCCACCAACCCACTGGAGCCAGAGCCCAACTCTTTGACTATTTGCCCTCGGATGATCAAAGGGGACATTAGGCGACGTTCATTTATCCAAGGGATGGCTGCGACTGGCCTGGTTGCCTACAGACTCGCTAATTATTTTTCGGCCATGGAACGACCATTTTGTACATTTGGAGCTCTGATGATACTTATGTCGTGGAGTTAAAACTTTGATCTAGTGAACTATTAACAGAGTGGATATCTTGGTTGCAAAGCGTTGTCTCTGCAATACACAATGAAAAAAACCCAAGAACGCTACATAAAAGCCCTCTTCCATGGTACTAGGACGTTTGGTCGGGTTCCAAGAGCAAAGCTTCCCTTCTGGTGTGGGCATTTTCTATCTCTATCAGCCTGTTGAGCTGGAGCAGGGCCGCCGTCGTGCTACTGACCCCGTGTGGTCACTCAATGTCCTGATGAGTGCACCCGCTCTTTTTCGGTTGCACTCTAGGCAGGTAAGTCCCACATTCCCCTGACAGTATCCTCTGTTGTTGTCCAGCCGATCGACAGTGAACTGGGCTGGTTGGCAAATATGATCAGGATATTGCATGTTGCGCAGTGGTTCTTCTGTGCGCTCCTAAACCCTTAAATGTGGCAAACCTGAAACTTGAAACCTGGCCTTTTTTCTTTGCCGTCCTGGCGCTTGTAGCCGACAAGCTTGTGCTGAATTACCTCAAAGAGCTCCAACAAGGTTGTTGATCTATCTTCTGAATCCTACAGAGGAAGGCAGGTTAAACGCTAGTGCCTGTACTCCACATGAGCCAACGCTAGGTAGGCTTTCTGTGGTTTTTGGACGGTTGGGCTCTGCAAGTTGTGAACTATGAGAGCATTACCAAGTTGTCAGCTATCCGTTTTAATAGCGGTCTCTGCAGCTTCGATAGACACCTTGACGATGTCATTGAGAACGAGTACCTCGGTAAGGTATGTACACCGTTGTCTTCTACAGTTTTTCTTGTGCTCGAACCGTACAGACAACGGTGAGTCTGGATAGCTTGTCTTGTGTCTCTGCTTTAGCAGCTCCAAGGCCTTGTCGTGGACCATCTGGCATTTTAGCCGTTAGAAAGCAGGACAATGCACTAATAGTTATGCAGGACAATAATATAGTATTTATGCAGGACAATACACTAGTAGCCAGGAAGGACAAACACTAGTAGTCATTCAGGTCAAATACACTAGAAGTCATGCAGGACATAACGCATTTACACAGATACCATTCCAAGTTGGTTTTGATCGATAGAAGAAAATTAATATAAACTCACATGTTTAAAAGCAATTTAAGTAAAACCTACCCGCTTATAGAGGAATATAACTCTCCAATCTTTGAATGAATGTAGCACAGCTTGCTCTGGTACTAGTGTGACATATTAGTAGCGTTTCACAATACGCAAATCTCACAGTACCCCGAGATGACTACTGGTGGCCTTGTCTAACCGAACTTCGCAGTACCTGACCTTCCCTGACCTTCCCTGCATTTGAACTTTCCCAAACCTGACCTTCCGTGCAAATGGCTTTTCCTGCATTTAACCTTCCCCAACCCTGATCTTCCCTAAACCGGATCTTTCCAGCACCTGATATAAGAACAAAGACACTACCACAAGCTGTATGACTTACAATGAAGCAATGCTCGCCTCATTGATCCCTCATTGTGGTAATCCTGTTGTTAAATGTCGTACAGTCACTACTGACAGAGACGACATAGTTGTAACGCTATTCCTACACAAGAATCTGACCACAAAAAAATAATTTGCTTTATTTTTTTGGGACTGTATTGTAGCCACTCATGACTTGGTTTGTATCATTCTCGGCTTTTCACGGAAGTTAAGATAAACTGTGGGCTCTTTGTAACAGATAGTTTTGTCTGACAAAGGACGCTCGATCATAATATTCATAATATCAACTGCTGAAGTCGCTTGGAGCATTTGCGATTCTGACCTATCAGTGCTGGGATCTGCAATTGCGAAAGATGCACAGTCCCTAATAAAACAACCCTGTTTATAGAATGCGACGATGTAGGGCAGGTACGTGGGGGCACGCATCACATAACTATTAGGCAACGTGAATCTTTCATGCATTTGATGTAAAGCATGGATACCTATGCAGTTGAGCAGTTTGGCATACTGTTTTTATGGGCACTTTAGAAGGAGGCTGACATGAGAACATAAGTATAATATTTGATACGTTCTGATATATGGGGTCAAAAAGACAGAACCTTAGGCATGTTGCATCGGCAGACGGTGAATCACTCCAGCGATTGCATAGACACATGTTTGTTCAATGGTCCTATCTGATCACGCCGCTCATTGGCGCAACAAACCCATCAGTCGAGCTCCTCAAGTCAATTAGGTAACTCTGCAAATCGGCAGGGTTGAAGTACGATTGATACCTCGGATTTTATCATTTCAGACAGCTCGAGCAACCGATGCAAGCACAACGGAAGTAAATAAGAAGAATATATGCAATTAATACTCTGGCTCTTGGGGTGACTGGTTGGTTGCAATAGGCTGGTACCTTTTGCAGTTGATTTGTATCAAACCCGTCGCTATAGAAATAGCTTCTGACAATGATAGATCGTACGGATGGAACTTATATATGTCATCCAACAAGTATAATATGATATCTCTTTCTCTCTATCATATATATATTTATATATATATATTGGCTATCGGATATTATACCATCTCTACACAACATATACAGCGCTCGGGTCAGCCTCCCGATTAGGACTATATATTAGCTGTCTGTAAGCTCTTCGTCAGATTGATGACACATCTGTAGAAAGCAGTGCAACAGACGGGCACACATTGTCAGGTCTCCGTCGACGATGAAACAGCCATCTTCAAGAGGGTTATTTCTGACGCAAATGACTACATGATTTCTACAAAGCAAATCGATTGCATAACGCAATTGCATTCCCAAAGTATCTTCCACATAGTTAGCTTTCACATAAGGATGAAATCGGACAAAAAGGCTCTCATCCGAACGCGTCGTTGTTGCATGAATATTCCCCGAAATCAGCGAACGCATCGGCAAGCACCTTCTATGGATCTCACCACAAAAAGTCGACTAGGGATCAAATTCCCTGGCGTTGACCCTACAGACTATAATTACATTGACAAGCAACCAATGACTTGGGATCACCCTGACTCGACCCAACAGCTCGACCTTACTGCAGACTGGGGATCACCCTGACTAGACCTAGCTGGTAAAACATGTTAAGGTGGCAGTTGGGATACGAAAAATATGTCAGAATATAACAATCATGACACCGAGTAGTGCCTGGTAAACACAAGCACTTAAGCGGACCAGTCTCAGCATCATAAACATCCTAACCCATCACTGCGCTATATTACCACTTTGATAATACTCACGCATAAACTCCCTGCTTCATGTTATTGTGTTTCATCTGTAATGCTTAAGCGTCAGGGAAGTGTTGGTGATTTCAGTCATCACATGGCGCTGGCTGTGTAAACGGCGGCTACATGTTGTCAGGAATCATTGGGGGCAGTGATTAGTGACTGCCGCCCGTGTTCAATTAGTCATAGACAAATCAACAAAGACAACAATTTATTTCGTTATACAAATACTGATTTAAACATAGGGTTGGTTGCTTTGTGATCTTAGACAAACGCCTCTCCTCCTTCCTGACTGCTACATTGAAAAGCGCCCTTGCCCTTGCATGCATACAGAGCGACATATAGACAGGTTCCATATATAGGTTTTGCAGCCATGCCTTGCAAATATATTTATACATACCTTTTTTCTTCAATATGGGACGCTTACGTAGGTTTACTGATTCCGCGTTACTGATGAATCGTGTAACTTAATTGTTGACTTATATGACTTGCACATTACATTATTTACATGAGATGAGACACAGCTCTGAAATGGAATATAAAAGGTGCAGCGGCGGAATATCGATGCTCCCGGGATCTTCAAAGTTATCTGTTAATATATAATGAGCACCCACTTCCGCTGATTGGTGTCATTTTCGCAGAGCACCATTAATGTCAGAATATTGCATTAGCGCCGGTCAGTAATCGCAGGATCATAAACTTCCACATCCGTAACGTCCAGATGGCTTACGATGTTGGACGCGTTGTTGCATCATCCGACTTCATGTTAGACAAATCCCGACCTTACCGCTAGGAGTGACTGGTCATGCCTGCAATAATTAACAGACACGCAGTTATGAAATGCAATATTCTTATGAATGCAACATATTTGTCTCTAACATCTTAGGGAATAAGGGCATGGACATCGGATTAGCATAGTTACTGCTTTATGAGGCTCAACTACTAGTCAATACATCCCAACTCATCACAGCAGTGTGATTCGTTACCAGCAGCAGGATATGCTTTGATCTTCATCTCAGACAGCTAGTGGTTGTCCAATAAAAAACCGCAGTGAGAGTAAAAGGTAACGGTACGTTGGATAAAGTTTAGAGGGTTATACACAGTCGATGCCGGCTCTTTGAGATGACTGGCCGTGCGGCAATAGATTGGTGCTTCTTTAAATTGACTGACAGTGTGGCAATGACTTGGTGCCTCTCACAGCTGATTTATATTGAATTCATGGCCCATAGGGATGGTGCGGACAATGACACATCTTCACGGGGAACCAATATCACTCAAAGACGCGAAGTGACCTTCTACGCGAACGACCTTTGTTGGCAGCACAGCAACATAAGTTAATGTAAAGACATAACGTATCAGAAGTGGTATATGGCGAGATATACTACGTCGATAAATAGGGATATCATTGATTCGCTCTCCCGGTCAAAGTGTTGATCAATCTTTGTGGCTGGTATTTAGTGTAGCTTCTTGAGCAACCAGTAAGCTGCAGCGATTATCATGGATGTAGACAAAATGTCTGTGATGGATACCCATAGCTCTATGGTAACTTTTATTCCATACATCATTTTCCCCCGCCTCCAGCAGAGAGGGATAGGTTGTCATGTTAAGAAACTGCCAGCTGATATGGTGGTAATGTAGACATAAGTGCCAATAGACGAATGGCAGCACTATTTAAATTTTCATAGTTGCATAAGCTAACATAAACGGAAATAAAACATTATATGTGGACCAGCCTTTCATTCATTAAGCTGGTTTGGAGCAGCAGATAGTGTCGCTGGGCGGCAGTTGTTGGCTTCGGGCAACACTTGCTACCTTTGCCTGGTAAATGGGGCCACTTTCCCAAGATTACACATGCTGCGTTTCTGCTGGCACCGGCTACATCCACTTGACTCATGGCTAGATGCACATCTCTTGAGGTGTGAATCATGAAGTAAGCTGTCGTGTGACTCCATCATTCCAATAGTAGAGTACAAAGTCATGTTACTATATAACACATGCCGTTATAACCGGGATGAGCCGTACGCCTACCAGGCTTTATTCTCATCATCAGAGCGATTAATGAGTGGTTCAACATGCTACGTTGCACAAAGACCCCAGTAGATTCTGACAACGTATTTAAAATACTGAGTCCTTGATCTAGTTTAGCATTAAACTGGCACACCTGACCAAATTCAACATTATCCTGGTCCACATAATGCATTGCAATTAGTGATCGATCTAATTCAGCATTAACCTCGCCCACATAAAGCATTGATCCTGAGTGCTCGATCTGGTTAACTATTACCCTAGAACGCCTGTAGCTATGATATAAATGCTCGTAATACTGTAATTGAACCTTGTTTTGACACGCCAGAGGTAATGATGCTGAGAGTTCGATGTAATACGATATTAATTTGGCACTCTTAAGTGGTCTATCTGACACATTTACAGCGACACTTATGATGGCCATTTTAATCTTAAACGTTTCAGCCGAGTTACTTTTCGCGCTTATTGAGTTAGACTCAAGGATTCCAATTTGTTATGCTGTTGTTAGAATGATCGAATGACGCTTACGCACCATGCACATGGAGGTTGGGCATGCATAGGTTAATCGATTACCAGGACTTAAAGTCCAAATGAAAGTTTACTTAAGGGTCACTGAGGTCTCTGTACTGAATTACATCCGATTGGCTCAAGTCAATCTGATGTCGGGTGATTACGTCGTGTATGCAGAGTCGGTGATTACGTAGTGTATGCAGGATAAGCAGGCAGCTTACGTTTGGCACGAATAATCTCCTCATCAATGCGCCATAGATCACCACTTACAACGTCTCATCCGATACATATTTAATTATACCTAATCTGATCCTAAACAACTTGCTGAGACCAAACAAGAACCATTTCTAGTAGAGTTATCTACTATCAGCTGTGTCCTCTAACGTAGTTATTCCAAGTAGGCATTACTGGTATTGACGTGGTGTATGGTAACGGATACGCCATCAGCCAATCAGCAGCTATTCGCTTAATATATCCTTGAAATCGCTCTGAGGCTATGTGACTTTACTCTCTCATTATGGCTTTCCACATCCTTTCCGTCTCATTATGGCTTTCCACATCCTTTCCGTCTCATTATGGCTTTTGATTGCTTTCCACATCTTTTCTGTCTCACGATGGCTCCCTTCATCCTTTTTGTCTCATTATGGCTTACCTCATCATTTCCGTCTCAAGAGGGCTTTCTCCATCCTTTCTGTGTTATGATGGCTTACCTCATCCTTTCTGTCTCATGATGGCTTACCTCATCTTTTCTCTCTCATGATGGCTTACCTCATCTTTTCTGTCTCATTATGGCTTTCTCCATCATTTCCGTCTCATGATGGCTTTCTCCATCCTTTCCGTCTCATGATGGCTTTCTCCATCCTTTCTGTCTTATGATTGCTTACCTCATCCATTAAGTCGCATGATAGCCTACCTCAACCTTTCCTCGGCAGCAATCAGCAAACCTTCGATCAATGTGCCTTATGTCTGCAGTTCTACAGTGGCTACAAAATTGAAGGCATGGTGAGACTACCATGGTGAGGTTACTCATTTTCTTAATCGATATAAATTCTAACTTGCTCGTAATTATAATCAAAATACAATCCGATTTGTTAATTGTTGAAAAAATTCTAATGAGCATCAGAAACACTAATCGCGTTGTGTGACGTCCAGAACGAGTTCGCGTGTGAATGAGGAAAGGGTGATACAGTTGGCTCCTTTGATTTCATACCTTGTTGTTATATATAGATAGCGGTTTGGTGCTCGGAAGCTCGAGATCGGGAACCGAGCGCCTGATCTCCATACTCCGATGGATAAGACCTGTAGCAAAATACCACTCTGGTTTACGTGAACCATAGGCAGCTCATTAGGCTAGTCGGATTTAATATTGGAATCATTACTGTACAGAGCGGTAGTACATATCTCAAATGCGATTGAAACAGGCAATATTATACACACTAGGGCGTTAGATATGAGGAGACGTATTGTATTAATGGAATCCCCGTGGTGCATTTTTTCGCGATACCAGCGTGAATTAATGTCCTTATGTCACGCGTTCAGTATCAAAGACGACGTATGGACAGGCCTTTCCTTGCCTTGTCTGCTAACTTCTTATCAATCTTCATCAGCGCAACAGGGAGGTGTTGCTTGGTGTTACTGACCACTACTCGTAGTAGTCGTATCATTAGTCGCATCAGTAGTCACGATCTGATTCATATGAATGCTGTTGTTCAACGATTGAAGCAAAGCTTCCAGTTGTACACAAGATAAGGCAAAAGTTAGGGTTTTGAGCGTCATGTGTGAAGCTGGTAATTGTCAAATGTTTATTGGTACAGTTTTCCCAAATAGAGACTGGGACTACATCGAATATGGGATAATAGATGCATTTATCCTTGCATACATAAGGCTTGGGCGGTCCTCGGTGTCGAATGCACAAGGTCAAGCTCCTGCCTCACATAAAACTGCCTCATTTAGTATGCAAATAATCAACTGCTGTAATTGTTGTCCGTGACTACTGTGTCATTACACATCAAAATTGTATCAAACTGCGATGATATCGCGCTTGTTAAGGACTAGCATGTAGTAAAGTATTATCGAATAACAAAACCCAAGCCAGTTAGGGGAGTTCTTCTCAAGGTTATAAAATGTCCCCGGGTCTAACGGCTGGTTTATTTAAGTTGATAATGCGATGATGAAATATAGTCAAACTTTTTATGAGGTCACGTTTACTAAATGCATTATTTTGGAATAATCGATGGCATTGGAAAATAGTCAGCTGCCTTTAATGTCATTGCGCTGTCTTAACGGATCAACAATAGGTTCCCTCGACGTTTGCGTTGACCCCACCACCTCTCTGGTACGTCTGCTCCTCAGGATATCGGCCAATTAATAGGAAGTCCATACTTATCCTACTCAGCATTGTAAGCATAGCAGGTATCCCCATTCCTAACGTCGAGACGAGGTGGGGAAGCAATGACAAATAAGCACAATGCCATAGAGTGTAACTTGTGAATGCAGATGCTTATGAAGTAAACATGGGACCATCAGACTGCAAGATGTCGTTTTTCTTCCTACATCCAATCAGCAAGGACATGGACACTGCAATGGCGCACTCGTTTATTGTGAAGCCAGTTGGAGATCAATATATTTACACCCTATCCATCATAAATGCACTGCGGTATCAACTTGACAGGATGTATTCAGAACCTCGTCTGGCAACTTAGACAACTTGGGGTGACCAATCATGTAGCGCAATAGGAATAAATAAGATGATTATAGGCAATTTGTGTCGGCTCTTGGGGTGACTGGCTGCATAGCAATGTGTCGGTGCTTTGCAAAATCGGAAAAGTTTGTCCGTATACAATCTTTATGGAGCTTTTAAGATAAAACTAACTAAATGGCCAGTTCGGTATGCATTGCCGCTAGCTAATTATTGTCATTTCTGTGCAACCTAGGCTTTTAGAGTAGATGTATTTGACACCACATCAGCGTACACGGGAACAATTTGCATCAAGCAGTCCGTTGTCTGCGATGCCCATGGCTTGATGTTGCATCAGTGACGGTGCGATTTGGGGGGTATTTCCATTAAAAACTACCTGATAATATGCTTATAATGTTATTTGTAGCAACTATGAATGTTCATCGACATTTGTTTGGCATGTTCTAGCTGTTTGTAAAAATTGAAGCTCCCTTGGACCATCATTTTGTTCAATCATTTTGCCGTCACAGTTCCAGACTGCGCTCGTGGGTATTTACACTAGAGTTGTGCACAAGACTGCGTTAAATCAGTCTACAGACTGATGTGTGGCTTTAAGTCACAGACATTATATAGGCTCACTTTGTTCTGTGGCATTAACTCCGCCTGTGATTGACAGGCGGGGAGATTATATTGGCCTATGTCGACTGCTGGGATACTTGTATGCCTCATAACGAGCCTTCTTTAAAGAATTGCTTGAGGACGACTCCCGCAGAGCATGTATTGAGGCGTGTTATAGCGAACAGTCGTTATCAGACTGTGTCATCTATCATGATATTTAACTAATGCTTCTCGGTTACATCAGCATTTATCGCCGCTTCATGTAATCGAATGGAAATAATACTTATAACAGCATATTTTCTCGGACAGAAAACGTGTACCATCGACAGTTACCTCTCAACAAACAGACAACCACAGACGGACTATCCATATCGTACAGTACTACGCTAGTTACGGTCTGAAGTGAAGGAGTCAGTGACGCCATCTCCCAGACTACCGTTAGCGCAGCTTAATATGAGCCTATCCTTATTCAGATCAAGAAGATGCGGCATTAATGGAGTGTATTCATGTATATCACCAGCAGACGAAATTAACCATGCCATGAAAAAACACCAAATGTCCCACGAGAGAATTACTCCTGGCCGAGTTTTTGTCGTGTGGCATTGTCACGACCCACCTTGAAATCCGGTCAATCTTCATAATCATTATTTCAATTATATTCACTTCCTTGCCACCTCAGGCTATTCTGACAATCCTGATTTTCTATTCTAATTATACACGTAAAGTCGCGTATGGAGTACCGCGGTTGTCCTAAACAACATAATCATTTGGAAAGGTAACTAAGTGTGTATATGCGGCTAATTCAATTATTTATTCTTCTAAAATACTAATCATATATCAAAGGTGGCGGTTACCTTGAATAAAGCTCTTAAGATGCAAATAATTAATCCTAACCAATCACAATATGCCGATATATATTGCACAGACTTAAGTTGGATCAGCCATTTACTTGCCCCAACTTAAAATAACGGTCAAGGTTTGAGATCAAACATTGCTCCGCGAGGCGTGTTAGAGAGAGCAGTGGAGTGCTATTGAGACTTATTTATTGCTCTATTGCATTCGTCCTTGGTATGTGACCACTGATCCCCGAAGGCTTCATGAAAATCCTTCATAACTTTTCGATAT
This sequence comes from Urechis unicinctus, assembly GCA_034190875.2. Taxonomy (NCBI): domain Eukaryota; kingdom Metazoa; phylum Annelida; class Polychaeta; order Xenopneusta; family Urechidae; genus Urechis; species Urechis unicinctus. The sequence goes on from CM067354.1 coordinate 1,579,654, forward strand.
ATCTTTGCTAACAGACAAACAAACAGACAGACATCGGATGAAGAAATATTTCTACCTGGCGGAGGTAACTTCAGCCTTACGGGCACATCAGCGAGCGCTGTCTTTATCGCCATGTATTACGATATACTTTGTCGCAACAAGCCGATAATGTAATAAACGCGCCGTCGCTTTCCATACCAGTCGTGCCTGCCAACCCGCCGTCCAATTTCAAAATGGGTCAACCAAACTTGAAATTTCAAGTTGGGTCAAGACAATTTTAAAATTGACCGGATTTCAAGTTGGGTCGTAACAGTATAACGGGCTTTCATTTGTCATATGAGACCACATGAATGCGTTGTCATTTGCCTGGGGTTATTCTATTAGACTTTGGTGAGAACGCTTGTCGCTCTAGGTACGTCTTGTTTTTACGCCCTCAGATGAAGGTCATCCATCCAGACTCGGTATCCGTGGTAATCTCTGATGTTGGAATCACCGACAGACATACACTTTACTGCGTGTGATTTGCCAGCTCATGTTACAGATGCTCATGAGCTGGCTTAACTCATGCACAGTTCTTTCAATAGAGCTTACGTTACTGTTTGTAACTAAAAGTATCATCAGGCTATGATTCGCTCACACATAATATTCGTTATTAAAAACAATGTAGCTGGCAAGATGGCGAGCAACCAATGCCGAACACAACGCTGATATTTTGTTTATTTATCTTGACTGATCAGTAGAATTACAATAGACTGACACTGCAACCGGGCTCAGCTCCTGAATGAGCTTTTGCACCTGCTTCATGGTATAGATCTGTAAAATATGACTAGGTTTGCTGTCCATGATAGCAGCAGCTGTGGCAGTATGCATCGGAATGACATCATTCAAGCTGTCAGGGTCAATCATTCCCCAATGAAATACAAGTCTCAAGCAATCAAGAGTGAAATATCTATTCCAGAAACATAAATATTATCATAGTCAGTGAATTTATAAGCAAGAAATTTCCTTAGTGAAATTTGATATTATAGCCAGCAGAATCTAGAGAACTCGGCTCTCTCTCTCTCTCTCTCTCTCTCTCTCTCTCTCTCTCTCTCTCTCTCTCTCTCTCTCTCTCTCTCTCTCTCTCTCTCTCTCTCTCTCTCTCTCTCTCTCTCTCTCTCTCTCTCTCTCTCTCTCTCTCTCTCTCTCTCTCTCTCTCTCTCTCTCTCTCTCTCTCTCTCTCTCTCTCTCTCGCCGCAGCTGGATCGTAACTAAAGATCTTATAAATGTTATAATACTGTTAAAAGTCGATGACCAGTTGAAAATGTCTTAACGTGGAATCGAGACCCCACCCCTGAAGATATATATATATATATATATATATATATATATATATATATATATATATATATATATATATATATATATATATATATATATATATATATATATATATATATATATATATATATATATATATATATATATATATATATATAATGTTTGTTCTATTATATCACATTTTTACCTTCTTACCGACAACATATATAATGATTTGTTCTATGATGTCTTTCATGTCCTTAGGTTCTGCAACCATAAGTAATTGTATGAGTGTATGTTTGAACGCGGATTCAGTCTGCTCATTATAGTCGAATGTGTTATTATATGTCACGCTGTGTGTTTCTAATCATAAGGTAGCTCACAAGTCAAAAGGTAGCTCACATATTTTTCTGAGGTGTTTAAGAAAATATGATACCTTATATTTGTTTTGTTGGTGATATTTGTGTACAGTACAACATTGTTAATGCACTGGCGACTGCTTGACTTATTGTATATCATATTCTACAGACGGAGAAGTTCAGGAATGTTACATAAACTTTTATAAATATCTGGATATTTAGTCACTATCCAGTAGCACGTCCGCTCTGTGCACAATTCATCTGTTATACCATAGACTTGACCTCTAACGAGCACATTATTCCCCTCTATCTACAAAAGTATTGAAGCATGTTCCTATATGTTGCTTTCAGGTGTTTTGCAGAATAGGAATATGTGAGTGCTATAGTTCTCAAATTAGTCGTACATAGCAAAACTGGGACGCCTCAATGGAACGTCATTGCTCTCTAACAATACGAAGGGTTATGCAAGGTTAATGAAACTAAGAGGGTAAAAAACTAGTATAAATAACTCTGACTAGTATGGACTCGTAAATGAAATACGAAAACGAACCAGAAACAACAATTACCTATAAACTGTTAATCAGCCATTAATGATAACATACGATGACGACCCGCGACCTCTGCCGAATCATGGAATACCTCGATATACAGATAGAAATGCAGAGAAGGCAGCGTTCATCCGCCACAGTTGTACTGGTGCTGAGTGCACGAGCTGACTCAGCATTAATGTGATAAACAAAAATATGTGAGATATTTGAGAGAGCATCCAATGATTCATAGGAAGGTTTCATTATGCTTGTATAAATTCAGCCCTTGTCGGCGGTAGCTCAATCATCACAGGATGAGGAGTTACGTCATGCCTCATGGCTCAATGTATCTTACATCATAACTGGATAATTTACGAAGGCCTCAGCTAAATGTCGTTTCACTTCACGATATGATCCCTAACATGTAAACTGGTGGCCCGATTATTTTTAAATTTATTTTGTTTTGTAGAGGTTGTTAGTGTATAGCTGCCTATGTATTGTTCCAGTGCCGGACGGACAGGATCCAAATGACAATACTTCCGTGAAATTAAAGGAGATAAATGTTTACACACATTTTTGCAACCAACTGCCTCCCTGTCCCCAATACACAAAACAGTTACGCCCTACCTGAAACTTCAGTAGCCAGCAGTGCAGTAGCAGGACAGACATCAAAATCATTTTGCCCTGCCGGAATGATGAACCGGTCTTCTGTTGGTACGTCTCTACCTGTCATCATGCCCTACCAGCCTTAATCACGTTTGTTTTCAATTTGCTTTTAGACTCTATTCTACACATCGTGGTTGCAACTTTTGCGATAGGACTACATATGATTAACAATATATGTGTAATGCCGACACATTTTTCCACTGAGCAGACACACCAAGCTTTCGATATCTTTATGCTTAATGTACTAGATATATTGTATAACATAATTGAAGTACAAAGGAATGGCATAAACTGGACCTGCCCCTGCCCCTGCCAAATATTTCCTCAATAATTGAAGTCAATGATGCAATATCGAGGATGCCACACGAAGCCTCTTTTCCATCAGATTGTCTGACCTAAGCTATACCAATGAATAAAGCAGACATGCTCTGGGGAGAAGACGATCAATGCTACTGACCTGATCACAGACTGGGGATCACTCTGGCTCGATCTCACTGCATACTGGGGATCACCCCGACTTGACCTCACCTCAGACTGGGGATCACCCCTGACTTGACCTCACCGCAGACTGGGGTTTCTCCTGGCTGCATCTCACTGCAGACTAGGTTTCACCCTTGCTTGACCTCACCACAGACTTGGGATCGCCCTGGTTCACCCCACCGCGGACATAGGATCACTCTTTGCTCTTCTTCTCACTCGTGCGTGGTGGGAAATATACACGCTCATTTGCAATGTTTTGGTTGCTTTAAGTATAAAAGAAAAGATGTCAGAATATCCCCAACATAAAACGTAATTACCCAGCGGAATGACGTGGGATCTGTTCCATTAAAAAGCATTGTTGTGGCCAAGGACGCATTTCTAGTCCAATCACTCTCTTTGGTCATTATTAACTTGCGTGACAGCATTCCATAATCACCCTCCTGACGGGAGCATCTTTTTGAGAAAACTCAAGGGAAGCAGTGGCAGTTACCAGCATACAAGCAATCTATCTTACGTAATGTTGATCGAGATCAAACATCAGTGGAGTAGATTGCCAGCAAATCACAGATGATCATTCTATCAGGACATAGGGTTCCTGGACAAATGGTACGGATCCGTGGATCATCGAATGAAGAGGTGAGCTTGTAACGACAAATTGATGAATGCTCTGATGTGGTAAAGAGTTCAATATGCCTATTAAATATGGATAAAATCCGTAAAGCCGTAATGGCTCATATGTTGTGTTTCTGAATTATTGATGCAAATATAAATCACAGCATTAAATTTCAACAGCAACATAAATCAAATATCCAAGATGGCTGCTTGAAATAGCATGGTTAGACCACAACCATCACATCATGTTTGTGCCTGAACGCTTTTCTCCCGGTAATCTAGTGCTGTGCTTCAGGAAAGTCCCAAGAGAAGTTCCAGTGCGCGGCTTGATTTGGAAGTGATGATCTTTAATCTTATGTTATTATATGATGTTTATTGTATTGTGCAAACAAGCGTCAATCAAACTTGATAAAGGGAGGAAAAATATTATTGTGTTCATTGAAGTAGATATCACACAGAGAACCCCAGAACCTGTCAACCGAAATGTCGTCTTAGTCGTCGATATGGAGGCGAGCTGATCACAGAAGTGAGAAAACTAGACCGCTTACCCAAGGAATAATGATTCCCTTGTGACCCGGCCGTTGACATTATGGCGACGGACTTATATATGAAAGGGGGTGAACCCGACCCCTTGCTCCATGGTTTCGCGTTACACCTTCGTTTATCACAATCATGACACCTAGTGCCTGTTGAACAAAATCACGTCATTTTGTTTCATTAAAGCTGAAATATCAGTAAAACGTTGATGGCTTCCATCATCACATGACGCCGGCTGTGTAAACGGCAGCCGCATATTGCCAGGAATCGTTGAGGGCAGTGATTAGTGACTGCAGCCTGTTTTCAATTAGTCGTACACAGAGCAAGAAATACATTGGCGTGGAAGTGAATGTCGCGTGATAAGCAGCAGCTGGTATCTGTTTCAGCACAGTTTATATCGTCATACAAAAACTACTTGAAATCAACGGTTTGTAAATTCATGACCTAAGACAAATGTGTGTAGAATGACTGCTAACGGCTGTGTATGCCGTATTACGAGAACAAATTACCCAGCTAAGAGCGCCTTGATTCCTTTTATCGAAGCATCTGCGGGCGTAAAAGAAGGGTTTTGACAACTGCCGAGATGGTCTTGTCATAGCTTCAACACCACTGAACTGGTGTATTTATATTTCAGCTATAATGACCCACCAATTGATGGACGATGGTTGACGATGATGTAATTGATAGGTTAGGTTATCAGTAGTATAGACGAGAAGCTGGCGAGGAGTTCCCCTTGGTCGTTGTTTTTGATTAGATGACAATATATAAACCACACATTTCACCAGTAATGTAAACAAGTCTCGTTGGAATTATTCTGAACCCCATGATTCGGTTAATACGATACGTATGTGCGGGATAAGCAGGCAGCTCATATTAATCTGACATTGATCCCCTGATCTTGGCGTTATGGATCATCACTTTTACCTGTTCATGACGTTATGGATCTTCCCTTTCTCCTGATCATGGTGTTATAGATCATCACTTTCCCCTGATCATGGCGGTATGGATCATCACTTTTTACGGTTTGTTCGTTCTATATGTACTTATACTGCATCTGATTCTGAGTAAAAAGCCAAGTCCATACAATAAGCAGTTTTATTTGCGTTGTCCAACACACACAACTGTGTCTTTTTGAATAGTTATTCCCATCAGGATTGAGCGGTGTTTCGCAGTCTTGGCATCGGGTGCGCCATCCCTCAAGCAGCGGTTCGCACTTATATTATTGGACGAATTTGGCTCATGATGGCTTTTCTCGCCCTTTGCTGTCTCGTGATGGCTTTCCTGATCATTTCTGCCTCATGACGGCTTTTCTTCACCCTTGCCGTCTCATGATGCCTGTCTTCATCCTTGGCTGTCTCGTGATGGCTTTCCTGATCATTTCCGCCTCATGACGGCTTTCCTCACACTTGCCGTCTCATGATGGCTTTCCTCATCCTTACTATCTCGTGATGGCTTTCTTGATCATTTCTGCCTCATCATTCGCTCTGTCTGAGGCTGTGGGACTTTCCTGTCTCATGATGACTTTCTTCATCCATTCCTGTACAGCAATCAGCGAACCTTTGGTCAACGGGCCTTATGTTGGCAGTTCTACAGAGACTGCCAAATTGGAAGTTCGAAATTTGGCGGATAAAACCTGTAGCAGAATTACACGCTTGATGATTTAAACCATCGGCAGCTAATTAGGCTAATCGGATTAAATGTTTGGATATGTCCAGTATCGAGAAGTGGTAGAAGCAGGCTGCATTATACCGAGTACGATGTTAGATATGGGAAGACATAACGTATTAATGAACCCCCAGTTACGAAGTGCTGTCGACTCCTCGTAGTGTCCAGCTATACAGAGACGTGGCTAATGGTTGCACTATCTGGTTAACGCACAATGTGCATATGGACAATACCATCTCATACAGCCAGATAAATGCGTGACCTTGCCCCCCAAAACATGCGGGCGTAATCGATTTTATATATTCCCCACAAAACACATTATGAATCGCAGGATAATACAGAAAATTTACTCTGATAATAGTGGCAAATTGCATTCCCTTTGTTGGTTGTATAACTCATAGTATATATTAAATAAACTTTGATTTGGAACCGTTCACAGTCAAGGTAAAGTTGTTTATATGATATCTTGCTCTAACTCAGTAGCCGGTGAGTGCCTCTCGACGCACTCATTGTGCCTTAGCCTTAAAACGAAACATCTCAAGCACACTTTCACTTGCAGCTAGATAAGCACGCAATGCCAGTACAAGCATTTTCTCGGATTCAAACCTCGTGTGGAGGTTGATTGTCCACTCAAAACGAGACAGACAATGGCTAACAATCACCCCATTTTGCAACGTTAAGTACCGAACAACGGACATGACCTCAATTGCAAGAAGGATCAGTCATTGACGTATCAAACACGTCGTACGCTTGGGTTGCTAATCAAGTGTATTCGTTAATCTCCAAAATAGCGCACACACGGCATCAGGATCCGTTATGATACCCTTGACAAAAACCAGGACAGCTGTAGACGTTCGAGGGTCCACTAGATTGCCAGTGTCAACTTCAGCCTATTTAATGGCAGTGAACTGCCAGTATTTTGTTTAAACTGGCGTAGGCAATAATGCAGTCGACACCACATGATTTATATATCTATATATACAGAGATACAGCAATAGTTTAATTTGAAGAGAGTATTGACCTAATCCGCGCTCTAGTGTCCTCGCATTGTGGGAAAATGCAGTTAATATATGTCAGCTTGCATCATTTATTAGTCCGCTAATCAGATGATTTTTCAGCCACGGATTGCATACATAATGCAAGAAGTAAAAATTGCTTCTGATTGCGAAAGACTGCGCTAGTCGTACTGCATTCAATCTGTCTATAGGCTGACAAGTACTCAGTTTTAGATGTGATATTATTCCGCTGATCAAATAAGTTTCCAATGCACACAGCCGAGAACACATTTTAAAAGACCACTATTCGTATCCCTGATTTTTAGATAGGTCTGTAGATTATATTTGTGGCTGGGCATCGTCCCGAGCAGCTCGCACGATCCAAATCGATTTTTGTATTACTTGGTGCATGAGATGTGTCTCAAATAGGAATTAGGAACGACATTTGTCACACTGGTGATTGGCCAGCGTTAACTGGTTGTTACTAAATGGACTATTGGATTATAGATGCGTATAGCCTTGCTTACAACATTCTCTGTTCGTGGGTGGGAGTTCAGATCAAGCTTGGGGTGTTTATCGCAGATATTACCAGCTAAAGTTTTCTGAGACCTACTCATGCTGATACCCACTAAAAGCCATTCAGCTGTCGTGTATCATGAGGACCTCTATGACAAGCTCCCGAATGAATAAGCAAACCTACCTCATCAGCAGCAGCTGTGACACCAGTCCATGATAGCAGCAGCTGAGACATCTGTCCATGATAGTGGCGTCTCTGACATATGTCCGTGGTAGAGTCAGCTGTAACATTACACATCAAAATGGAATCAAGCTGTCTTGATTTGCCACCTTTAAGGAAATCATAATATAGCCTATAAAGTCAAATCACAATAACTAAGCCAGGGCATTCCTCCCAAGATCAATATATATCCCCAGGAACCAAGGGTTGGTTTTCATCCGGATAATATTACCGAGACAAACATAAATAAAACTTTTTGCGACGTCGAATTTACTAAATGCACTCTTTTGTAAAAAAAACAATGGAATTGCCAAAGATGCACTTGTCTTAAATGGCATTCCGCTGTCTTCTAACAGGTCAACAATAGCTTAATTTGACGTATCCGATGAACTTATCACCTCTCTTGTGCGCCTGCGCATAAAGACTGCCAATACGATCTCTGTGATATTAATGTGCCTTATAACAAAGGATAGCCGTTTTCGAGGAATCAATTCAAGATAACGTCCCTACAAAAACCAATATGAGCAAGATGACTAGACGCTGTTTGCTAGTTTAGCTCTTTGTCATTTTGAAAACTCGTCTCAATTCTATGGGTTGTTTGCGTTTCACTTTTGGTATCTGCTATCAAGTTGACGATATGGATTGAATGTTGTTAATTAGTGTTAGTTTAAGCAACCCTTTGTTTGTCTTATTAAGTAACGAATGAACTACAAAGTAATCGGTCTGCTTCAATGTTTACAACTTTGGCGAAGAGAATAGTGATCCATACTCAACAATTTATTGACGATATCAGTAAATTATTTGGTGAACAGAATTTTTAACATCCGGTCAGTCACAAGTTTTCCGCCGGATTGACATCCAATACACTTCGTGACGTCATGGGTGCTGTAAATTACGCGACTTCTTCTTTGGCTCATAAAATCACCTCGGAAGAGGCCGTGAATGAAGTAGCCAGATAAAGCCTGAGAAGTTACTCTTAGCAAACCGCTCATTGGAGCAATGAACCCGGGTCCCATCCAATCAGAACTTGCGATGCTTTAAAGCACAAAGCAGCTTGTCATGTCTCGTGGTGATTCCACCATGGTATGTCATCGGCAATCTAACTTGATGACCTGCTCAGCGCAATTGTGTGTCACTTACACTCTTTCAGTTACGTAACCAGTGTATAAGCCTGCTAAAAATTCGCCTAGGACACGCGTCAGAGCCAGTCGTCGACCGATCAGAATGCTATTGGCAATAAAAGTTAATCTACAAATAATTACAGATCTTGCTTTGACTTATTACCCGCCAACAGAGGCTTTTAGAGGTCAAAATATGACCTACACTTTCGTTTGGATATAGACAATAAAAGCCCACCATCGCATTTTGTATTGGTATTTGGTAAGGTTTATTGGTTGTGCAGCATTTGCCTTTTAAGCATGACTTATTGGTGCCAATCCATGCGCACTCAAACAGTGTGTATCAACGTACGTATTGTCGGCGATGCAAATGGCTTAACATTGTATCTGTCTCGATGTTAAGAAGACTTTTACTTTGGTCACTTCCGGGACCCGACTACGGTCCTTACCTGGGATGCTATAATGTCAGGGTCATTGTCGCAGTATTAGCGTTGTGAATGCGGCCAGGCAGGGCAAGCAAATTGAGTTGATTGCTTTATACCCGAGAAACAAGGATTATTGCTATGCACATTTCCAAGTTTTTGTATTTCTTTCATGCGTCCGAATGCAAAGTTAAATTACTTTATCACATTCCGGTCAAAATGGGAACTGCTCACTGTGTAAATATTGAATGTCTGTGGGCGTAACACAGAAGCTACACAAGCAACTGAAGAGGTTTAGAGCGGGAGGAATATCTAATTGAAATAATGTCGGCACACCTGAATCGAATTATCCCATCAAGACACAATACTGGGCGTTTGAAGTATTTGAGTTATATAAGTAGGGTCCGTTAGTTCTCCGACAAAGTTCAATACGGTACTCTGGATACCGCACAGGACTGATCAACCAAACAACTCATTTAAAAAGCTTTCCCATTCTGTGCGTAGGGCGCTAGCTTGATTAGCATGTTGCTTCATCTTAGATTTGACGAGAACGGCAGCAAACGTTTGGTTCTGATGAACTTCTCCATGGTGGTGAACAACAAAACCGCCAACATCTCGAGAGAGGCTCAGTGGCAATCTACACAGTGACTGTTAGACGACGTAATTAATGTCAGCGGCGTTCAGGGTGATTAAGCACACTGCTACAGAGTGTAACTCACATATAATTGCAGATGCTTATGAAGTTTATATGGGACACGCACGTTGCAAGATGTCGTTTATCTTCCTACAGCCAATCAGCAAGGACTTGGAGATCAATATATTTACACCCTATCCATCAGTGTGACTAATGCACCGCGATATCAACTTGACAGGATGTATCTAGAACCTCGTCTGGCAGCTTAGACAGCGCGGGGTGACCAATTAACAAGCGCAATAGGAATAACTAGATGAATATATGCAATTTGGGTCGGTTCTTTGGGTGACTGGTTGCATAGCAATGGGTCGGTGCCTTTCAAAATTGATTGTAACCTACCCATGGCGGAAGGTTCTGACAATGATACATGGGACACATGGAGCCAATGCAACTACACGAAACCTAGACCTTTAACTGGCAGCAATTAGTGCATTGTCGGCGATGCCCATGGTTTGATTTTGCATCATCGATGATGCGATTGCTTAAAATGTTTGTTGTAGCGACCATGGATGTAGATCAACCTTTTCTAACTTTGCTTAATTTTGTCATCTGAAGCACCCGACATTAATATTGACCTGGCCAACAGGAATGTCACTATTTGGTCGTGCTGTACGTAGATACGGGCTACTAATGAAGAAATCCTGGTGATACCGCATGAATGACAGAACGATGACCCAGTATTCATCACTTCCCAAAGCCTATATTGGCTGACATAGAACGCGTCGTGGCACTGCCTATATTTGTATGATTGACACCGAAGTTAAACAGCCCAGTGAAGGGTCGTATAGATTGTCCAAACACGTCCTGTTTTAAGGTCACGATATTCCCTGCCGCCACCTATAACACTTCAGACAAGGCATCAGTTTGCAAAGTCAAACACCAAACAATGGAGCTGATTTTAGCGGAACAAAGTATGAAATAACTGGTTATTTGCGCCGCATAATATTATCAGGCTGCCCCTCAAGTGAAATTAGTAATCTCCAAATTCCGCGGAATCTACAGTACGATTCATGGCTCCTGACAAACATCTATGGATCTATCGACCAGTAGCTATTGCGGCGCTGGAAGAAGAGGGTCAGCATCATGACCATTCGAAACTTCCAACTCCTCCATGGAAATGTATTGATGGTTTGCTTTGATAGAATGTCTTGCAACATCACGAAATGTACGAAAATATAATGTTGCCAGTAATATCCATTAATGCTAAATATACATCATATCTGTGCCAGCGTATGTTTATAGGTGCTGCGAGTCACGTGGATGTTGGTGTAGCATAAAGGTATACTTTTCGAGCACTAATGACAGCAAGTTAACAGTATATCAAGAACTAATTACATTCTTTGGTATAAACCGCTGGGAGGCTTGAGTTGCATTCAATTTTTATTCCTTCTAACCTAGCCCTGTCAAAACCACCACTCGGGTACGCCTGCTGATCAGGACTATGAATTCGCTGTTTGTAAGCTTTGAAGAACACAGGACAATGATTTATCCATCTGATAATTAGGTACCAGTATTATGCACGCACAGGAAGAAAGACTGTTACATGCTATTATTCATTAAGGGAAAATGCAAGCTACACTATGCTTGGTGAACTAAAACCTTGCACGTCAGTAGCATTAATGCTGAGTTCATAATCTGATTCAGCATTAGCCTGACACGCATGGAGCGTTGATACTGAGTACTTGATCTAATTCAGCATTAGCCTAACACGCCTGTAGCGTTGATACTGAGTGAGTGCTTGATCAGATTCAGCATAGCCTGACACGCCAGTAGCGTTGATACTGAGTGCTTGATCTGATTCAGCATTAGCCTGACACGCTTATAGCGTTGATATCGAGTGCTTGATCTAATACAACATTAGCCTGACACGCTTATAGCGTTGATATCGAGTACTGGATCTAATTCAGCATTAGCCTGGCACGCTTATAGCGTTGATGTCGAGTGCTTGATCTAATACAACATTAGCCTGACACGCTTATAGCGTTGATATCGCGTACTGGATCTAATTCAGCATTAGCCTAACACGCTGTAGCTTTGATGTGCTGATGCAGCGTGCTCGTGCTGTAATCTGCTGGTCAGAAATGACGCAAAACATTCACACAGCTATATCAAATTTATATAGTGTTCAGCATCAGCATCATTGGGCGTTTGGCGGTAGGAGGCAAACATACATTGCAATGGCTTTTATACACAATTATAGAGAAGACGGTAATGATAAATATCCGGTTAGCGGACTTAATCGTGCAAATATCTCGGCGATAATCAATTTAGTGAGAATTCCTTTTCTTTCTTTTAGCCTTGCCTGAGGTTACCGCAGTGTATGGGCGTCCCTGGAGTCCTGGATTGTTACGACCATTCAGCTGAACAACATGGCATCATGCATACTCTCTAATCCAATAAGACACCACGGCAAAGCGAGTCCTAGAAAGCACAATTGAATTGAACCATCCTTAGTATTCCTATATTATATGGTGAACACGAATGAAAGTTATTGACAAGTTTTGGTTTCGTGGTTCTCCCAAAGATTAGTCTTGCCTTTGCTGCAGCTGTGATTTATTCCTCACTACTCATCGAATCCAATATCTACATCCTCAACTACTACGCCATTCTTTATATTCTTTCTCGATGGCTCCAACAAGCTCTTCGAGGTAATTCCTTGCTCCTGCCTGTTGGTTAAGTGAAATCATAAGCAAAATATTCAGACGCTGTATATGGTTATATCAGTTGTCCATTAACATTGACATCGCTCCAAATAAAACGGGACAATGCTTGTTGCAAAATCTAATCCACTTTACTTCATAAATGGCAAATATGAGTCAGGTTTAGAGGCTACAAAAGCTCATTCCATCGCTCAGTGTTCGGTTTTCCTGCCAGCATCATTGTCGTAGGCAAGTCAAACAAATGTCAATCAACGTTCAGCCATCAATACAACAATTACATATGCATATGGCAAGCCGAATGCAATGGATGTATTTGAAACGAATAATCATTTTTCTGTGCTATGATAAAAGGTGGTAAAATCGAAAAGAACAGCAATAATACATACGCTGTGATTTAGGTACATAAACAAGCGGTAGCCGCAGACTGGCACTCTGGTGCGAAGACATAACGCACTACGATGCGTTTACATCGGCATTGGATATTCTCTACCATCTAGCTGTTACATGCTCGAATATTGTCAGCGCTGGTTTCTCTTGTTTGTGTGATAGTTTAGTGATGATGCTATTGTGCAAATGTCAACATATCTCCGGTATATACATCGCCACAACAATCAGCTTGAACGCAGTGATGATTATAATCATTCCTCGAAGCATGAAAGGGTCACATTAGGCTGCAGTGTAAGCTCTTCCTCCTACTGCTCCTGCTGCGCAGGCCACGTACATGTTTTTGTAGCACTTTATGTGAATGAAATGAGGCTCATTTAAGCATTTTAAACATTTGTTAAGCTCTCGATTAGCAAGCGTTTACTAGATGTTACTACAAAGACTGTAGGATTATAGATGCCAAAAACCTTGCATCATACTCCGTTCGTTCGTGGGGGTTTAGGTACAGCTTTGTCTGTTTAACTCATATGTTACCCCTTAAGCTTTTCTGGGACCTGCCTTATAATGATATAAGCCAATGAGCTTGCGTATATCATGCGGTACTCTATGACAAAAGGACAAGATGAAGCTCCTGACTGAACAGGTAAATCTGCATCATTAAATTTACAAATATACATTCTTTCAATCATCAGCTGTCCACATGATAACGGGAGCTACGACATAAGTCAATGATAGCGGCTGCGGTGATATCTGTCCCTGATAAAGGCATGTACGACATGGTAGCGGCAGCTGTGACATTACGGGTAAAAATAGAACCAAGCTGTCGTGATCTTTGTAAGGAATTGCATGCACGAAAGTATTCTAATAATCCGATGATACAAATTGATCAACATTTGCATGACGCGTTATTTTGGAAGAATCGATGGCATTGCTCAGGACACAGCTGTCTTGAATGTTCTACCATCTACTAACGGATCAACAATAGATTAATTCGACGTTTGCGATGACCTCATCAACTCCCTGGTGCGCCTGCGCATAAGGACTGTAATACTCGCAGTCTCTAAGATTCAAAGATTGCATCACATGTTATTTCGTTAATCAGGGAAGCTGTCCTTGGACGGAGAGAAGTACACGTTTCAAATCGACATAATTCATATCGCTAATTTGTCATTAAAGGAAAGCAAACTAAATGGAAGCCGTAACAATATTTCGGATCAAACTAACAGTATATATTCTAGCAGCGCTGGTTAGTATTTACAATAGAGTCATACACGAGGCTACATTTAATGTGTGCTCATTTTTTGTATGTGATATAAACTGTTGCTGTGATTGATAGGTGACAAGATTATATTTGCAAATGCTGATCTATTTAATACTCATGTGCCTTGCGACAAAGAACAGCTCTTTTCGATGAATAAATTCGGATTGACGTCCCTACAGAAACAATTATGAGCAAGCAAGATGATTCGACGCCGCAGGATAGTTTACCTCTTTGTCACTCATGAGAACTCGTCTCAATCAGGGGTTTGTTTGAGCTTCGCTGTTGGAATCTGCAGTCAAGTAAAAGTGACGTTATAAATAGAATAGTGTAAGCTCAAACAACATTTCGTTTGTGTATGATGCTGTGGCCAGTGTTATTTGGTGACGAATGAACAACAGTCAATTGTCTGCAACAATGTTTACCACATTGTCTTATGACACACACCTTTGCTAATATCATAAGCGGCACACATTGTCCATGCAAGCCGTTCTTGAGCATTAAAGATAAAACTAAACACATTTGGCTTATGATGCTTGTTTCTGTGCAGCCCTTGCTGTTAGAGTACAGCTAGCTGACCTAATTTGTGTACATGGGGACAATTGGCATCAAAAAGGAGCCGGTGAGCAATGTTCACGGTTGGCTTTACATCAGCGACGGTGTGATTGGCGGATATCGCTGTACTCATTTCCAATAAAGACTACCCAATAAACCGCTTATAACGTTCATTGAAGCGACAGTAGATGCTGATTAACGTGGTCTGAGAATGCATGATTTGTAATCCCCTGACATAAACGCTAACCTGGCCTGGTCATAATTGAGTCGTCTTGTACATAGTGTCTCCGACATAGATACTGGCTGCTGCTGAAGAAATCAAGAAGATGCCACGTGAGTAACATAGCGATGGCCCTGCTATTCGTAACATCCCAACACTTACAAGGGCTAACATAGAACGCATCGTGGCCCGCTATATTTCTATGATTGAAATGAGTAATTGAAGAGGGCAGCCAATGGCCATTGAAGGGTCATACATACACGCACGTCTGATCTTAGGGTCACGGTATTACCTGTCGCCTACAATATCACGCCAGTCAAACACCTAACAACGAATCTGACTCAAGCAACAAGAAAAACTTAGCTGAGTGGTTATTTGCGTAGCATAATGTGCTAACCCTAACCCTAGTTTTCCCCTAAAGCCTATTAAGTAATCTCCGAACTCCGCAGAATCGACAAGATGATTGGTGGCCCCTGGCAGCCATCCCATTGTCCAGTTGCCAGTGCGGCACTGGAAAAGAGAGGGTCGGTTTTATGACAAATTGCAACTTCCAACACCTTCATGGCCATGTATTGATGGTGTTCTTTAATGGAATGTCTTGCAAAATCAAGATATATATGGAAAATGTACTTAGCCAGTTATATCCGTTTCATTATTTGTACATATTATATCTGGGCCGGCATATGCTTATTTACAGGCGCTATGTGTCACGTGGTCAGCTTAAATCATATAAAGGTATACTTTGCGAGCAGAGTATTGTTAAATTCACTGTATATCGAGGGCCAGCGTCGTTTATATGTCAGTTGAGGATATAAATTCTTCGTGATTGAATATACTATTTTCGTTCTTTGGCAGAGATGGAGGGGATGCAGATACTTGAGTTGTCTGCGATGTTTATTCCTGCCTCCTAAACAGTACCAGTACCTAAATTTTTGAATTATAAATGATACTCCAGAAGAAATTCAAAACTTACAAACGGCCAAATGTTTGGTACGGACCAGTAGTCGTACCCGAGTGGCGGTTCTGTCAGTACAACCGCCGCTCGGGTACGACTACTGGTCCAGACCAAACATTTAGCCGTTTGTAAGTTTCGAATTTCTCCTGGAGTATCATTTATTATTCCAAACTTAAGGTACTAGTGTGATTCGCACAACCAAAACAGACCTCATATATCCCATTATTCATGAAGTGAAAGGGGAAATATATTTAATGTTTCTGGAACTCTTGGTTATGTGATGTTCAATCATATTGCCGTAGCAGTGCTATGCTGCGCTAATAGTTAGTTGCCACAGAGTTGTACATAAGACTACACTCTACAGGCTAACGTGCGAATTTAAGTCACAGGCAAGACGTGAGCTCACTTTGATCTGTGGTGTTACCGTCGCCAGTGATTGACAGGTAAGAAGATTATATTTGCCCATGCCGACCACTGAGATATTTATATGCCTTATAACCAAGGAGAAGCATCTTTAGATGATTCGTTTGAGGGCAGCTCCCCACGAAAATGCAACCACGCGAGCAGTCGTTATCATAAATCATGATGTTATCATAAATCAAGACGTTTCTCCATTACTTGAGTCTACACCATTTCGTCAATTGATTGAATCGAAATGATCCTTGTAACAGCAAAGATAACTCATACAGAATATTGCTACCAACTGTGTCTCTTTTGAAAATCAGACCGCAGTCTGACTATCTATATAGTAAGTGTCCATGCTAGTAATGGGCAGAGATGGACGAGTCAGTGGCGCGATCTCTCAGGCTTTAGTTGGCGCAGAATAATATGTGCCTATCCTAACTCGGATCACCAAGACGCGGAAAAATGGACCCATTAATTGTAATCATGAAAATGACCAAAGCCATGAAAAAATCCATCAAATATCCCACGATAATTCTTGGCAGAGTTATAGTCGTGTGGTACTACGCGCTTTCTGTTCGATTCCTTTGTTATATGAAACTATCATGGACGCGTTGCCATTGTGCGGGAGGTATTCTATTCGACTTATGGGACACTTGTACTACCAGGATCATGCTGTATATGCGCGCAGTAGAAGCTCATCCATCCGATATGAGTGGTAATCTCTTATGATGGGATCATTTGTCTGCCTAGAGTCTCATACTAATTTGCTCTTCATATTGATAGATATAAATGCCAACTATTCATAAACAAGATAACCTTATCAATAATCGGACCCCCAACAATTGCTATCTGCAATGTTTGCATTGGTAATGTTCTACAAATAGCGGTAATTAAAACACAAATCACAGCTGTATTATAGCTGCTCATGACCTGGTGTGCATCATTAGAATTATAATGGTGTGTATACTCCAACCAGGCCCAGCTCTCGAACAACATGATATATACCTGTCTCGCATTCCGATCATCATCAACGAGTTTGCTTTCTATGAGAGCCAAAGGTGCGGCATTGATGTGTCTGTCAGTAGCATGGTGACACCACATCCATCACATCCTGCTGTCAGTAGCATGGTGAGACCACAACCATCACATCCTGCTGTCAGTAGCATATCACATCCTGCTGTCAGTAGCATGGTGAGACCACAACCATCACATCCTGCTGTCAGTAGCATAGTGAGACCACAACCAACACATCCTGCTGTCAGTAGCATATGGAGACCACAACCATCATATCCTGCTGTCAGTAGCATAGTGAGACCACAACCATCACATCCTGCTGTCAGTAGCATATGGAGACCACAACCATCATGTCCTGCTGTCAGTAGCATGGTTATACCACAACCATCACACCCTGCTGTCAGTAGCATGGTGAGACCACAACCATCACATCCTACTGTCAGTAGCATGGTTAGTAGTATAGAGACTGGGGGTACTAGCACAGCAATCTAATACAGCAACCCAGAAAACACACATATACAGGGTGACTCACATGAGCCACCGAACCGCTCGCACCTCCCCCAATACTATACCATATGAGCCCAGCCCTTCCAGCCCCTATGGTATAGGCCCACACCAGTAGTTAGTAACCATAGATGTCATTGAGTGATAAATATCTGCGACCGTCTCTGTAAGTTCCATTTTTCACGCGGTTGAGGTCCTGTATAAACTAGACAACCTTAGCGTCGTTCTTCTCGATAAAGTCGGGATCAGGACGAGCGGTTATCAATCTCATCATAAAGAGCTTCCAACAGTAGAAAGCCCCTGTCGACCTCTCCGTGGTCCCACTCGGTCTTCCCAACCAAGGACCGTGATGTTCCTGTTTCAATCCCAGGAAACTATTAAACCTCCCGTTCGCGCTATAGTCGCCGTCTTCAAGCCCCTCAATGGACGCCCACCCCCAAGCCACCGTCTCCTTATACTTCTTCTGATCCTTGTGATACACCTGGTTATGCGCTTCAGCCCTCCCCAGGTCCTCAAAGGAGCACAACCTGAAAATGCAGTCGACAAACACCCCGATGGTCGCCACCGGACTGTGGTGCAGACCCAGCAGAACCTGAGGTTTATACATATTCGGAATCACCCTCCCAGGACTCCGAGTGTAGGGACACTTTATCTCGAGCAGTACAACCTCCTCAGGATGCCCCAGACAGACAGCATCCACTCCAGCCCACCGGATCGGGAGCACACAAAAGCCATCTGGAGAGTAGGCCGTCGCGCCGCCCTCAATATAGATATTATTTCCGAAGACCTTGGTGTCGTACACCTTCTCCAATACCGCAATTGCAACCTCCTCAAAAGTCGTACCCCAGAGGCAGGGTGCGCTAAAGCGAACACCCTCGTTGCTAGTTTTTTCTGTCAGCTTCTTGCTATAGCTGCTGAAATAGTTTTGCCCTATGATAGAGGAGTAGTCACTTCCTCCAACGCTGCCCTTCCTCGTGGTCTCCCACTGGTCCGTATTTTGTTTGACTCCAGTATGATCGTTGCAGAAAGGTTTTATCGCCGCCTCCATTATATCTAGCAACCCCAACTCTTCAAATGGACTGTCAGGGTCATACCTTGGTAGGTCTAGGGGGCGATTCTGCCGCTTTCAAACATTTTGCTTTAATGTCACTTTTCATTTGACTATATTTCATGATCTCGACCGAAACGAGCTTAAACTCATCATCTGAGATATACCCATCTTCAAGCGCCGCTGAAACAATGTCAGCAATGGTATTCAATTTGCTCTGAGCGAGAATGGGGATCTTGTCATGCTTTTTTAACTTAATGGTCAGCCGCCTACTGATGAATTTTCCAGCAATTACTTACAAGTAGCCCACAAGCGGCTCCAGTAGCACCCAATACTGTGGCAATAAGAATGGCAACTATTGTAGACATTACACCTGCACCACTTGCGCCAAGACACATACCCACAGCAACTAAAGCAGTGTCTACAGCGTCCACTGAGTTTACTGCACACCTATATTTTTTGTACATATTTTTCAATTTCTTTCTCAGGGTATTGCTTCTTAAGACTGATCTCATTCAGCCGATAGGAGTGCCCCAGACCACATGGAGGAGGCTCCAGATTTAACGGCGCAGTCGTTGGTTGTTGTTTTATACTGTCTTTGTATACATAAGTCTATATATCAAGTTCAATTTGGAGTGAAGCTACAGACCAAGTCGCCCCTCTGTTTTGTGTGGTTGTATAAAAGTTAATAACGTTGCCTTGTTCTAGCTGTAAAGGCTGGTCTAAAGTTATTACAACAGCCCGTTGGTTAGCAGACTTGCTTATTCCTACCAATTGATTCGTTCCATTAATAACAGGAACGACTGCTATAGGACCAGTATCAGCACCAACACCCGAAGACAACCCCATACGAATGATCTTGCCATTACATAACATGGTATATCCACAGCTTGAGTCTTGTGAGTCTCGACCCCTAGCCCCATGGCCAAACGACCACTCATATCCTCTGCGAAGGGGGCCACTTGCTTCTGCCCATATAGTAATGAGTGGTTTCGTCTTTTCATCTACGTATCGTCTCAGGTACCTGTTCTGCTGTCTATATTCAGCATCAATATACTTTTTATGAACAGCATCCTTCGGGGAAATCGGGTCTCCCAACTGAACGATTTTATTATCTCCCATTTCAAGGTCTCCAGTCATAGTACCGCCACTTTTATCCATTTTTTGTTTGAGTCTACATAGGTCTTTGTGGCATATTCCGAGAGGTCGGCACCCTGAACAGTGCTTGCCGGTTTTTGCCTAGGTCCATAAATACTCGTTTTTATTGACATCTTGTAAATTCAAGAACAACGCTAACAGGTAAGTCGTGGTTATCCAATAGCCTTCCTTTATTATCGCATAACTGAACCTTTAACTCATGCACTGTTCCGCTAGTGACACGCTTACAGACAGGATTAGCAAGTGTTCGTGGTTATAATATCACCGAAAGAGCCACCCTCTAAGCAAACAACTTCAAGAAGCGTAGTGGGCGCACCATCTAGCATGTTGTGCGTGGTGCTGACTTGATTGAGGTGAACATAAATTGTGTTAAAGTTACTAAAGTTGATGGGTCGGGCACCTATGTAAGTACCTGAAGGTATCCACCCCCCACTGAGGCCGTCAAGACCCAACATTGTTAACACTCCGCCTGTTATGTGCGCACCCCCATTGTCTGGAACTGTTAGGGTAATAACCCCATTTACAGCATCAACCTCCAAAACCGATACCTAATGGTGTAATGTGCTCCCGAAGAAGGCTGAAGCTCCAGAGGCCTGGTTTTAATGAAGCATATCCTCGCTCTTGTGAAGTCCTTGACCGCCATGCAATGCTCTCGTCTGATTGTAGATTGTACCAGCCCACAGTATACGTGATTGACCTTAGGCCAACACATAGATCGCCCGCAGTGTTGTCAATAGGTTTTTGCAGGGACACAGCGTCGCCGCTTTGAACATTATACAGAGTGTGATACATAGCACTATGAATAAACAAGCCTTTAGTTTCAATAGAAAAGCTACATATGAAACTGGCGGGGTGTATCCAGCTTCATATGGTGTGGGAGATAAACTAACCCGACAAACAATTCAAGTTGTTCACAATGGCGGTACATTCACAGCAAAGTTTCCTGATCTATTCAGTAACTATAAGGTGCCGCCGGTAACAGCAGACAAAGTAGTAAAAGACTGGTTGACAAATCCAATGAAGTTTTGGCAGAACCAGTTAAACTTTGCAGTGTGGTGTGCAACAGCCGGTTGCGGCGTGTCATCCCACGATCACCTCGAGGCTGAGATTTCACTCGAGGAAGCTCTCTACACCTTTCACCTTTATTACTCAGTGCGTCGCCTATTAGCAGAACTGCAAGCGCCTCTACCTCAGGATCATGCCTATGACCCCTATAACAATACATATGACAAGAGGGCGTATGAGAGACTCTGCACTAACTGTGGTGTTCAACCAAACACAGACTGGCGCCAGAAGGCAACCGTAGCTAATAGTGATCTTGGTATCTTATATGCACATGATGCGTATGGTTACGGGAGTGTCGTCAAGGTTGCTGGTCGAAACGTTCGTTATGACCCTGCACGGATGGCCTTTGAGGCGGAAAAGGATACAAAGTCAGGTTTTGCTCACGCGAGTAACCTACAATCCTTTCTACATCTAGCACAGGGACCTGAAGCAGACGAGGCATGGAGTACATTCATGCTGGACACGTCTGAGGGTTTTACACAAACCGGCGTTGAGCGAATTAACGACAGCATCAGGACCTATGTATGGGCCATTCTTGAGGCTCAGGCGCAGACCCGCTCAGAGATACTAGGTGTTGGAACGTCCTTTGATGCTCAAAAGCAATTTCAGGCCAACGTTGAGAATGCCATCAACTCCCCAGTGGATATTCCGTCATCTATCCGACGGTATCAGAACGTCCCCCAGAATGCCTCTTCAAAGGTTGATTATGTGTTTGGAACGGGCCTGTACATGGCTCCTTCTGATATGAGCCTCGCCATTGGAGACGTTGCTGGGTACAACAATCTGATTACCATTGCAACTGAGGAGCAGCAGATAGGCAGCAATGCTGATGTCAACTCGTTTGGTGGTTCCGGATAGAGGAAGCTTTGACCCTCCGCCAGATACAGATACAGATATGGAACTCCCCTCTCCAGGGCCGGCCCCTATGGCCGAGACCGGTCTGCGTGGACGCACAAGGATGAGAAAACCGCTCTTATTATAGGCGGAATCGCTATAGGCTTATCTGTGCTTTGGTTTGCTACGTAGTAAGTCACGGAGTATCAGGAGGATAACTCCCCCCACCGCCAAAGCGGCGGCCCATACATGTTCTGCCATCCAACCAGCCACCTTTGCAGCTGACGTAAGCAGCCATGATACGATGGAGCCAATGATTCCTGGAAGGGCAGCTGCTGCCTTACCGGCTAGGCCCTTCAGGACGTTTGCCAAGGAGCTCAGCTGTTTTTTAATTCATTCCTTTACACTGGGCTTATCAGCTGGCGTCGGCGTTGGTGCCGGGGTTGGACTAGTGCTCCCTCCGCCCGTCAAAGCAGCTACCAGGGTCGAGATTGCCAATCCAATCGCAGTGAGTATGGAGGCGATTGTTATACCCTGCTCACGGAACAGAGTGCGTACACGCTCAGCTAGCGTTGTGTGCTCGTTAAGAAGTCTGTTGATCGTTTCCCTGATGCAGTTAATTTGGGTTCGCAGACGTTCACGGTTTACGGAGGCAGCCTCAACACGGACACGCCGCAGGTCCTGCAGCTCTGCAAGCTCATTTGCTTGGAATCTCCATGCTCGACTATCACCCCTCCCTTCCTCCTCCAGGCATGCCATTTTAGCTTCCTTAAGTTTTATATTCCTTTTTATCTCAGTTATCTTAGCTAGGTTGTTGACCAGCTCACCCCTCTGGGTCTGCATAGCCTTATCAAGCCCAATAAGCTCTCTGAGTGGTAGTTCGTTGTCTGTTTGTGTACCAAAGTCTTCTATGGCGTTATGAACGCCCTCTATGAGGCTTGTTTCTTCCACACCACCTGGCTCTCTCATGGCTTCAGGGCTGCTCATTTCTAACTTCGGAAGTGCAGCTTCCGCTTTAGCAGCAGCTTGGTCAACGCCTTGTAAGGCTTTTGCTGCCATTGTGGATAGTTCAGGGGTCACTCCAAGAGCCCGAGCAAGCTGTGTACCACCGTAATCTAGGATAGAGAGAGGAATTTGTTGGGATTGTTCTTCCATGTCAGAAGCTTCCATTCTCGGCCCCACTTAACCCAAAGGTCACCTTGTTGAGACGATCTAAACTCCAGAGTGGCCTGCAGCCCATGCTTAGACACTGCCTTCTCGCACCTCGTAACTAAGACTCTGTTTCTTCTTTAGATCGCGCCTGATCTTCTGTTAATCCTGCAGGCATTTCCGTAATAGTCCATGGTGGAGTAGTCGTACTCGATGTATCTAAAGCTTCGTCAATGAGGTTAATCACATCCTGTATTTCAGGGACAGGCAAATCCTCATTCCTCTCCCCTCTTATAGCCCCCTCCTCATCTGCATCGTCAAATGTTGGGTTATCAAACTCTATGTATATGTGTTAAAGATATAATTGTAATTAAACATTCAACATGACGAGTACTTACGGACGCAAACTAAACCCACACCGCCGGATACGCGAACCCCTCTGGGTTAAGGGCGTGCGACAATCTGTAGTCGTTACAAACAATCCAAGCACTATTGACCAGAACCAACAACTGCTGGTTCGCTTCCCCAATCTAGGCGCAGACGACGTCATTATTTCAGGGACAGCACGGCTGGCCTTTACAATCACGCTGACCTCGACTGATGTTAACCGCAGCGTTGTGCAAAACCTGGGCCGCGCCGTGGTTAAGAAAATGACAATCAAGATTTCTGGCAATGAGGTTATTATGTCTATTGATGACAGCGATGTGTACCACTGTTACCACGACTTGTGGCGGACTGCACAGGAGAGACAGGGCCTCCTGTATCAGGGCATTGACACATCAGATGACAGAAACGCAACTAAGATACGAGTGGGGGCAGGAGACAAGGTTGAGACCGAAGAAGAGGACAAGGCGGTATCCGATGTTTATAGTAACAGGTTCTACGTTCCGCTTGATTTTGAACTCCTCGAGAGCCACATGCCATTCTACCAGAGTGCGCTTAGTGAAAGACTGGAATACGAGCTCACATTCAACGACTACAACCGCGTGATTCACGCAACAGGCGACACTGCTGCAAGCTACAAAATTGATGGCATCTCGCTGGAGTATGACATGATTACCCAAACAGAGTTGGCCCGCATGATACGCACCCAGTACACAGGTCGGCTCTCGATTCTGTATGACCGTGTGATTCGTCACAGGAAGCTTGTATACAATAAAAGAGATACACTTTGGAACATCAACCTGAACGTGCCGGCTCGCAGCATGAAGGGCATCCTACTGCTCTTTGAAGACCCGACCAACGCCTCATTCGCTAGTAAAACAGAGTCGTTCTGCAAACCAAAGATAACAAAGGTCGAGGTGACCATTGAGGGCATCTCTAATCAGCTCTATGCCCAGGGTATGCGTGGCTACCAGCAGTGGGACGAGGTAAAGAAGGCCTGTGCAGCAACGAGTAAACGAGACCCCAGTGTAGCAATAGCAGTAAAAGACCTGGCATTGTCAGACGTTTCCCTAGGAGAGTACCTAACAACCAAGTATGCTCTTTGGTTCGACTTAAGGACGAGTGATGACGACCAGCTGCACGGTAGTGGCAGGGCTGTGGAGAATGCGTCTGAGGGCATCACCATGCAGATCACACAAAAAGGCAGAGGCGGCGGGCGCATTGAACGTTTATATGTATATTGTAATGGATGCACAGCTTAACATTAAAGATGGCAGGTTTGTCAGCGCAGTCTACTAAGTTTACATTTCCAGATGGTCCCTGTTCGGCAATTGTTTGTGGGCAGACAGGATGTGGAAAAACCGCATTCATCCTCGACCTACTTGAAGGGCCCTTCTTCGGTGCCTTCGAGCATATTGTAATCCTCTGCCCTACCATACGTTTCAACGAGGCCTATCAGACGCGGTCATGGGTGTGGGATGATTCAGAGGTGTACGTGGTTGATCCAGGGGAGCGGCTCCATGACCACCTGAGGGCTTTCTACCATTTGTTTTAAGGGCGAGCCAACCCTGTACATTATTGATGACTGTTCCGCAACAAAGGCCCTAACCAAGAAGAAAGACATGTTTTCCGAACTGGCCTTTAGCGGCCGCCATGCGCAGCAAAGTGTCTGGGTCCTCACCCAAAAGTACAACTTACGTGAGCAGACTCGCTGGATGGTGCTCTTTCACACCAAGGACCGTGACTCGTTTGAAGACGCCTTACGTGAAAATGATGTAATTCCAACAAAGGAGGAACGTGCCACAGTACGCCAACTACTAGCAAAGACCAAGCACGCAAAACTGCTGCTGCAGACTGATCAGCCTACTGCATATGCCGTCGATTGAAGTGATATTGGCCTTGATAGCAGCCGCTGCCTCAGTAATCAATTTAGGTTTCTTCATCTGGGTAGTGGTGCAGTATTTTGAAGCTCGAAGGAGTATACGTATATTCATGGATCCAGATACCATTATTGATAAACTCCTTGAACAGGACTCGACTGGCTTAGTGGAGACAAAGTCTGGGGGAGCTGAACCTAGTTGCACCCCTGGTGTAAATATGTCTTCTAAGAGAGATAGGCTTGCTGCCGTCATAGCCGGAGGTCAGGGCCGTCAGTACCTTGGTTTGAAGGGCCTTACAATTGACCAGGTTGAATCAATGTCTGATGAAGAGATCATAAAGCTGTATGTGAAATACGAGGCTCGGCTAGGTGCCAGCATGACACGTACTCTAGGTCAGACACTGCTACAGCTGTACTCAGGTATTGCTTGTATGTTTCTACCAATCCCACCAGAACACCAGCCAAGGCTAATTACAGACCTCGAGACGGACCCGTTTGTTGGACACGCGCTAAGCACTGCCACTTGTGAGCTATATCATCGCTATGGTATGTTTTTAGCTCCCTTAACTGCGGCTTTAACAACAGTTAAGCACTGTCAATTTGGAAAAACAAGCACCCGAAACAACAGGGGCCGGTGGAGAGGAAGACACCACTTCCTTGCTATAGTATGTGTTTAACTCCGCTATAGCATGTGCTTAACTCCGCTATAGCATGTGCTTAGCTACGCTATAACAGGTTCTTACTAAGAGCTGTCAATTGGACAAATGAATTTAGTAAGTAAACATGGAAGAAACAAACACGAATCAAGGGGAGACAACACCGGTGGAGATAACGTCAGTGACAAAAAACGCTAAAAGGGTTGCGGATGGACGAAAGGGTGCTGCAGCTCGAAAAGCCAATCAAAATAAGCTTCTGAGAGAGCTCCGAGAGGCTAAGGCAGCGCTTACAGATGGTAGAGACGAAGCTGTCGAGCCAATATCAACGAGCAAACCTCTGGAAAGGTGGGCATGGCCAACATGGGCTGCATCGTTGGTTGTCGGCGGTGTTGACGTGTTTGGACTAGCATTGTATTGCTACAGGCACCAGATGGTAGCCTCACACCCTAAACAGGTTGTGGTACAAAAGACTCCGGACGCTCATTTAAAGGATCCGTTTTATATGGAATAAGATGACAACACCAATTACTGATGGAAAAATGCTCATCAACGCTCTGTACCACGGTGTAGTTGTTTCCGGTATTTCAATAGGTTATGCCAAGCTTGCTAAGATGGCTCTGGGTGGTGGGCTGCCACGTCTTGATTTCACCCCACGGGACCTGGCTATGGCTGTTGCCGATGTATCACTAGCTATGGACACAAAGGATATGCTAATTAAACAAGGAATCTTACCAGTTGATATACTGAAGTAATGGCCACACTCGCGCTACTTGTTGGGGGTGCTCTTGTTAACGCCCTTGCATTCTCTGGGAGCAACTTTTTATTCTCTAAATTAAGAGGCAGCCAAGTGGACGCGGAACGTAAGCGTCATGATATGGCAATCGAGCAGCTTCAATCTGCTCAGGCAGCATTGTCCAAGAAGAGAACTGAGCGTTTAGACTTCATCAATGAGCAACTGCGCCGCCAGGGACATGCCGAGCATACATTTTGGGATGCGGACGAGGCTATGCGTGAGTACTCCCTGATTACGAATAAAACCATCGACCCGTTGGACTCTGAGCCGCAGCTTTCAGACTTCTGCGAGCCCTCAGATGAACAGAGGGGGCGTGAGGTGGCGTTCATTATACTGGGTATGGCTGCGACTGGGCTGGTTGCATACAGGCTTGCTAAGTAGGTCATTTGGAGACTCGAGCGATTACTGTATATGGATCATCGCATGCAAAAGATCTACTATAGTCCTAAGGGCTACTGGAAAGGCATAACAGCTATCAAGAAGCTTGCAACAGAAGCGAGGGTTTCCGAGGAAGTTGCCAGGGGGTGGCTAACAAAGCAACCTATATGGCAAATCTACTTGCCAGTGCCAAAACACATTCCCAGGCCAAAGTTTGATGTTCCTGTCCCTAATGAGGTGCACCAAGCCGATCTCTTATTTCTTCCTCATGATGTTGTGAAGCGCCGGACTTACAAGTATGCCCTAACATTGGTTGATGTGGCCTCGCGCTACAAAGCGGTTGAGCCATTGACTACAAAAGAGGCTAAGGAGGTCGCAGGTGCACTCGAGAGGATATACAAGCGAGAACCGCTGGGGTGGCCTAAACTACTTCAGGTGGACCCCGGACGGGAGTTTATGGGTGCAGCGAATCAGCTGTTAGTAAAACATGGAGTATCAGTCAGACGTGGCCGTGTGAATATCCAGCGAGATCAGGGTATAGTGGAACGCTTTAACCGAACCCTTGCTGAGCGACTCTTTGGTCACCAGTATGCCGTAGAGTTAAGGGATACTGGAAAACGATTGACTGAGTGGGTTTCTCGACTGCAGGCTGTAGTCTCTGCGATAAATAATGAGGTGACAAGCTTGACTGGAAAAAATCCTAAAGATGCTATAAAGGCAAAACGAGTTGCACAAAAGCCCTCTGCAGTCGTACCAGGGTGTCCTCTGGGGGTCAAAGAGCAAAAGCTTCCCTCTGATGTTGGCGTTCGCTACCTCTACCAGCCTGGTGAGGCAGAGCAAGACCACCGGCGGCGGGCCACTGACCCTGTGTGGTCACTCAATGTTTACCGGATTGGAAGCTCTGTCACTAAATCTGGTGAGCCTGTACTTTACTACTTGCTGGATGGACCTCTCCGTGGCTTTGTAAAGGAGGAGTTGCTTGTGGTGCCGTCTGATACCCAGTTGCCGCCAGACGGTATTACCAATTAGACTAATAGATATCTATATATATTTCAATGGTAGGATTTGACAATAAGTGCCCATGGATATTACTCGGGAAGAAAGTCCCCTGTAACAGGCCATGTACGCAATGGCAAGAGTTTTGTAATTTACACAGATATAAGATAAAACATGGTGTCATTAATCATCTGTGTACGGGTTGTCAGAAGGCTATAAAAAATAATAAGGTAGGATTGTGTATGGATTGTGGGTTCGATAAAGTCAACCACAGTCGTCTTCGTCAAAAGAAAAAAATTGCTTCACAACGGCCTATAGCTGGGGACACTGACTCGCCAGTTGGCGCCACTGAACGGGGATTCCCCACTGTATAAAAATGAACTGCATAGTAAACATGACTCATAATCAGCGAGCACGTGAAGCCCAAAACGATTATGTTTCAATTCACGGTTTTAAGCCTTCTTATCCACTCTCTAAGGTTGCACTCAAAGCACTCCAAGTGCGTAATGAATATGACCGTACATACAAGGAGATGTTGGATAGATTAAAGGCTGGGGTGGCACGCACCCCTGTCCCCACTGCTGCCCCACGCAGACCTGTCCCTGCCCCACGCATTCCCGCAACCCAGTCCCCACAGCGCGTCTTGCCTTCAAGAAGACTAAGTGGGCTGTTAAAAACTATTTGCGTGGATGGGTGATGAACGTTCCCGAGTCTCACCCCCTTAGCTCGGACCTTATGATGTTCTTTAAGGGCATGCGTTTTGACTGGTGAGCTGGAAGAGCTAAGTGGAATCAAGTGTCAGTTTGCCTTAAGGTAAGACTCTACAACCACGCAGATGATGACAGCACTGAGTGTTTTGAGCCTGTGTTGCTTAATAAGCAGCAGGTGGTTCTCTCCTCAGAAGACATGGATGTTGCGTTGGACCAGAGTGTTGTTAATATCCAAGAGCGGTTGGAGAAGTGGACCAACCAAGGTTCTGGCTGGGAGTTTGAGGCGGTCACAACTCTGTGGATTGATATTGCCAACTACAAACCGTTGAAGGGTGGCTCCTACCTGCGACTTCCGGCTGAGCTGGCGGCTAAGCAGGCCATCATAAATGTAAAGAACTGGGACGACTTTTGCATTCTATGGGCTGTTGTAGCCGCTCTGCACCCGGTAGCCAAGAACCCACAGCGACCATCAAAATATAACATTCAGTGGCTCTTAGATCTGCTGGAGGATGAAGGTGTAGAATATCCTACACCGGTGTCGCATGTTGAGAAGATAGAAAAGCATGCTAACCTAGCCTTGAACGTTTTTGGCTGGGATGGGAAGACCACTATCGTACACCGCATCAGTAAGCACTCTGGTACCCGTATAAACCTCATGCTGATTGAGAAGGACGGCAAGTTTCATTACACGCAAATCAAAGAC
Source organism: Urechis unicinctus (assembly GCA_034190875.2). Lineage (NCBI taxonomy): Eukaryota > Metazoa > Annelida > Polychaeta > Xenopneusta > Urechidae > Urechis > Urechis unicinctus. Next base: position 1,609,451 of record CM067354.1, read on the forward strand.
CTAAACCGCTTGCTGTATGACCAGACGAAACATAAAGAGCGCAAGTTCTTCTGTGAGCTATGTCTGCATGGATATACCTCAGAGGTGCATACACCTCCTGGTGCATAAGCCTGAGTGTATGGGGATAGGGCAAACTGCTGTGCGAGTGGATATGCCTGAGGAAGGGAAGAACATATTATCCTACAAGAACTTCGGCTGAGTCCCAAGACAACACCCATCCCTGTGGTGTTCCATAACCTGCGGGGCTACGACTCCCATCTCTTGATGCAGGGTATAAGCAAAGTGGAGGGGAACATCAACTGTATCCCAAACAACATGGAGAAATATATCTCCCTGTCGCTTGGACAGTTGCGCTTCATTGACAGTGCACAGTTTCTCCTGGTCTCGCTTGATAAGCTGGTGTCTGCTAACAACCCAGATGCCTTTGCTGTGACAACGGAATATGAGCCAGACCAGATGAAGCGGCGGTTGCTGTTGCGTAAGGGAGTCTTCCCCTATGAGTTCATGGACAGCTGGTATAAGTTTGATTCCCCTCTGCCGCCAATCCAGGAGTTCTACAGCAATCTCTCTGAGGAGGGTATATCTACTGTAGACTATGCCCATGCACAAAAGGTCTGGAGCGTGTTCGGGTGTAAGAACATGGGTGACTACCATGACCTGTACCTGCGGACAGATGTACTGCTCCTGGCAGATGTGTTTGAGGTGTTCCGCAAGACCTGTCTTAAGCAGTACGGGTTAGATCCGGCCCACTACTATACCAGTCCCGGTTTGTCATGGGATGCTTTGCTTAAGAGCACAGGCGTGGAACTCGAGCTACTCACCGACTATAACAAGCACTTGTTCATTGAGAAAGATCTACGCGGCGGTATAAGCATGGTGTCGCGCCACCACACTAAGGCCAATAACCCGCTCGTGGATGACTTTGACCAGGATAAACCAACGAGCTACATCCAGTACCTTGATGCTAACAATTTGTATGGGAGGGCTATGAGTCAGCCTTTGCCAACTGCGGGTATTGAGTGGGTGGCTCGGCCGGAGAATCTACAGATACAGGTCCACCCAGATGATGCCGAAACTGGATACATACTTGAGGTTGACTTGGAGTATCCTACTGCACTTCATGACGAGCACAATGACTACCCGCTGGCTCCTGAGCGGCTTCTTGTACAGAACGACTGGTTGTCGAACTATCAGAAGAACCTCCTTGGCGAGTTGGGAGGCACCTACGGCGAGGTTGAAAAGCTGGTGCCAAACCTGCGGAATAAGGAGAAGTATGTGGTGCACTACAGGAACCTCAAGCTGTATCTGTCTTTGGGGATGAGGCTGACCAATGGAGATACGCACGCCTGACGTGTATGCTGACATGAAGGAAGATGCCCATCTCTTTGACACCAGCAACTTTCATCCCTCCCGTAGTCTCTACAGCAGTGTGAACAAGAAGGTTCTGGGGAAGATGAAGGATGAGTGTGCCGTCGTGCCCATCAAGGAGTATGTTGGTCTGCGCCCTAAGATGTACTCGATCTTGATGTCGAGCCGGGAAGAGATCAAAAAAGCAAAAGGTGTGAAGAAGGTGGTGGTGTTAGTAGCATGGCGAGCCCACAACCATCACATCCTGCTGTCAGTAGCATGGTGAGACCACAACAATCACATCCTGCTGTCGGTAGCATATGGAGACCACAACCATCACATCCTGCTGTCAGTCGAAAGGTGAGACCACAACCATCACATGCTGCTGTCAGTAGCATGGCGAGACCACAACCATCACATCCTGCTGTCAGTAGCATATGGAGACCACAATCATCATATCCTGCTGTCAGTAGCATAGTTATACCACAACCATCACACCCTGCTGTCAGTAGCATGGTGAGACCACAACCATCACATGCTGCTGTCAGTAGCATAGTGACACTACAACCATCACATCCTGCTGTCAGTAGCATGGTTAGACCACAACCATCACATCCTGCTGTCAGTAGCATGGTGAGACCACAACCATCACATCCTGCTGTCAGTAGCATGGTTAGACCACAACCATCACATCCTGCTGTCAGTAGCATGGTGAGACCACAACCATCACATCCTGCTGTCAGTAGCATGGTGAGACCACAACCATTACATCCTGCTGTCAGCAGCATGGTTAGACCACAACCATCACATCCTGCTGTCAGTAGCATGGCGAGACCACAACCACTACATCCTGCTGTCAGCAGCATGGTCAGACCACAACCATCTCCTCTTGCTTCTGCCTTAACGTTTACTTCCGATATTCTACGAAGGCTCGGCTATAGGTAAGCCGCAAGAAAACTCTCCCCCCTTGAATGCATCAAATGTATCGTTAATTATATGTAATTGCATTAAATGTACATTTGTGTGTGCAAACAAGTTTCATCTTAATTGATAAAAGGACGACAAATACCATCGAGAAATCTATATCTTTGCTGTTTTTATGCTGGCATTATGTTGATTTCAGTACTTATAACGTAAAGAGAATCACATTTTTCACCCGACATTTGGCATTCGTCCTCGATATGGAGAAAAGCTAGTCACGGCGGATGTCACCTGTCCCTATGTGTGACCACCAGTTTAAACATCATAAACATCCTAAACTGTCGTCGTCGCAAAATCACCACTTTGTTAAACCTGACGCGACCTATCTGTATTTAATTTCCTTTTGTTTTATCTACCACGGTGATTGAGGGAAACTTTAATGGCTACCATTACCCTATGGTGCCGGCTGTGTAAGCGGCGGCTAAATGCTGTCGGGAATTATTGAGAGCAGTGATTTGTGACTGCTTCCCGTGTTCAATTAGTCACACGTAGAGCAACAAAGACGCCATAAGGGGAGTAAATGTCACTTTAGAGCCAACAGATGGTCTGTGTTTCTGCACAATATAAATAGCCATACAAAACTGCGATCACAGACAAACGCCTCAATTCCTTCCTGACTGCTGCATTGAAAAGTGCACTCCATCTGCAATAATAGCAAATGTAGTCGATCATTGCATCTATACAGTTCCATAAATATTTCTTGCAACCATGAATTATCTTTGAATTTATACGTACATCTTTTCGTTTTTATCAGACGATTACAGCGCAAGCATGAGATAAGACAGAGCAGAGAAACGGAAAATAAAAAGTGCGTCATATATAATGAGCCCTCACCTCCGCTGATTGGCCCCATTCTTGCCGTACACCATGAACGAATATTGCATTAACGCTGCTTAATAATCTCAGCATTACAAACATCCGCGTCCGTCACGTCTAGATAGCTGACGGTGCTGGTAACGTCATTATATCAACCAGATTGACCCACTATCATGTTAACAAAATTCGGCCTGACCGCCAAGAGCGTCTAGGCATGCACTAATTAGTAAGCACGCTGCTATCTAATACAATATTCTATCATACTTACATATTCGTATGCATATGAGATATGTCATATATCTGTTCTACCATCATACAGAGATAGGGCATGGACACCTCTATAACATACATTTAGCCTTATGAGGCTCAATTACCAATCAATACATCCCCACTCTTCCCAGCAGTGTGAATCATTACCAGCAACTCCAACCTGGCAGGATATATTTCGATCCTCGTCTAGTGTCCTACGTAGCTAGTGGTTGACCAATAAATAGGCGATGTATCAGTAGAAGATTAACGATGTATTGTATAGAGTCACAAGGGATATATACAACTGATGCCTGGTCTCTGAGGTGACGGGCCATGAAGCAATGGGTTGGTGCCTCCTTGAGGTGACAAGCCATGTAGACATGGTCGTGTAGAAATTGTGTGGAATCTCTCTGAGGTGATTGGCGGTGCAGAGGTTGAGTGGTGTCTCTTTTAGGTAACTGGCCGTGTATAGATTGAGTGGTGTCTCTCTGAGGTAACTGGCCGTGTAGAGATTGAGTGGTGTCTCTCTGCTGATGCAATTGGCCGTGTACAGATTGAGTGGTGTCTCTCTGCTGAGGTAACTGGCCGTGTACAGATTGAGTGGTGTCTCTCTGAGGTAACTGGTCGTGTAGAGATTGAGTGGTGTCTCTCTGAGGTAACTGGCCGTGTAGAGAATGAGTGGTGTCTCTCTGAGGTAACTGGCCGTGTAGAGATTGAGTGGTGTCTCTCTGAGGTAATTGGCCATGTAGAGATGCATTGGTGTGTCTCTGAGGTAAATGGCCGTGTAGCAATATATTGCTGTCTCTTTGAGTTAGCTGGCCGTGTAGGAATGGATTGGTGCCTCTTACAGTTGATTCGTATTGAATCCATGGCCGATAGGGAAGGTTTTGACAGTGACACATCGTTTGTGTGGAACCAATATCACCCAAAAACGCAGAGACCAATTCATTAAACGGTCAATGTTGCCCACAGCAGCAGAAAAGGTTCGGCTTTGGGGTCAATATAAACACATAACGAGACAGGAGTGGTCGGGTTGGGGTTAAAACGAAGAAACAACGTGACAGGAGATGGGTGATGATGCATATCTGCATCAAATTCCGTCATTCTGATTTGGGAGTCGATTCGTGTTTGAGGAGGAGTTTTTGATCGTTCAGTGGCTATTATTGACTTCAAAGATTTTTGTTCGAGGACATGGAAGCGTGGTGGGTACAACCCTCAGACAAACTCATTGATCAAATCTCGCGAACTGCAACCATCTTGTCTGTACATTGAGTGACGACGCCCTTGTAACACTTGCGGCCGTGTGAATTCTTTAATGTATCGCATCTGTTAACTACTTATCAAATTAAAGTTTACAAAGAATGACTAATCACCCAGCAACTGTGGAATCGCAAATTCATATGAATCAATGTGGTTATGAACATCTTATGAGAACAAACGTTTGACAATATTTGATATCTAGGGACCTGCGCGCCGAGCATCATCTACCGTTTATGTCACAATGGCATGTTTATCATCATCCGAGGCTCAAATAACGATCCATATACCTAAATAACCCTCCGAGCAAACCTGACAGGATAAGTTCCTTTAGGCATCATAGCCAACCAAGTACAGACATATCACCTGTTTACGTTATGTTGACCAGCCTGACTTCACCCAATCAATATCCTTGTAGCAACACTAGCTGATGGATTGACATTCTAACAGAACACGGTGTATTGAATGATATACACGCAGAACATGGACAAAGGCTAAGGATCAGTCTTAACGGCCCCAGATGGGTGCTTGCATGGTACAATGGTCTTGTGCAATTGACGAATTATTTGTCACTGTTGTCACTGGTAACAACTGATGTCAAATGAATATGAGAGCGACATACTTCCTCGATAAATGGGGAGATCATTGATTCGCTATTTAAGTCAAAGTGTTGATGAATCTTTATGGCTGGGATTTATTGCAGCTGCATGGCTTCACCATTTTAGAGTTAGCCGCTGTGGAATCTAATAACATGCCTTTAATACCCAACACATGGGTGTAGTTGATTTAACGATGTAGTATTCTCTGATTATGGGAACCGACAAATTTATATCGAGCTCTGTGTACGAATAACGCGCTTCATGAACAACCATTTAACTGCAGCAATTATCATGGATATAGACAAAATAGTCGATAGACGAGACCCAGGGCATTATTGTATAATGGAGTTGTAAGTTTCGTTCATGGAGACCCATTGCTCTTTGTTTATGCACAGACACGACTCGTCTCTATGGTAACATTCATTCCATACATCAAATCCCCCCGCCTCCAGCAGAAAGGGACAGGTAGTCATGTTATGGAACTGCAAGCCAATATGGTGGTAATGTAGACAACAGTGTCATTAGACGAATTGCCGCATCATTTGAATCTTCATTGTGGCATAAGCTATTATAAATGGAAATATAACGTTACATTTAAACCGAAATATCGAATACATTTAGTCATTAAGATGATTTTGAGCAGCTACCGACAACACCGGCTATCTTTGTCTGTTAAATAAGGCCACTTTCCCGAGATAACGTATGCTGCGTATCAGCTGGGACCGGCTCCATCTACGATAGTTTGATGCACACCTCATGAGGCAGGCACTAATCTTTAATGCTGCACCTTCATCCTCATAGTGTGGCTGAGTGCCAAGTCGGGATATTATAGCAACGCATGTCATTATCACCAGATTGAGCTGTACACCCACCTAACGTCTCGACGTGGCTACTTTCTAATCGCAAGAGCTATATATGATTGGTGTAACATGCTTCTTTGCACAGCAACTCCAGCAGATACTGACAGCAGGTATAAGATGTTGAGTGCTTGATCTAATTAATCATTAACCTGGCACACCCATAGCGTTGATACTGAGAGGGCGATATAACTGAACAGCATTTCGACACGCCTACTGTAATGATGCGGAGTGTTCCACTTGATTCGGCATTAATCTTGAACGCTTGTAGCAATGATGATGAGTGCTCCATTTACTTCAGCATTAACCGGATATGTGCATCCTTTGCAATTTAAGCATTGCTTGTTGATGCCTAACCAAGCACACTGAAGCAATATGTGGCAACGAACGCACAGCCGGCGATGCCAATGGCATAATATTGGCTCGATATGAAGGACAGATATTAGTTTTACCATTTTCAGTTTTGTCTTCACGATATCCTTGAGCCCTACTCTAAACCCATTATAATGCTCATGACTTAATCTTCCATCTACTTAAATAAAATATCTTTTTTTGTTTAATGCTATTTTGTGCAAAGAATGTTCTAGTCTGAGCAAAATGTTTATTTGTTAGTATTCAAACCCATTTTGTAATGTAAATATACAGTCAATTGTAGATTGTTATATCAATTGAATGTTAACGATAAGAGTGTGTGCAACTAAACTTTAATGACACGAAAATAAATTAGTAATATCCATGGTGGTTCATATTAAGTCTAAAATGTTTGACGTTGTGGCAATTAATATCTCAGAGCAGCTTTGTAAAATGCACGACAAACATCAATGTCGAAAATAATATTGATCTCGGCCACGATTAGACGCCATAATTCATCATTTAATGTTTCTGGCATAAAATCGACCAATAATTCAGGCCTAGCACAGTAAGAAATGTATAGCAGGCAGCGCCCACCTGTTGAGGTGATACTGAATGTTGGAGATGATTTAGTTTATGATAAGATGTTAGCGCTGATGTTTTGTGTTCGAACTGATTCGGCATTGATCGAATGCTTATGTATCGTTAAATCTGAGGGAAAGAGCTGATTCACCATTAACCTAATACCACCAACATAACTGATGCTGGGCGTTCGAAATTATTCCCTATTGATCTCACACGCCTGAAATATATGAGGTGTTTGAGAGAGCACTCAGGTCTCATGTGAACTAGTCTGTGAGCTTCTGGTAGCCCTATGATCATTGTTCGAGCACGTATTAACTCAAGGTCACGATACTACCTGCCGCCTCAAATATCACTCCAGGCAATGTATCCGTTTGGCAAGTCGAATACCAATCAATAGACCTGACGCTGCAAGAATACCTGAAATGAGTGGTCATTTGAGCAGCATAAAATAAATGGGCGCCTCTCAAGTCAATTAGGGAATCTCCAAGTCTCCTATGATTGATGACCGCTGACAGACAACTATTGATCTATTGACAAGTAGCCATCGCGGCGCTGAAAAAAGAGGGTCGACTTCATGACGATTCGTAACTTCCAACTCCTCGATGGCAATGTAATGACAGTACGCTGTGATTGAATGTCTTGCAAAATCACAGTATACCCGAATAATTAATGTTGCTTATAAAAACTATATAAACACGCTATATCTGTGCCAGCATATGTTTATTTATATGTGACATGTGTTACGTGGTAGCTTACACCACATGGAGGTATACTTTGCGAGCACTACTGATAAGTTCATGGTATATCAACATGGTATATCAACATTTAATCGTTGGTTTTATATTTTTAGCTCCAATATTAACTAAAACATATAATGTTTCCCATCAATGTCTCTTCAAACAGTCTATCAAGACTGATAATCTATATTGTACGGTATTATGCTAGTTACGGAAGTGGCGCCACCTCCCAGACTAACGTTAGTGCAGCATAATATAAGCCTATCCTAACACGGAGCATGAACATGCGGGAAAAATGAACTCATTGATTGCAATCATGTTTATCCCCCACAGACAAAACGAACATCGAATATCCCACGAGAGAATTATTCCAGGCTGAGTTTTTGTCGTGTGGAATTCCGCGCTTTCCTTAGTGATATGAGACCAACATTGAGACGTTGCCATTTGCCTCGAGGTATTGTATTAGACTTTGGGGAGAACCCTTGTCGTTCTAGGACCGTGTTGTATATGCCCGCAGAGAGAAAACTCATCTATCCACACTTGATACTAGTGGTAATCTCTGATGTAAGGATCATTGTTGTGCCGAGGGTCTTACACTTGACGCTGTGTGATATGCCAGGCGATCGCTGCCGTTCTACGGAAGAGATTATGTGCTCATCTCCTGAGATATATATGTCCACTAATCGTACACATGATGAGACTTTATCTAGAGTCCGACCACCAAAATTGACATTTACAATGTTTATGGTGTTCTCCAAATAGCAGTAACTGCAACACAAATGAGGTGTGTTACAGATGCTCGTGACCTGGTTAACGCCATTCTCAGTTCTACCGTTAGAGTTTAGTTGAGGCTTGGGCTGTTTGTAACCAATAGCGTCGTCAGGCTAAGATACGCTTACACATAATATTCGTTATTATTAGCTATGTAGTCGACAAGATGGAGAGCAACTAAGGCAGAATATAGCGATGAAGTTTAGTTTATTTACCTTGACTGATCAATCAAATTATAATAACGTGTATACAGTAGCCAGGCTCCCGGGTGAGCTGCTACATCTTCATCATGATATACACCTGTACAACATTCTGGAAATCCTTAACAACTGAGTTAGCAGTCCATGACAGCGACAGCTGTGGAATTATGTATATGAATGACATCACTCAATCGGTCACGGTCAGCCTTTCCATTCTTAAAAAGTATTTTCCACGTGATCTGGTAAAATGCAAAAACATAGCATCGTATGTTACATCTCTGCTACAAATGTATGCCAATGTGTTAAGTGAGGCTTTACATTCAACCGACACCAATACTGCTCACTTCTGGACCAGTACATTACTTGGTCGACTATTTACTTAAGCAACCGATGCGTAATAATAGGCTGACAAACCTTATTGAATGTAAAGCAAAAGTGATGATTGATCATTTAGACTAAGAAGATACGTTAGGAAGGCCTCTGCCAAGTGTCATTTCACTCCAAAAACTGAGAACTAACCTGAGCAGTTCGATTAGATAGAAACATGTTTCATCTTCTACAGCTTGTGAGCTGATAACTCAAATGTCTATTAACCACTCCAGTGCCAGATGGACTAGATTCATAAGACAATGCTTCCAAGAAACTAAATGGATATAAACGTCTACGCATATCCTAGCAACCACCAACCAGGCAGTCGGTTTCAAAACCATTATGCCCTGATAGATTAATGAACCTCCTGTAGCTAGCAACGCAATAGACGGACACACAACATAACTGTTATGTATTGATTGTTAGGTGGACTTTCTGTAGGTGGCATTTCAAAAGACGGTTGCACACCAAAACTTGGCTTATGCTGGCTTGACCTCACGGCGGGTTGAGAAACACTCTGGCTTGAATTTACCACATTTTGGATCATCCTGACTTGACCTTACCGGGCCTAGGGGTCATCATGGCTTGATCGTATCAAATAAGCTAAAGAGAAGCAGTGATAGTTATCAGCATACCAGCGATATATTTTGAAGGAGCTATCTATCTTACGTAATGTTGAGGTAGATTGAACATCAGTGGAGTATATGGCCAGCATATCACAGATGATCATGCTATCAGGACATCTGGTTCCTCCGCAAATGCTATGAATCCTAGGCTGACGAAAGTGGCATAGCCTCATCAGGTGAAGAAGTAAGCTCGCAACGACACTTTTACTTGGTCGAAGCTATTGTCGAGGAACCAGATGTCCTGGGATGAGTTCAATATATGTATGCAATTTGTTGATCAGAAATTGCTCACCATGTTGCGTTTCAGAATTATTGAAACAAATGTATATTAAACTTTAACAGCAACATATATTATAATAATCAAAGCAACAGAAATCTCCAATCACGGCGACTGAGTTGAGCATTTGTCAAATTGCATCCATGGCTGGTATCATGATTAACGAGTCAAGCGCTACGAGAACAACTAGCTTATCAGTTGAAGATACAGTAGCAAGGTAAGACCACAATCGCTGTATGCTGTTTTCGTCCTATATTCTACGAGTAATGAGGTACAGAGAAGTCGTGCGAGAAGTTCCGGCCCGCGGCTTAATTTCTATATGATGGGCAGCACAAAACTCTGTATGGATGGGTCGAACGATTCGTTAATAATATTGTAAGTACAGTTGATTGTGCAAAAAAGTGTCATTTAAATTAGATGAACGTGTTATCGTTACTTTGGCCTGAGTCATGACAGCACTGTGTTAATTTCAGTAGATATTGAGTACACAACATTACAATTTGTCCTCGATATGGAGAAGAGCTTGTTGAGTCGGTGGTCCTGTCCTGAAGTGTGACAACCAGGCAGCTTAAATGAGAAAAAATGAATCGCGTCGACACTCAGTTGTGTTCCTATCTGTGAATGGGGATTAATACGACACCACCCACCTTCCCACAGCCATGGCTCCATGATTCTGAGTTAGACCATCGTCCATCACAATCATGACACCGAGTGTAGCCCGGTGCGGATGTATCATTTCATTCCAGACATCGTGTAGGGCTACTCCTAGTAGAGTCTGGTAAACAATGGCACTTAAGTCTCAGCATCATTTACATCCCAAACCGCAGTATCATCTCATTGTTAATAGTGACGAAAAGTCCCGGTATTTCATCTATTATTATTTACAATGCGACCATATTCGAATAACTATGTCCTTGTACCTGGTTTCGTCATTAACACAATTTACCTGGGGATGGACATTGGTGCCCACTGCATACATCATGTTTTTACAATAAGGACAACAGAAAAGTACAACTTTGGCAGTGTGGATTATCCATACAAGCATTCTTAATCTCATGCGACCAGCTAATTACAAGATCGTAGCCATGTGCTGTGTGGGTTATGCTGTTGAAGCATTTTGAAAATCAGTTTATAGTAAACGAAAACCGAATACGAATATCATCAAAGTATACTTCAAATTGTTCTTAAGCAGATCACGTTTTACATGCAGGCTGTACAATATATGATCGGGTGCGTTTTACCACTGACACGGGGAAACGACAACCTGCAGTTAGATCCCCGACCACGCCCAGGTTGACATCAATTATCTGGTATCGGGGCAAGGATGAGACCCACTCTATTCGGCTATGCCGGTGTTATGTATCACAACTCTCCTTTTCCCTGAAGTGGCCATAACCTAGAAAAGACGAATCGATACTGAATCCATACAGGATTCATCAACTAGGGCTATGTAGCATTTTATCTAATTGCTGTTTGAATGATTTCATGACTCAAGCTCACCTTACGCATTTAGGTAGGGCATGAATGGTTTAAATACTCAACTAAGTCATAATTAAAGTATTCATACCGCTTAAACAGAGGGGCATGTCCAGAAGCGTACGTGGGTCTGCTGTCAACCTATCGATATGCTGACATCATTACATTTGGTTATTCAATCATTTGTCACTGGCCCGACATGGGATCTCCCTTGTTCTCATATATCTTTCACCTGTGATTGAAAGCTGTATAAATTGACTTCCAACCGCTGTGTATGCCATGTTAAGAGAAAGGATTTGACTTCATCGACAAAAAATAATCGGACTGAGGAAGCCTTATATTCCTTTTATTGAAGAATCCGCGGGTGAAAAAGATTGATTTGCCACTGCCGAGCTTGGCATGTCATACAAAATGCCTCTGATCGCGCACCCGTTACAATCTACAGCCATGCACGATGCTGCATTCAGTCTGTTCATAGGCCGACAAGTACACACTTTTAACTGTGATATCACTCCGCTGATTAGATTATTTTCCATTACACAGAGACCATATAACATGTTGAAAGACCAGTATTCATATCCCCGAATTTTCAATACATGCGATTGACATTTATGTAGATTTTATTTGCGAATGCCGCCCGCTGCAATGCGCATATACCTATAACGAAGGAGAGTTCGTTTCACTGAATTGATCGAGAGCGACCAGAGAAAACGCGGTGATGCATAATGCCACGAGCAGTGGCTTCCTCCAGTGAAATGATAGAGAAAGACGTCAGAGTTAATGTGTAACGGTTTGAAGGGTGTTGTCCGAAACAGCAAACTGGTTGTCCAAGATATCCAGTAACGGTAGAAGAATTTTTAATAGTTATAGTGTTCTGCCAATATATGAAGGAATCACATTTTTGCCCTGGTTAACTGTGGTGATTGTTGATATAATGTGTAGTCAGTCTTTGCTTTGATTTAACGTGAAATCCTCATTACCACAATTAAGTAAAAATGACTCATTACACGTTTGATAGTTCACACCAGTGCCCATTTCGTGATACTTTGCATCAATGAAGCGTGCTTGACAGACAGTTTGATTCTAGACATTGTTTCAGTTAAATTAACTGGTACTACTAAGAATCGAAAAGGAATAGGCATTTCAAACGTTTCCGTGGTTGAAGGTGGGAACAGACCGTGGCATCGATCTGAAAAAAATGGTATTATCTTATTGAGAAACTAAGTTATGCAGCCCACAAAACGACTAATGCCTAAGGGAAACTGGGCAAAACAAACACATACCATTAATATTGCTGGACATAAGTAAGATTTGGGTTCAGGCCAGTTTTGTGACGTAAGCTGACCACAAAGCGATCCCACAGACAAGAGAAATCAGCAATCCGAATCCCTAGCCAAGTGAACATACTGTTTATGCCCTGTTGTACTAGGATATTCAATTGGCCTTTGGGTAGAGCTCTTGTCTCTAGAACGATGCTACCCTACCATAGCAGATGTACATTATCCACCCACCACAGAAGAGATATTTATTGCTCTTGTATGCATGTCCAATTGAGAACTTGGAACATCCTTTGTTAAGCTAGTAATTGGTAGGTGTTTACTGGTAGAGTTTTCTAGAAGAGCGACTGGGACTACATCGAATATTGGACAATAAATGCCTTCAATCTAACTTACATCTTTCTCAGCTCATTCGTGGGGGCATTTGTAATGCATAGGCTGTGTATCATCGATATTACCAGCAAACTTGGCCCAATTAGTTGGTGTGTTTCCAGCGGTCCTCAAAAACGAACTTCTGTGAGAAGCTAAAGCTGCCTTATTAAATATACGAATAAATGTTCATCACCAACTGCTGTAATTTGGTGCCCGTAATTGCGACGGCTGTGACCTTACTTGTCATGAGAGTATCAAACGGATTAAATCTCCGATTTCTTAAGGACTTGCATATAGGTAAGTACTCTACGATATCATCTAAAAACAAATCACAATATCCAAGCAAAAGAAATCGCATGTTACTGGTGTTTTGTGAAGGCTGTGTCTCATAGCACCTGGATTAATCGCTGAGTGATAGCGTCTAGAATCTTATTTGGTCATAGCAGACGCGAAATGCCATGAAAGTGACAATAACATTAACTAACATCTAAAGATGGTGACTGCGTCTGGTATTCCGTTGTTGTCTTGTGACCAGGGGTAAAATTCTTCACTTAATGTAATTCAGTTCCATCTGCAACAAGAGAGCATCAGGTGAACAGTAGCTGACTATTGCGAGGGCGTCCACTATAATGATTTTTGAGTGCACTACACTAGCATAGAATAAAAGGGAAGCTGAAATGAGAACGGACGGTACCCTAAAGGTTACTGACCCCATGTATCCACATCTCCATACAAATATATAGGTACAATATCAAACTAAGTGTGTGATTAATGATATTCAATGCCAACTTGTCAGGTTATTACTAAAACCTTCCGGCGGAAAGTGGCAGCATAGCATTGGAATTGTGCCTTTTACAGATGATCTAAATCTCATAGAAAAGCCTCGGAAAAGACACATCATTCGCATGAAGCCAATGTCATTCTAAGACAGATAGAGCCTTAGTGATTGAACAAAGATGAGCATTCCATGCCAGATGCTATAAATCATTGTACTAAAACAAAGAAGCTATCCCAATGTGTTCAGTGATTGCAGTACAATATGTCAAGGCGGCCATTGTTTGGCGAACGATGAACACACAAAACGGGTCCTTTCTCTTTGTATTCCGTCCAGATGGTGACCGATTGTATACACAGAGGCAACATGTCACACCTATAAGCGTCCTGTCACTTTGCCTGGCGCAACCCCCCCCCCCCCCCCCCCCCCCCCCCTGCCTTCTATCTTATCCCCCCCCCCCCTGCCTTCTATCTCTATATGAACATGCATCTATCCACTGTTGTACTCCCATACGATATCAAACAAAATCAGTTCCAACAATGCTGAATACTAATTTATCATGCTAGTCCTACTATTCTAATCGCTGTTTAACGTCCTATTCATCTTTAGACGCATCGTCTATGCACCATGTTTAATTACTCAGACATAAGTATAGATTGGTTTACAGTACTGTCAAAGCACAAGGTTTTAGTCAGAAGGTGGCCAAAAATAGCTTTAATTGTCAATGGTTATGGGCTAAACAATCCATACAAGAATTCTGAACTTACCAGCACTAGATGTTAGACTATGTTGTTACATACAACCCCAGTAAACGGACCAAGTCAATGATTTCCGTATCCTGCACCCATTATCTTTACATAAACCAGTATTGTATTTTTACGGGCAAAATCAATGCGTTTTGTATCGGGCGAGACAAGAACCGCTTCTGGCCTTTGTGTGTATGTCTCTCAATGTAAGAGGCCATGCATCAGAACAAACCGGCCATAGTGCCATATAAACCTGTGTTGGCCTCTCGTAGAGACTCATTTATTGCCGAATAGCAACCGGTCTATACACTGGCGCTCAGGTCCCTTAGTTACAACCCGTTATTGTGGCCGAGGACGTATTCCACACCCGGCTACTCTTTCTGATAGATGTACCACTACATTCAATAATCAGCTGGTACATATATCGAATGACATTGCATCTAATACAATAGTGTATTGGAGTTGAATGTCATTTGTCAAGTAACCTGGTCATTATCATTAACTTCTTTAGAGATTGCGAATATCATGCTATCAGGTCACTTAACTATTCAACAACTGATAACATGAATCAGGGATCAAAGAGTGACAATGTGTTATTCGGGCGTTAACTCCATGATGCATTTGGCGATGCACATCGAATAACCAATGAAATTCTTTTGCATTATTCTGAGGTAAAATAAAACCCACGAGCATTTTTATTGACAGTTTGAGGACAATTCTTTGTCTAATGGTTGCAAGAGTGATATACTTTTTAATGAATACTAGAATACATAATCAATAAGAATCAAATCACTGTAATGTGAAAAAGCTTGCACGCCTTTCAAATGCGAAGTTGCCATGTTTTGGAGATCCAAAAATGCATGCAACAATGGTCTATGTATGATAATGGAAGGGTAAATTATTCATGCGCAGCTGTGAGAGCTCATTAAGAGTCTTTGAAGCAATATTGACCATAACGCAAAGGCAATGACCTGTAGTACAGAATTTCCTGGATCATGGCAGTTAGCTCATGAATTTCTAGCCTCACATAATCCTGGTACACAAATCTTACATGCTCGTAGACTACACCTGTAAGAGAGGCCACATATGAAATATATTTGTTTCCTGTTTGGACATGCTCGTAGGTTCTACATGTAAGAAAGTTAACACTTGTGGCGCAACAATCGTTATCTCCTGGCGAAACTTTTTCACGTTTATTATGATGAAAAACAAATATAAGGTTTCTGGAGAGGGAAAAATAAATCGACTGTCATTCGATCAGCGGACCATTAACGCATCTAGATCAATGCACTCGATTCGTATTCCCGTTGTCACTAACTTGCCAATATCACCATCGTTATTGATAACATCGATATGACATTTGATGGTATAAGCGATGCTTTACCATATCTGTTGTATTAAATTTGAAATTCACTTCCCTTGCCGTTAACAAAGACTTGATCTTCAAGTAATATAGGATAAGAACTCAATTAGAATATACGAACGATGGATAAAGCACAACAGCGTGCTATTTTTTTATGATGTTTTAGTCACATTGCAATTTTATATGCGCCTGCGAGTTATGTCATTGTCATAACAGCTAGAATATAGCATCTTATCTGAAGCTACGCAGGCTCAGAATATCCGGATTATGAATTTAACTTCAATAAGCATCTGTAAATTCGAGGCACCTTAGGGAATTAGGTCCGAGTTGTTCTCACTCTAGCATTAAAACGTAGATATGATGTCGTATATTGATCTTGCATTACTATCAACATGTGACAGAGAGAGTGTGAGCTGCTTCTCTCACTTCATAACTGAAACATTATGATCACATGATGGTCTCAATAAAAACGACTGCTAATATTGAATGCATCATTTATTTAGTGCTGTCGATATTTTTATACAGCCATCCAATGAGAACACTAATATTCAGTGTATGAGCTGGGTTATCATAGATCTGACTCATGGGTCCATTCACTCTAGGTCTGGTCGAGCTTGTTAAGAGATACAGGACTAATGCAGTGGTTTACAATAACGCTAATGCCTTCACAGCGCTATTTGCTGATCAGCCACTTAATATAACATCTTTTTGTTCCTCTTGTTAGTCTGTGTATGTTAAAGAATACAATGTATAAATTGAAATTTGGCTTTTTTAAAAAAAAATGTTACGTCACGTCCGTTTCGGCACCTTCGTTTCGACACGCATGCTTCGTCACTTGTGTTTCGTCGTGTGTGTTTCGTCGTGTGTGTTTTGTCATGTCTGTTTTGACACGTATATTTTGTCACTGTTATTTTGTCACATGTGCTTTGCTACGTGTGCTTTGTCGCGCATGTCCTGACACGTGAGTTGTCACGTGTCGTACGTGTTTAATCATGTGTGTTTTGTTACGTGTGCTTTTTCATGTGTGCTTACCTACACATCATGCACGAAATGCAATTTAATCTGAACACTTTTCAATTCGAGCAGCGTTGATTTCGCCAGACATACAGCGCTATTTATTTTCTGGGAATTGACATGGTCAGCTAAAACTTCAGTCATCGCCATATATTCAAATACTTAAGTAGGAAATGAAACGTATTGAAAGTTATCAATAAATCACAATATATGGCAGCTGGGTTTGACTACAGGGTGATATATGTTGTACACGCAATGAATGCCTCGACCTAGAACCGTATGGCTTGTGAAGAGGCACAATACAGCAGGCAATGGAACACTTTGGCAACGCAGATAAAACAGATACAGCATTTATCAACGAATGGCAGAGTATATGTAGAAATTTGTGGAATTGACCAAACATTAATGTTTGGGTGATAGTTTGCACGTGGCTTGACAACACCTCATTCAACTCCTGTTCCGAATTGTCCATGCATGGTGCCCGGAGTACTTGTACATTTATCTAATGGTGATGTGATGACGCTACCACAGCTGAGATGACGTTACGTGATGGCTTACTACAGCTGTGATGACGTTACCATAATTGTGATGACGTTGTCACAGCGGGGATGTCACGTGCGATGACACTGTCGCAGCGATGACATCACCGATGACGTGATTTTATCAGTGTTGCGATGACGTTTAAAATGCTTTTATGGTCTGGCTATCTTTATGTTGTCAAAGTAATTTCAACTTTGCACATGGCCGCTCATGTGGAGTATTAGGTCGTAACGGCAGCTGCAATGGATGATGAAAGCTCATCTGGGGCCAGAATCGTCCATCCAGTGTACCGGTACCGAGGTTTTCCACCTGTACAGATAAACAATTAGGAATGGCATTAAGACACGAATGATATACCGATTGTATACCGAAAAGGTAATAAATGCAATTCACACAAAGCTATTACCGAACGTTTGTACCAGTAGCTTAATGACCTCCTGCATTTAAAACTGGAAACCGACCTTGATACAATCGAGCTCCATCAGCTGGTAATGAACAGCGAATGTAACCAACGACATCGTTACTTGGTTATTTCACGAAAGTTTCACTTCATTAAGAGCGAGGAATCCGTATTGAGCACGATGCTATATATTCTATTTTGTCCAGTATTCTTAACATTTCCATTAGTTAACAATATTTGCACGTACGATACATTTGACAGTGAAGAACGAATTCATTTTTGCTCCAAGCTAACATTTTTTTACAAATCGCTCACAACTAATAAACTTACTTAAAACACATTATTCGAGGCAGGTTCATAACATTTCTCAAACCACCCCTTATTAACTATGATATATAGATTTGAGTTAGCTTCTGAAATAGATTAAAGTTTTAAGATGAAAGAACTATACGTCAACACTATATGACCTACCCGTCAATAGAAGCCATTAGCCAGATGATGGATAGCACCGGTTGTTATTGCTTTGATGTGATCAAACTTCCGTTGCTGTCAAGATTTCGCCGCTGTTCTTAGTTAAACAGTCACGTGCAGGTGTAATGTGAACGGCGCTGTTCAATTTGCAGTACGCCTCTGTATGAGCCCAACATAAGGATTGGTGCCCTGAGCAGTTATATATGATATCAACATAATCCAGGTTGTACGATGTGCATTGGCTGCCATCTCCCGAACGGAATAATTTACTCGACGAAATGTCATGGTGTCAATGAAGCATTACTTACAAGGTAGAATGATTTTCCAGACTCTCTGGCCTCTGAATCAACGTGTACTTCGGCTCTTTACAGTGAGCTGCTGAATTGTTGCTGCTGACACCCCGTTTCACAGTCGGCGATTTTAACAATTTCTCAAGTAAATCATAATGGACTTGGTTTTGTACATAAATTCTGGAATATTAAAAGCTCTAACGCTTTGTGGCTGTATTGTTTGTACGAATATCACTTTCGTGTTAGCAAGCGAATTTAGAAACAAACTGTTGAGATGCTTTGCATTGCCATTCCCTCTAATGCAGTGTAGTATGAACATAACGAAAATCACATCACTCAACACGACCACAAGGCGTCTCACGTGAACATGACTGCTGCATGGTGCAGATCAATGCTGCCTGCATTTGATATCTATTGCGTATCTGTGGAACGCTGTACGTTATTGCAAACGGGGCATTTTACCAAGACAAAACTTGCGTCATTTAATTAAATTTGGCATCGTCGTTAGTTTGTAAGCTAGCCAAATTTTAGGTTGCTATAGGTTGCGGATTCTCAAGTGCCATGCATGATTGAAACGCGCCCAGCAAAAAAATTAACGAAATTGCATCATTCCTGTTCACAGATGTTTGCATGGTTTACAGCTAGGCGTGACACCTACAATTGTTTATGGAAGTTAACATTTAACGAACCGAGTGTTTGGTACTGGTAAAGAATCCTCAGACGATATCTGATCCAGTATAACGTCAAATGTTCATCTCATTATCTCTGACGTTATTCTTTATTTGCTATTTTACTGAGCCTCGGCACTGTATGGCTGTTCATAGAAAAAGGTATACATTCAACAATAACTGATAAAATGGTCGAGACTGTTGTACACGAGACCTTCCGTGTATTCCAATTCTTATATATGCGTAATTGTGGCCAATCCTTTCACTGTATATATATATATATATATATATATATATATATATATATATATATATATATATATATATATATATATATATATATATATATATATATATATATATATATATATATATATATATATATATATATATATATATATATATATATATATATATATATATATATATTTCATTTTGGCAAATGTATCATCAATAGTGCATAATAAATACCCACGGAATTATACGTATGGCAGAAGTATAAATGCGTACACGCGTGTGCGCTTGAGTTGGCTTGTGCATTGTTGAGCAATGACCCGTAGACGATTTTATTCATATAGTATTTTGATGTTTGGATATAACATACTCGTTCGACTTCATAAGCAGTAGTTCCACTCAATTACCTGTCAAATAATGTTGTTTCCATTAAACACTAGAGCATTCTCCCGTGCATTCACATCTACTGAGAAACATCAACGCTTATATGGGACGACATGTCAGCGATTGCCATTTAGTTCGTAAAGACCAGATATGCGACCCTTATCAACAATCATTGGCAAGCAAGTTTTCTCGGCTCTCAGCCTCATTTTCATAATCAAAACGTCAGTCTAATAAGATACAGAAATTGGATTGTGTCCGATATGGGTACGGATATTGTAGCGCCACGTCATATGTGGATTCATTAATCTTTCGACTTAAGCTATTGACAGATAATTAAAATGCCGAGCAATCACGATTTTTCTCTATATTAACTGAGTTGCAATTGTGATCTGGAACATGGCTTTTCCTCTGAGAGCAATTTGTTTTAGCTTTAAATGGACAATGGGCGTTTTATGCAATATTCATAAGTGCCAGTCGGAATCCATTTACGGAAATTCACTAAATGGGCGCCTTACGGGCTTTAACACGAACGAGATGTCTGCTGTAGCGCATATGCTCGCAGGCATAATGGCAAAATTGAGGTATGCATTCATTTGAGATATTACGTCCAAAAGTTCGGCCCTGGTGGGTTTAAGATCATATGGGAGGGGATTGGGTATTATATCTTATAATACCTTCAGTGCCTTGTCGCGTCTGCATCAAAGGTTTACCTGTCGTCATAAATGTGCTCATGTTCATGAACTGATCCTTTGCTTTAACGAATAAAAGTCTGTGTTAAAGACAGCACCATAGCATAATTATAATGGTGGCTATAGGAGGGGCAGGATGGCAAGCTATAGTCTAGCTGGTGTATATTGGCAGATGCCTGGGTTTCATGTCACAGGACAGACAGAGTGTGGAGCATGGGGCATGTTTTACTGCATACAAATGAAGCACAATGTTGTCAGCAGACGGTCAGACATTCTTCCATTGCAAACCACCTTCCTGGCCGCCCACCAATTTGGTACGCCTTAGTTAATAAGCCCGGGGCTATATCATACAGTATTCACGACAATATGTCGCCTCGTGAATGACACCGATCCATACCCTGCACAGTAGTGTGGTCTATAACAAGTGGTACCGACCCGCAAGGTATAGTCACTGTCTCTGTAAGACCTCCCACAGACGGGAGTCGACTAGCAAGTCAGAACTCAGTGCGGCAAACAATTCCTAGTCCGTTGTATGCATTTACAAGACATGTACACAATTTATCGCTGTTTCCATTGGCCCATATTTCACAGGTAATCTATGCAAATTACATCACCAACAAATGTTCGCCTCTGGCAATGACACAATTTCTACGCGGTGAACCAGAACCCATTAAAACCACATAACCCCTTAAACACTTCAAGCATAACATCAACGACTAAGGGGTGAGGTTAGGTCAGTAAACGACAACCTCAATCATATTCGTTGGCCTTTTGTACATGTGGCTGCAATATTCATGTAGCGTTCGACCCATAAATTGTCACAATGTAATAACTGCAACTAGATACAAGAAGCTTACAACTGGGTGTAGATGTCGACGCCTCACAGCAATAGTAAGGTGCTACTGTGTGGAGATAACGGCGCCTCACAACAATAGGAAGGTGCTACTGGGTGTAAATGGCGACGCCTCACAGCAACAAGAAGGTGCTACTGTGTGTAGATGTCGACGCCTCACAACAGCGAGAAGGTTATACTGGGTGTAGATATCGACGCCTAACAAAAACAAGAAGGTACTACGGGGTGGAGATGTCCACGCAGCACAACAACAAGAACGTGCTACTGTGTGTAGATGTCGACGCCTCACAATAACAAGAAGGTGCTACTGTGTGGAGATGTCGACGCCGCACAACAACAAGAACGTGATACTGTGTGTAGATGTCGACGCCTCAAATTACAAGAAGGTGCTACTGGGTGAAGATGTCGACGCCACACAGCAACAAGAAGGTGCTACTGTGTGGGGAGAAGTCGACGCTTCACAACAACAAGTAGGTGCTACTGCGTCGAGATGTCGACGCCTCACAATAACAAGAAGGAGATACTGTGAGGAGATGTCGACGCTTCACAACAACAAGTAGGTGCTACTGCGTCGAGAAGTCGACGCCTCACAATAACAAGAAGGAGATACTGTGAGGAGATGTCGACGCCTCACAATACAAAGGCACGCGGACGAGCATGGACATCATAAACATTGTTGCTTCCTTGTGTGAATACTTCCGATATCTCACCATATAATTCAATAGTCGTACCGTGAACATTACGAGGACAATCAACTCAATTCAGCTCAATCCTAATTGCCGTGCAAACCCAGCAGCACGATTGATTGCTTAGCTAGCCATCTATGACTTACTTGACAATTAGCCAGGACGGCTGGGTAGCAATGTCTAACTTCAGACTTTTTCTTAACAGTGCGTTGCAAAATTTTGGCAAACAGCCAACTCTGTTCTGCATAGCTTAGTGTACTAGAAGCTGATATTTCGAAAGCTCCTCCCTCGCAAATACACGACGAATAAAGCTGACAGCGATTTCATTTGGATTTCCTTGAAACAATCAACAATAATTCGATTTGAAGATAAGATTGACCTCACCGCGTGTGTCCGCTTTTATGGACTCGTTCAATGATGTTCGCTTGCGTCATTTATTATTCTTCTGTTCAGATTAGCTGCCATCACACACAGACAAAGGGTCTTATCTTATATTTCAAATTGTGCATTGACTTGGAAAAGTACTAAATGCTTCTGAAAATGCTTCTGATAATGCAGCCGTTACAGTTCTAGGCTTCGCACGTGTTCATTAGGAACAGAGTCACGCACGAGACTGCAATTACTCAGCGTTAATGCGCTCTTTCCCCGGTTTGAGTGTGATTGACAGGTGCCAATGCCTACCGCCCCTAGCCACACACCAGGCTGTGATTGCTTACTTGTTTTTGGTTTAAGTTACTATTTCTTTCACGAGTGTCAGCTCGATGCAATAAATGGAAGAGACGGTAGATGCAGACAGAATGGCTAATGTTTATTTCAACCTTCAGAATGAGCATTTTGGTTTCCTTTTCACATGCCATATAACAAGTAAACATTAATCAAACGTTAGAATAATGCGACGTTCCGCCCAAATGAAATGTTTTGGCGCTAGAAATTATTGAAAGAATCGATTGGCGAGAACCATTTATAACTGATCAGAAAATATAAATCCACGAAGCCGACTTGAAGACTCTCCGTCACAAGGGATGTCCATTGTGTCCACGCTATTTATACTAAGATGAGCTAAATATGGTTAACAACGGTGTAGCTGGTCGAATATAATCTTAGGGGTTGATCTCATTTACACAGCTTTCATGGATGGAGCTGAGGCCGTCGAAGTCATCTTGTACTAAGGAATAGAATCGTAAGGCTTTTGATGGTAGAAGGCAAACATACTGAGCTTCATTGCAATGCCATTGTTATCCAATTATCGACAATGACCTGATCCGTAAAACGGAATTCACTTTCAAGATTTGACAAATACTTACAGAAGCGACCACTTAAGATCGTTTTGTCTTAAACGGCCTGTGCACAAATCGGTTTTGCCAGTATGAGTCGTCTTAAGAGAAATGGGAACTATCAGCTTAGCAGTCTCAATAACACAGCAAATGACAGCACAGCATCCTGCGGATGTTTTAAGAATGATATTCAATAAGTTGTGCTTGTTCCTGTGCAATCGTTAATTCGCACCGGAACTAAGGAGCGGTGAGGCAAATGGATGAATATTGCATCAGGCTCGATATGACAGGCGAATATTTGTTTACTCGCGTTCAGTGAAGATTAAGAGTTAAAATACAATGCTTATAAAACTCTATCGCAATTACAATAGATAGAGTTGATGTACATTGCACGTGTGTGCCTCATGTATAGCTCATTTTGTCACGACAAGCAACCGACAGCAGGTCCATACCTGGGAGGCAATAATGTAATCATTTAGTCTTCAACGTCGCAGCCTTAGTTCCATGAATGTGGGTTGTCGGATATGTCAATGTGACTACTTCCATGTAATGAAGATTTGACTTTGGTTACATGCATACCTAATCTTAAGCCATACTGCTGTTAAAGTGTCCATCAGTCTTGGTTCAACCCACAACCACTTGATCATCACTTGATCATCCATATATACTATGAATTCCACTAAATCAAAGTTTGTGCAAACATAATACAGACACCATATTCAAGCGCACAACAGTGATTCATGTGAAAAACGCAACTCGTCTGTATGCATTTGTCTGATAAAAAGCATACCTGGTGTTGTAATTGTGTACAGCGATTGGGAAAGAGGCTGTCTAGTGCTTCAACATCTATTGTCCAGTTTTGCCACCAGGATATTAAAATATGGCAATATTTGTCCGACTGTATTTGCAATTAGAAGATGATAGAGGCCTATGTGCAAGTATTTGTGTACATGAGGTTATGTGGACGTAAATAGGTATGTATGTAAGTGTGTTTGTTAGAGTTAGTGTGTGTACACAAACATAATTAAAAGCCAAGCTACTGTAGCATGGTACGAATATATAAGCTAATGCATATACCTTGAAAACAAAAGGATGAAAATATAAAACCATCGGAACGCTTGTCCAATTAAGGATGTTTACAATTTGACGAACCTTTAATACCAAGCCGCATGTTACCACCCCCAATGACTGTGTGATTATTAATTAGTCGTTCCAACTTCACATTATACATTCAGATAGCTGAGGGTTGACAACTATACGAGCTAAGGTGAAGGTGACCTAGACGACCTCACTGAGTCAATCTTAGTGAAACAACAATAGCTGACAAATTGATGAAATGCACCGTGTATTAAATACATTCCAAATACAGGTGCAAATGAAAGCCGTGTGTCAATTTAGATTATTTGAAAACGCCGGCTCTCAAATGCATTAAGTTAATGCAAGATATTACATTTATATGTTTACCATTACTGCCAATAGTTACCAAACAACAATAGGTTCCACATTGATAAAATCCACTGTATATTGAACACATTCCAGAAGGTGCACATTTGCACAAACCAGGTCTTGCTCCTCAAGTTGTCTGCATTATGTTGCAGTTGATTACCTTTAATGATTCCGCTGACATTCATACATAATTTGCATCGTGCTCTCAGAACCAACGCTAGTCAATCACGCTTAGAGCCTCAAGTGCACACTAGTAGTGAAAATGATGGGTATCAAATAAACACTTCAATTGTAGCAAGTACAATTAGCCACGTGGCTGTGGAATGCATGTGACATTCAATCTATATAGGTGACGAACCCGCAGAATAAGACGCAAAAGCAATTATATTGATTCTCCTGAATGGAAAAAGATTGGGAGACTTTATCTGTGGCGTTCAAATTGAGTGATAATGAAGGCAATTTTTGGCAATTACTGAGTACAACTGGTCCAGATATGCTCAGAAAGTCGACCGATAAGATTACCCCAGTTCTGATGATTGGATTACATGGGACGCCTATTATGCAAGTTGTAATCCCCCGTGTGTAAGTCAGCCTCTAATCGTACAATTCTATCCCAGGCATTGGCTGAATTTAGAGACAAACCATATAAAATTCGACCAGTCAGTTTATCTTCATGATCGAGTAGATTACCTAATTCTGACCGTGGAATAGAGTCGAGTGATTGATATTGACCTCGCTTGTGTATTACGTAACTCACCATCACAACGTAGATTTAGATAATAACATATTGATCCAAGTCATCAAGACGTTAGATGTTGATCGTGGTCATATTTGATTGATGCAAAAGAGGATAGAGAAGGCACATTGGGCTTGTGTTTATATGTTTTATGGTCAATGCTTACCATCTTATCAAGGCAGGTGTCTTTACTTCTCCGCTAAAAGCCTTAGCCAGCCCAATACATGGGGCACTTTATTCATGGCACAGGCTTCACAAAAAGGGCAATCAAATTACACGTAATGTAGTTATGTTACTTAAACTTCATATTTCCAGGATAAAAACTCGTTGATTACTAACCAACACGCGATAGGTTACCTCGATTAATGTGCTGGTATCACATTCACAATGCTAGTAATGTGAGATGTAATATTATCCTCAGTGATGACGTTCGATTGTAAGAAGGGATGTTTAACAGCGCCTTGCTTCTTTCATGTTTTTACAGCCCTTACCGTCTGTATCAAATTATTCATAATTGATGAGCACGCAACAATAGAACCAGCTATTCCTGTCATCATGGTTCATGGATGCAGTAGCATACTCCTAACATAATATATTCGCACCTTTTGTATGTCACCTGGACAACGAGGGGCCAATTAGTGGCCTATTTGTGAGGTATCTCGACTATTGGTTCAATTTATATGGGTCATATTGCAGGCTACTGTTAATGTACCGTTAAGAAGCAGCTGGTATCATACTTGTGACTCAGCTTCATATAATCACACACGGGTGGTATAGAAAACGTACGTTTAAATATTGACATATGTGAATAGTGTCTTTTGATCAGAATCCATTATCGTGCAAAACTTAATAAACCAATGTTTTACATACCAAAATGATATCAACTGAATCATGATCGTTCAATATTTTATATTGTATGCAAACCCAAGGTTTAGCGCGATTGCATTTTATCTACGGAACAATGGCTCGCTGAGGACGATACAAAACACTTGACAACGGAAACAGAATAATACGATTTCCGTATATGTAGTTACTTACCCAGTTGCTGCTCAGTGCATTATATTGGCAAACAAAGCATGGTTTAATGTTCGCAATGCCAAGAAAACCCTACAGTCAGCTTGACAACTAAGTCATGACACACGTTAGGGCTCTGTCGCTACAGCTTGTTTACTATGTAGCTGAACATTTATGAGGCTATGGCAAAACGTAACATCATTCAATAAACATCAATATAATGTGTAAAATATGGATATTTATCCGTTCATTAACTGTTACGTTTACAATATCCGACCAGCATCAGCTGGGCCTCAATCGCTATTCAAGTATCCTGTTAATGTGGTTACCTACCTCTTCGATAAATATGTAGCTATCTGTATTTCTTTTCGTTTTCGAATGCCGCCTGTTACAATAAGAAATGTTAACCATTCACATAACACACAATGGTAATATATTCATTGCTTAAGTACAGTGAAATAATCAAAATGGACTGTTGTTACCGATAACTGCCAGTTGATTCATTAAAGCGCCAACAGGCGGTTTTAGGCTGCTGGTATGGCTAATTGCAGACAAATGCACATTCGTCACGACTAAGGCATATGCGAACCGATGTTAACTGTTACCACCCACAAGTGAATTAGTTGAAACAGATGTCCCGACGAAGTCATCAGGCAGCATACCATTAAACTCCAATGTCAATTATATGTTTTAGGTCTCACTGGTAGCTTAGTCCCATAATAACCGATGTTTTTATAACGCATTCTGTAAATAGAATCTTAACCAATCATTCTCGGACTGTCGATGGCGTCGGCTACACTGCCTCCGTGATGAAATGGACGAAATATTCAAACTAGTACTTTGTTATCGTTTATTCAAGCCAATTGGATATACGTGGTATTCAATCCATTTCTAAACATAATGTTACAAGCAATACGGGCTAATGGAATTGGAAAAGCTGGGAAGCACCAGCTGTCTCCATCCCTCCCGGCATGTACCAGCTAAATTTATCTGTCCTGGCATGCTGAAGTGACGTCTGGCTTGAAGCATGTCTGTAATTTGAGGTAGTGACGCAGGCAGACATAGCTGATAACATTTACTTTTAAGACTCTTTTATGCTGTTGTTTACACCAACGCTATTGCCCAATTTGAAGCCATTACGTGTGCGTCTTTTAATCAGTCATCGAATGTTCTATTATACATGGATTATTTTGTTTTCCGACGCATTATTTTGGACATAACGCATACAACTGCACGATAATGTTCTCATCGCAATCGTTCTTACTTAAACAATACTGATTGCGTAACTCAAGTAGGTACCTTGCCATGCTCGATCTAGCGGGTCCTTGTGGACGCATGGTCAAGTGTGGACCACTTGTCTCACCGTAAGAGGAGGCTTCAAAGATTGTAATTAGGCTGCGGCTTTAACGCCTCCCTGAGGATGTGGCCGTCGGCTGTGACGCATGATATTTTTTTTTATCAGGGTCACTAAAGGCGGTTATCAGTGAAGTGATGTTATGCTTTGCAGTATTTTCAGCATTTTCATGAGTTTCAAAACTAAGATCGGAGTGTTAAGTTCTGTGAACGTCCTGGACCTTGTGTTTGCCAGCCAAATTTGTTCCCGTTATGATGGATTACAAAAGTGTGCAATTGCCAAAACATCACAAATACCGTTGCATTTGAAAGATCGGGTCTATGGTTTTTGGAGGAGGGATTCAATCAACATGGAACCATAATATGACAAACAGAGCGTTACGAAATAGGTATAGACTAAGATGCGCTATAACCAGTTTCCTCCGTTTTCTTCAATGCATGCATTTAGCATGTTGGCCTGTGATATTACGCTGACAACGGCGCACATTATATTTGGCAACATGCACTTTTCGGTATATCAAAGTACGCTCGATCTGTTCCTGTTGGATGACGTACTTGTCATCACTTATAACAAATTGTATCGATAAAAATATCCAATATATGCCATGTCTAAAGGAACGAATATATCAATTTACCTGCGCTGAACGCGCTACCAACCTCTCCGAGCCCAACATATTTGCTGGCACTATGCATTCGGTTGACGCTATATGACCTCGAACGTGTAGTTGCCGCCTAATCAAACGTGCTAGTGATCTTATAGCCCCGAGGGGATGTGCGTGTGTTATCGAGTTAACTATCTGACATTCATTGTATTCCTCTGAACATGGCGACTTAGCAAAAGCAGAAAATATACAATCAGTACAAAAAGACTGGTGCTTCAGCAGGGGTCACATTTCAGGATAACGCGATTCGACCAAATTCACCTACCTGATGCCGCCCCCTGCTCTACCAGTCAACCACATGATGCCGCCCCCACCCCTAAAGTCTGCCACATGATGCCACCCTCTGCCCTACTATTCAGCCATATGATGCCGCCCCCTCTTTGAATGACGCTATATGCCTACTAGTCGCCATTTGATGCCGCCCCCTTTTGAACAAAAGCTATAAAGCAGAGTTTAAATTGATAGGAAAGAATTACGCTCACTTAAACTGAGATAGCATAAATCAGATATGGACATACAGAGTAGGCATCGCTAACAAACTAGTTGACGTCTCGTGTAAACACAACTGATTAATGGCACTGGCAATTTAAGAGTTGGTGATATTCAATTAGTTATCCAATGTAATCACTGTTGTACCGTTGGGAACGGTTAATATTAACATGCAATTCAGTTCTCAGGGCTGAAGGTGGCGTAAACTTTCTGTTTGCGAGGCAATAGTTCCATGGAACCGCGTTGTTTACTAGTAGATCATCTGATCATTATATTACCTTCATACAACGGGATTGTAGCCATGCGCGGCGGAACTCACCGAAGTCAAATGAAGACTTTAATACACAACTCAATATCTCGCAGTACCTAAGCCTAGTAGGCTTGAAAATGAATGCATTTCCAAACATATACTGCACCTTCATATAATAGATGCATCATCCATATATGCAGGACGGATATCTTGTAGATAAATAAATCTTCTCGGATATTTCCTGCTAGCTTCGCAACATATAGTTGCTTCAGTGTGATTAGTGTTATTAAGCCTGGTATTGTTAAATGTTGGATCATTCTCCAAATTGCAATTAATGGATCCGCTAAAATCGGTGTGAACTGACAGTTATTTACAATTTATTATTGTACACCAGTTACAAGAATATTCGTTTCTATTGGGACTCCCTGCAACCCATGACTGCTCTAAACAGCTGCAATTGAGTCGGTGATCTCTGTTTCAATCCGGTTTTCGAGACCGTGTTCT
Organism: Urechis unicinctus; assembly: GCA_034190875.2. Classification (NCBI taxonomy): domain Eukaryota; kingdom Metazoa; phylum Annelida; class Polychaeta; order Xenopneusta; family Urechidae; genus Urechis; species Urechis unicinctus. The sequence continues at coordinate 1,639,439 of CM067354.1, forward strand.
CGAATAACATCCAGTCATGGTGGCTATTATGCATATCACGGAATGTGTACTTGTGTTGTTTGAAACGGACTGCAGCGTGCTGCTTTCAGGCTATTTCTAGTTTTGACGTTATTATGGAATTGCTTGCCTAGTTTACATAAGATGGTGTAAATTCATATGGAGCGCATTGTACTGTTAAACACACTACATCAATAAGTCGGGCATCTACCTCCATTTCAATAGGTACACAGATTACCTCATAACGCAACACTCATGTGCATATAGCTTGGTGCTGCTAGTGACCATTCAAATGATCACGGTCTACGTAGGACGCTATAATACAGCTTTCACTCCGTGTTATCACACCTACAGATTGAATCCACAGCCTGTGGGTCGAAAGGCGAAACAATAAACAGCAACGCAGCATCGACTGGTGACAGGCTTAAATAGAGTCCAACAAGCAGGTGATTAAGAATGTCGATTTCTCGAATATAACGCGCAACCCAGCTTTCAGTTCAAGCTAGACCACGTTCCTCCTCCCTTTCTCCTTTACCGAATACATGTTTACCGTGCCCTGACTGATCAGTCATTTATTTTGTTATTTTGAAGGAGAAGATCACTGCCTAGGTATGGATTATGGTGAGTCTGACATTGTTCATACAGTCATTGATCTTTGTGGTGCGTTTAACGTTACACCGTACTCCGGTAAGGAGAGTCTGTTGAGAGAAATGGCCTGCTTGATAAGCAGATGGCACTTATTTACACCACCCGCTCTTCCTCAAGGTCACATCAATCGTTCATAAGATCTTATTTTGCAAAAGGACTTGGTGCGCGTATGAGCGATCTTGACCACGTTGGTGAAATGGAGAGTAGGGGACTGATGGAGGGCACTGGGGGTCGGGGTATTCCATATTAGCTTCTAAGTACAAGGCAGTCCTATTGATTGATAGCCTCAAATGTACAGTAATATTTTCTCACTTGATTATAAGTATGACATTGGGCAGTGCATACAGGGTGTGTGCAGACTGTCGATACAGGGATCCAGCAAAGACGGGCGGTGACTACGGGGGCCAATGCAAATTGACTGCTAAGAGATGGGTCCAGTAGCTAATATCTCTTATATGAAATTAATTATTCTCGGTCACTTAAGGATTATCTATCTTTTTTGTGATTCTATGGTTTCGACTCACTGCAGTATGGCTCGATTCGTCCAGAGATTCGACTATCATGAGCAATTTAGTCATGAGCCATGTGATTAAAGCAGCTGCCATTGCTAAACGAAGCTCATGACTACGTCTAGTTGGATGAGCCCAAAGGAAACGTCGATTACACGCGGAGTGAGCATGACCGTAATAGTCAAGTGCAATCAATTATTCTTTAAGTGCACTCGACTGCAAAAAACGAGTCTTGCTTGCAGCTCATATTATAGTGTATGTACTCTCCATCGGCTTCACAATTTCTCCGCCATTGGTTCGACGCTTTAAGCATCATAAAGGAGACATCAATGTGTAGATGTTTGGAATATCGTGAGGGATCCATCGATTGTTGGTTGGTTCAATGTGTCGATGTTTGGAATATCTTGAATGATCAATCGATTGCTGATTGCCGCATGTTTTTGGAATTGACATCGTCAAAGGGTTGGGTAACTAACCGAAAGAAGAAAAGTGTGTAAATGTTTGCGTGTTAATTTGAAAAAGCACACCCTTTTAACGTGATTGAAATGTGTATCTTGTAAATGTCGATATTATTCAAATGTTGCTAAGAGCTAAATATTTATCCATGCTTAGCTTTTATACTCACACGGCCAAGTAATCTGGCAAGATATGATGGGTGGCGCGATATTAATAGTCGCATGTGATAAATTATCTGCTATCAATAACATTTTTCCGTTGTAAAGTTACATGATCTGCAAAACCCGTCAAGCCGGCGCTGTTCAGTTAGCATTGCGTCCGCGTGGCAACACAACCTAGCTCTATGAAGTAATTGACGGTCATCCGGTCGCAACGTCTCGTGTTGGTGGATTTACATTGGCGCAGAAATCTCCATGGGGTTCGTCTTTTTGACGATATGTCACGCTGTCGCAATATTTACGACATCGCACGAAGGCCTTTCTCAAATTGATTCTCGTATACGCTTTGTATGCAGGTTCATATAATTCCGTGAGGTGTGCTAAGGAAGACACGCGCTGTCAGTCTGCATTTCCATTTAATGAGCATTGTTGCTGAATTTTGGCGGGAGACAATAAGTTGACCTATCACCTTTGCTTACGAAATATACACGTTTAATTCTGTCAGGTTGCTACCTTGGCTCTCCAGATACACAGCGAAATATATTAATTACCAAACTTTTACGCGGTTTCCTTTCATGAACACTCATTAGAAATATGTCCTTATTATAATATGCATTGTCGTGACGGTGAACGTATTCACCTGCGCATCCTTCCATTCATTTTTTAACTACGTGACAATATGCAAATTCGAATCAAGTAAGTCATTAATATAAATGGAGGAAATTGATGAAATACATCTTGTGCAATATTATACTGGTATTCAGTGCCATCCGTAGAGTGCGATTTATTAATAGCAGACTACATAGCTACTGCGACATTCTGTTCTTCAACATTTATAACAATTATCTTGTCAAACGGTCAAACAGGGAGGCTTAAATAGACAGCGGACCATGTTCCGGTATAAGTCATATATTTATACCAGGAAATTTCATTAATATGAGTTGGCAATTTCAGGTTATTAAGAAAGTTTTCGTACATAAAAGTTTGGCCATGCTCATGAATGCAATAGCATGCCCATTCGTTTTTAGCTTTATCTTACTTTGCCAGTCAGTATAAATAATGACCAACAGTACCAGTCTGGCAGGATTTATGTACAGATGCGTATATCATCTGTGACAGTTGTAAGTCGCCCAGTCAATATGTTCGACGAAGTTAAACAGGCTACCGCACATTGCATTAATTCACGAGGGATGCATGCAATTTGCACATATCGTATTGTCCATAGGTTCATATGTCCGATGATTTGTGTAAAATCCAGGGCGGAAATACAACATTTCGACAATGCCATACAGGGTCTCACTCATTGAACTTATGGCACCGATGTATTGAATTTGAAACATTCAGCGAGCACTAGCAGTTCGAATGAAATCGATGTATGCAAACACTCTAACCATATAATCCCCCATTAGGAATAATATGAATTGTTTTAACTGTTCAAAATGGACGCCTGTGATTAAAGAAGCCTCAGGGTTGCTTCGTAAACGCATTGGTCTCATGCTAGTCTTCTGGGGTCACAGCAGACGCATCGGTATCAAGCTGGGTTCACACTACGACGTTTAGACCGAAGTTTTCCGACGGTTGGGAAAACGTCCAGCTCCGCTAGTAAAAGTTGCTAAAAGTTTATAAGAGTTGATGTTAGTTGAACGCTGTGTTCGTTGAAAAATTTTAACATGCAAAAACTTTGCCGACGTTTGGAAATAAATGTTGGTGTAAGTTGTGCTCCGCTCGTAAACGTTCCTGAATGCTGGATTAAGTTGTACAGAGTTTGTCTAAGTAGGACGCAGTTGGCAAACGTCGACTCAGACGCTGGTGGTGGTGAACTTAGTCGATCCTTTTTTGCCTTATTCTTGTAATCGGCTTTCTTCATATCCCGAATAATACTATTATCTGGGGACTGCAGCCATGTGACGAGGGTGTCCTCATCACCCCTGCTTCAAGCCAAAATACAGGTTAGAATGAGACTATTATTATACATCGGCCTGAAAAAATAGGAAAAAAATGGGAATGGGATTGCAGAAATTAAATAGGATTATAAAATAAGTGAAGAATAGATTACTCTGTGAGGGTGCAGTCTTGGCGATCCTTTTTCTTCTCTGACTTGGATGACACTTATTCTGAGGGAGGCGTGACGGACCTCGACGATCTAGTGGGGGACCTCTCCCGTGAGGGGTCATGCTCCCGGAATGTGGAAGGAACAGCAACAGCTTGCTCTAATGATTCTGTGTCCTCGTCTCTCTTGGTAGGCCTCTTCTTCGACACATTCTTTTGTTTTTTGCCTCTCCTTGGCATGTCTACAGCTAAGCTTTACGGCAACCAAATACACAGAAGGGAGATGGAGAGATGTGGCCACTTCTTCAATCAAAACAAGACTGCCAGTAAGTGTCAAAAGTTCGGCTATATATAGACGTTGCTTGACGCTGACCTCAGCTTACCTACGCTGAGTATTCGTTCGTCTGAGTTGGACTTAGCGACCGCTGCACATACGCTACATCTGCTTTGGCAAAAGTTCGCCTCCGCTCATTGAAAATAAAAACAACGCAGGTAAACGCTGTCTGGCGCTAGCAAACGCTGTCAAACGCAGTCAAACGCTGGGAAACGTTCGTAAAAGTTTTTTTTGCGCCGGATATAAAACGTTCGTAGTGTAAATGAAAAATATCCTTCTCGCGAACGTAATTTCGCCGACGTTTGGGCTCATTTCTTAGACTTTTCATACGCTGGTCAACAATGGTACAAACGTTCATAGTGTGAACCCACCTTCACGGTGGACTCAGAACTATCGCACGGAAGACGCGTTGGACGCAGACGCCTCATAAAGCATTACAGACGCATAGAGTACACACAGTGGACTCACGGTGCATGCCTAGGGACACACGTCCCACAGACGTCCGCCATGAGTTATGATCTACTTTTAGGCGCATCGCCCACCCATGGCAGTCGTCTATCCATATCACATAAGTGTGAAAGGCTCATTCGCGACTTGGTGATTAATGAGAGCCCTTTATAGATCGTACATGGAGACGCAGAGACGCCTCAAAGGACGGTAATTGCACAGCGAGTAGATTAAGATATCGGCGGCATTCCATTCAAGATGCAATGTTGAGATGCAATCGCGTTTTCATACACAGCCGTTCTTTTAATGGAGACGAAAGCTATAAGCAAATAATTGCTGACAAAATGCTTCGTGACACCAATTCGACTTCAAGCTTGAGACTTTTAATTGCAGTCGGTGAAATAACGAGAGCAATATTTAGTTTAATTCCATCCGTTGTTGCATTCCCGTTATATGCGATCCACACGGAGCTATGGATAGTGTTGTCACAAGTAGTTAAGCTAGCAGCATGTTGAAGGTTACGTTAAAATGACATATCGGTAGCTTCCGTGCATGTGAAGCTGCTGTGATGCACCTAAAACACTGATGATATTCCAAAGCTAAGCTTAAGGGCGCATAAAGGGCGATTCTTTATATATGTTTTAGTTTTATTATCGTCATCGGAAAGGTATCTTTGGTTATATATGGCGACAGCAAGAAATTATCACTTATTTCAGCACAATCAGAGCACACATTTGTGAAAACGATTATCTACCCGGCAATATAATCGCAGTCGGCTCCTCAGCAGACAGTGTGATCGGTTAAAAATCAACCATAATTGGAAATATCGGTAGCACCTTTTGTCACGTACAGTTTTATCGTCACAGTCGCAGCATCAGCTATGGGAATATGGCTGGCCAGTCGTTCGTGTCATCCCCGAGATACAACGAGAATAACCGCGAGATTAACGCATCTGGTAACTATCTGCGACTCCATTGACAAGGAACCAGATAACCTTTACCACCTCCAGAGATAAGTCCAATAAGCACTGGGAACAGGGGGTCATGGACGGTTATCGCTGCGTACTAAATTGCAATGGGCCTTTCTAAATGTTCGTACTTCGTGCCACGGAGAGCAAAATTAGATTACTTTTGCAAGAATTTGTTCTCAGTGGGAAAGCAGTTGAAAGTTACTGACGTAGAACACGACCCCACGCAAGCTCCACAAGCTCCACAGGCTACACGACCCTACATGACCCTACAAAAGCTACACGACCCTACACAAACTACACGACCCTACACAGGCTACACGACCCTACACAAGCTACACGACCTCACACAAGCTATACGACCCTACACACGTCACACCAACTACACAAGATGCACATTCTGGTAAATGCCCTAGACTGATCAATTCAAAAATGTCCTAAACGTAATACTCATGTAAGAAGCGTTCCCATTCAATGCGTAGCCCGCTAGGTTGAATAGCATATTGTTGCATCTTAGATTCGACGAGAACGGCAGCAAACCATTCACCTAACAATAGAATCGATAATGTCGACGATTGTCCATTTAAATACTTTGACTGGTTGGTAGGTCAGCAGTTGCAATAGGTGCCATGTAGAACAGTTTGCAGTCAGTAGGCCTCATTGACATATCTCCAACGTTTTGTGGGTTGTGATCTTCACTCAACGAATATTTCTAGTGTGTCCACCGAAAATCGGAAACCAATGAGCAACATACGGACAGCATCTCTCGTCCGGATGCCAGTTGAGAGATATAATGGGTTATGATAGAATCGATAGGTCTTTACTTGCCTTGACCGATTCATCAACCTTAATCATCACCAAAAGGGAGGTGTTTATTGGTGCCTCATATTAAGATGGTGCACCGATGGGTTGTGGAGACAGCACTCAGGCGAACACAAAAGGTACACATAGATCACATTAACCATGGTTCGTCCGCGAATGAAAGCTTTAGACCTAGCACCATTCAGCTAGAATAATGAGTGATATTGCCCTTCAAGCACTCATGGTCGTACGTAACTTAATTTTATCGAATACATTAGCGTCATGGTGCATTTAAATTGTAGGATTATATGGCCAGTCGTTCGCATCATCCCTGAGATACAACAAGAATAACGGATCCAGAGATAAGTCAAATAAGCACTGGGAACAGGGGGTCATGAATGGTTATTGTTGCGTAATAAATCGCAATGGGCCTTTCTAAATGTTTGCATTTCTTGTCACTGGATCAAAATAAGATGACTTTAGCAATCAATGTGAGCTGCTCACATTGAAAACAGTTGAGAGCTACTGACGTATTACACGACCCCACACAAGCTCCACAAGCAACAAAAGCTATACGACCCTGCACGACCCTATACTAGCTACACGACCCTTCACGACCTCACACAAGCTACATGACCCTAAACAAGCCACACAAACTAAACAAAATAAACTGATCAGCTCAAAAATGTCAAAACGTTTAAGAAGCGCCCCCATTCTGTGCGTAGAGCGCTAGGTTGATTAGCATATTGCTTAATCTTAGATTGGATGAGAACGGCAACAAACCGTTTGTTTAGATGAGCATCTCCGTCTCGATCGAGGACGAGGTAACCGCAAGGATTAATCATTGTCGATCTACACAGTAACTGCAAGACGACGTTTGGTAACCCTCACCCCGGGAGCACAGTGTAGGCATCATGACATGATTTGTCACGATATCCTAATGTCTCAGTCTAAATACTACAATTATGCTCATGACTGACTCAATCGTTATCTAATTCCATCCGCTTATTTCCTTATGAATCCCCAATTAGCATCAGATGTATCACCATCAAAGCAACGTGAAGCAAACCATTCACCAAACAATTGCAACGATAATAAAGACGATTGACCCATCTAAATCATACTTTGCCTGGTTGGTTGGTCAACAATTGCTACAGGGGCCATGTAGAACAGTTTACAAGCCGTAGGCATCAGTTTCATGTGTTCACCATTTTATGTGTTTCAACAATATTTCTAGTCTGTCCCCCGATTTTGATGGATAAAAGTAATGTACATTCAAATTTCGAATATTTTTCATATATCTAGTCGGATGTCCCCCGAAACAAATTCTGGATGTTTGGATCACAATGCTGTACCAGATGACAGTAGCGATACTCACCACACAGAACGAGCCACAGAGTCCCGGACATAGCGATAACATCGCCTTTGCTCTCGATTGCTAGTCGTTTAGTGGCAGATTCAGCTCGAGATTTTGATGACCATGACATTTGCACCAGGTAGCCATGCCGGAATAAACATCGACTTATACCCAACCAGCCTGCAAAACCAGCTATATAGCGGTTAGCATTCTACGCTAGAGGCTATGAATGCATCGTGCTAAAACGTCAAGGGCATCCCAGAAATATTACAATCGTCAAATTGTCTTGTTGTTAATGATTGCGGTACAATATTTCTTGGCGGGCATTGTTTGTCGGACGATATACACACAGAACGGGTCCTTTTTCGCTGTATTCCCTCCAGATTGTGACCGATTGTATACACAGAGGCATCATTGCAAACATAGGAACAATTAGGTGCAAGACGTTACCGCCTTCGATCGATTTTTGAGCACCGAGATAGTCATCCTCTTAGATCAAACCTGGGTATTTTATTATAATACCCTAACATGAATAATGAACTAACCTGCACATGATTTCAGATCATTCTTCTCTCCTCATAACACTTGCCAAATTCGTTCAGCCTCATAAAAATTCTCAAATAACGCATTATGAACAAAGATATTTAACCAGCTAATGACTTTGTATGCCGAGATATATTGAAGTTTTGATATAAATGAATTGTACTTCCATACTATATCGCCTACGCCATTAACCAGATGATGGATAGCACCGATTGTTATTGCTCTGATGTGATCAAACTTCCGTTGCTGTCAACATTTCGCCGCAGGTCCAAGTTAAGTAGTCACGTGCAGGTGTAATATGCAAGGCGCTGTTCAATATGCAGTATGCTGCTGAATGAGCGCGGCATAAGACTTGGTGTCTTGAACAGCAATATATGACATCCGCATAATTCAAATTGTACGATTCGCATTGGCTGCCAAACCCCCAATAAAATAGTTTCCTTTGCGACATGTTGTTGATGAAGCAATACTTACGAGGTACAATTACTTTCCATCTGGTTAGGACTCTTTGGCCGCAGAATATGCGTGTCCATAGGATACTTTATGTGAGATACGCTGCGCACGACATGCACTCACAGCATTTATTTACATAGAAGATTGCTGCTGTTGACCACCCCCCCTCCCTGTATCTAATCATTGAGTGCATTTGATATCCACTGAGCATCATCGATATCCATTAAGACATATATAGAATAACGGAGGCACTACTGGGGGAAGCTACCCAACCGTTAGCGGCGACGAATGGCCAATCATTCAAGCTTAAATCTGTGAAATTGTGATAGTACCTGCAAATGTGCATTTTATCAAACCAAAGATTGCAATATTTGATTACAATAGGCATCGTACTTTTCAAGCTAGTAAGCTAGCCAAATTTGAAGTTGATATGAGTTGCGGATTCTGAAAAAAAAACATTGACTCTGTGAAATGCGCTGGGCAGACACATCACATGAATTGCATTATTTACTATCACTGCTATATGCATAGTTTACAGCCATGTGTGACCATTTACAAATGAACGCTTTGACGTCAATATCACCCTGGAAAGGACACGAAAAAATACAAGCAATCTTTCCATCCACCGATCAACAGTTATAAAGCTGCTGGCAGTGATTTCGCCCAAGTTCGGGGCCCAGTAAACTAAGGCCTCACATGGTGATATGAAACCGAATTTTTGTTGTTGGTGAGGCGAAATCATTTCTAGACGGCCAATTTAACCTCGTTATCCGAACTTGTCAACAAGTTCAAACTATACACACACAAGTTTCCCACCTTATGCTCGCTTCAAAATGTCAATATCCTCCTTAATTGTCTATATATGGATGATTGTATCGACGACCCGTGAGCGATTATCTTTTCTCCAGAGCGACATTCGTATCTAGGGTGTACCTCACTTCCGCGAGGAGGCCGGTCTACCTTGTGTTCATCAACAAAACCACGTGCAACTGTCATCATGCAGCTCCCGCCTATGCAAGATGATATGTCTCAGTCGGGCAACTGGTGATGGTATTATCAAACTTTCTGCGGATAAGATCAAGCACTGGCAAACCAATGTAAGCATTAAACAAATTACTCAGATGTATATTTTCATTGTCATCATTCTAGTTTTATACTAACTAGAGACTAGGCATGCCATTTGTATAAAGTTGCCTCAATTTTAAAAGTTCATTATGTATGTTTTTTATTTTACTTCCAGTAGGGAGGGGTTTAGACTGTGGATGGCTATAGAAATTGAAAGATAAATGAAGGCTACAGGTGACTAATATGTTTTCAATCTATTATATAACCTATTGATAATGGGTTTTTTTTCTGATTTGTATAACAAACGAGCTAGAAACACCAGAGAAAGCGGGTCCTTGATTACAATTCAGAAGTAAACACTGCATATATGGGCTTCCTGGTGCCATGATTGATCATTCCAGGAGAGCCCCAGTAGAACCCTTGCTAGGGTAAATGTGTATATTTCGACAGTCGCGGATGGTAGCTCAACTAAAGTTCGGTAGCGATAAATCAGCAACACTGATCAACACATAGGGATGCATGCTGCAAGGGCATGTCTTCCTTAGCAAATCTCACTCGAGTCTATGGACGCGCATGCGAATTAAGAATCAGTGTTACAAGAATCCATCAGAGAATCTCATAAGTGAATGACCACATACATCCGTACCTTATACAAGGAAGCATACCGGGTCACAGCATTCTTGAAGCTCCAAAGTCTGAGTATCCATGGCTTTATCAAATCAGATGACTGCATGGAGCAGGTGCCAATTGCCTTTTGTGTGATGAGCCGGAGGAGGAAGAAGGATTACAAGTGCTTGCTCACAGGAGGCCAAGGTTGAAACGGTCGCCAACGTGCCTTATGTTAGTGGATGCATACTGACAATGAAATCCCCACTGGAATTGCTTCTGTTGTTTTGTAAGTGACACATTATCTTCAAGGTCACACGGCCGCCCTCCACTGCACGACTCTCTTCGCTCTGAAGCAAGTCTTTGCAGTCACATGGCCTCTTGTAATGCTACTACCGACGACAAGTGTAGGCAACAAATATTAGGTCAGTCCAAATTTAAGATTAATTATTGTATACTAAAACATCTGTTAACATGGCACTTTATAATCATAAAACACGCATGCTTGTTCCAGAACAATTGCAGTACTAATTGTTGCTGCGTTTGAGACTACGTCACTGATGTATACGCCACCAGCAGCTACACAGCAGTGAGTGATTGGTGCTGCACACCTCGGCAACTAGATTGGTACCACACCTGGCAGGTAATCCAACTTTTACTGCAGGGGTTTTCGTAAGCTTGCAATTTTAACTCAGCTAGCAATTTTGGGTCTCTAGCGAATAGGCCATATAGTAAATCTGACAGAGGGCCTAATTAACGTAAGTTGACATTTCGCAAAAACTCATACAACATCTCATAGCAGCCTTTAGTACACTTGCGACCAGGTTCCTATATTATAACAGTAACTATGTGTAAGCCACATATTGGGTTGTGACTGATAACGTTCGCCATGCATTGCTGATAATTTCTTATTCATATTCGCAGTTGGATCAGTTAGTCCACTACAAGTTATTTCCGTATTCATATTCTAGTGAGAATTGCACATATTTCTATTACCATTGGTTCATATACTGTTCGAGTGGTCCAGTACAGACTGATCATGAACATGTATCGACCACATATTTCAGAGATCTCTTTTTCCATAATATTTCACAGCCACGCGTTATTGTTGATGACAGCCAGAGTAGGTCTCTATTTGTTGTGTCAACTAACTATTAACTAACTGTTTCACCGCCACGACTTATTCACCCAGTCCTGCCGCCAATTTGGCCCGCCACGATGCCGGGTGGTGCCTGGGTCTCAGCACTTCATAGATTGCAACAAACACTGCTGTGCCAGCTTCACACTACCAACACTACTACACCAGGTTAGAGTGCTGAGTCACCCAGACACAGTGATGATTACCCCGTCTGCGGCGCACACTATGTACAAAACAAAAAAGATAAAGCATGTGTTGTATCCATTCAGCTAAACATTCATCAGCAATATCCTCCACTGCGGCCTACATAGAAGCCGAGATGATTAATGACGCGGAGGGTATTGGCTTAATATGACTAATTAGTCATTGTTATCAACATCTACCCTCTGTTCCAAGTAACGGTAAATCATTTACAAGCGCAATATCAATGGAGCTGTTTAATTACCAGTAAATCTCTTTGTAAGTGCGGTGCACGACTAGGTACCCTGCGCCGTGCTTAATGAACATCAGGTCATGCCATAACTTGCTGGTTTTACACCCGCTGGAAAGTCACGCGGGGGAATGTGTCCGTGACGAAATGTTGCGTTGCCAATAAGACAATATCTACTAGGTTGCGCAACTGCCCTAGTCTGTTGGATTCTGCTTTTGTTGAGCTCATCTTTGCCTCCCAGGAGGTTCCTGTGGGTGATGCTCTATGTTTTGATTTTTATATTCATTTATGGGCATGAGCATGGGCATGATTCACAATTGCAGATCTGCTAATAGTTTGGCCACGCTATATCACCGGACGTCCATTCCAGCCATGGCCTGCTTGCTCTACATACAGCCAGGTTCCATTTTCGCCGTGGGAGAGGTGGATAACGGCGCCGCGTTAGGCAATGGTACACTGAGGCACTGTGGAGCCCGCACTCAGGCGAACACAGAGCCTCACGTGGATCATATCGACCTGTGGAGACCGCACTCAGGCGAACACAGAGCCTCAAGTGGATCATATCAACCTTGCTTCGTCTGAAATGAAAGCTCGAGAGGTAACATCAGTCAGTCCAAATATTCCCCGAACAACATATTAGGTCGCAAGAAAGCTTAAATATATCATACGTAATCTCTTATATAATCGAAGGGTGTGAGGATAAAATGGGTCGGTGAGGGGTTGGGTCGGATTCAAAGTGGTTGTATTGTAAAAATAATAATAATATATAACAATGGATTTAGAAGGGGTCATTGTTACATTGCATTATTATTACATAATCTCTATAATTGCCGGCTGTCTTAATTAAGATACGTAGGTCAGGAATGGGATCAATGCTCTCCTGCTTTAATGCAATAATAATGAAGATATAATGGGGATTAGGGGGCGTCATCTTTGTATTTCTGCATATCATTATATGTTGCTATGTTTCTCAGCCATTGCATTAATGTGTTACGCTTTGATTCATAATACTCTGGGCGATGGCAGGCCGCCAGTTAACAGCTGACTGTGTCTTCCCATCTTCCACTGATCAGCATTCGTTTTCTGTTTCCACATTCTAGGGCGTACTGCTGCACTTGGCATTATCTCTCATGTAAAGTACAGAAAGAAGCGGTGTCGAGCTGGAGTCAAGGCAAAGCTTCGTGTCACATTACCCCACGATGGTCTAGCCACAAATGGTATTGGCGTAGCATGTATTATGTGTTAGTGAAGTGTCGAGCCAGGCAATTAAGTTGACGGCGCTATACATTTACGATATAATGAAAATGACAGCGAGATTGACGGCAGGTTCAAAAGGTGCGGGGCAAGATATCTACAAAAGAGTAAAGGGTCGACTTGATGGTGACTGTAAATCGTTGTGAGCTTCATCAGTATTTCCTTAGTAGTGGGTGATTCATGCTCCCCACTGTAGAGAGGAAGAGACCATTGATTACTAGCGCCTGACCTTTGATATCTCGCAGTAACCATGCCTAGTATGTTTGAACATGACAAAGTAGCACTGAGTAACAGGTTCAGATATTCGATGCATCATTCATATATGCAGGATATTCTGATATTTCAAGCCAGCCTACATTCAGAGATACGCGTAACAACGTATGATGGATGATAACATTTATGTATATTCATGCATTCACCGAACTTATGACGTCATTTACAAGATCTAACTGGTTCGCTTTACATGCAACAGTCGTAGCGGGGCTTTTAATGCTATTCAAACACTGTTGTTTTGCATCTATAAAGGGAACCTTATACAAACGCCCCGTGTCGTTGTCTACCTCTACAGGGAACCTTCTATTGATATCATTAGCACATTGATTCCGATTACTCCCAAGCAGAACACATACTGAATACAAGTAACACAATGCGGATGTGTAATGTGAAGCCAAAGACCCGACCACGGACCGATTGGTATTCATCGAGTGACACTGGACCACCGATGAGGAACACGGCATCGTTAGTCGATTATTGCGACACTCTATATGATACAGTATATTACACTGAAGTATCAGGGGCATGTCGAAATATGCTTTACTACATTGTTCACAGTAGAATGATTGACACAGAGCGATTAATGTAGTACGATTTACTTGTTAATTACTACTGATGAATAGTTAGTTGATAAGGTAGCACTAACATTCAATCCGCGATTTCAACATGAATTTCCTTCCATCCGCTTGCTAATATGGTTTTCCCTTTTTAGTTCCAATATCGAAATGTATGTTTATAATGTGCCGTTGTGATGCTAAACAAAACTAATTAAACACTCTACAATGCAATTTGAGCCAGATGTACATTAATGTCAACTACTCTTGTTTTTCACCTGTAACTGCGATAATCCGATCATCCGTTTTAAATACAATAACAATATTTCTATTACGTCGACTGAAGGCAACGAGTGGATGAGATCGTCCGCCAATGCAAACACGAGCCGTCTGTCTATCTAATGGTACTGGAGTAAACATATCAGGCGTGGTTGTCGTCTAGCAGTGTCTAGAGGTGCGATCAGTTTGGTCTTTGACGTAACTATCATCTATTTATCAAATGAGTCGATTCAGCAGGATTGATGTTATAAAGCCTGCTGCGATTCTTAAATGCTGGATTGATGTTATAAAGCCTGCTGCGATTCTTAAATGCTGGATTGATGTTATAAAGCCTGCTGCGATTCTTAAATGCTGGATTGATGTTATAAAGCCTGCTGCGATTCTTAAATGCTGGATCGTTCTCCAACATGCTATTAACGGGTCAGGCACAGTCTGGGATAACTGAGAAAGTTTCACAATTCATTATTGACGATCCAGTTTCTATTGGGATTTCCTGCTCTTAATAGCAGCGCTTGATTGAAACTGTGCTCTATGCTTCTATTCGCTGTTTGTGACCGTTTTCTTGATTAACATCCAGTCTAGGGAGCCTTTTGGCATATCACGTCGTGACATGGACATGATCGTGCCAGATTCACAAAAACCACTTAGTGTTAAAAGGACTGCGGTATGCTGCTTTCAATCTATTCATCTATTTTCGCCAGTGATGAAATTGCTCTCCAAGATTACATCTGATGAATGAGTGAATAATGGTTGAGCTTTATGGCGATCAACACACTCCAGTAATACATCCGGCATCTACCTCCCTCTTACCAGGAACAGCACCCGAAAAGTACGTTATGATGCCGTACTCATGAGAAAATCGCAGTGCAGTTGGTGCTTGTAGAGAACTCAAAGAGTTTATATTTATACTAGGAGGGTTCATTAAAGCCGTGGCCCGATAAATTATGTGGTCATGCACTTGTTGCCCATCCTGTATAACATAATAGTGTTAATATCGTGGGCGATATTAAGCTTTCCCATATTTTAGCTCATCTGAGAACGCATTTACTGTCGGCAGATATCCTTTTCCGAGTTTAAAGGTTTTCTGGCTCTGTGTGTATCTTAAATGTCTAATATCCTCATACGTATATAGTTACATAGCATTGTATCAATCACAAGTCTAACCAATGTCTTACGACGACGGTAACTGCTTATTCATGATTATGTCATGTTGATAACTCAGTGCTTTTGCTAATTGCAATTTGTTTTCGTTTTTGAATGCCTCCTCCTGCAATAAGGAATGGTGATCATTCTCACAACGCACAATGGTAACATCTCCATTGCTTTCTCGGAGGGGAGTAATCAAAAAGGTCTGTTGCCGCCAGTAATTGCCAGTGGATTCATTAAAGCGTCAACAGGCGGTAATAAGTGAACTAAGCTGCTCTTATCGCTGTTGCAACTAGATGCGCAATCATCAGCAGCAAGGTATATGTTTACTCGTGTATGTGATATTACCAGTATTTGTGATTAACAGGCACGTACATCACAATCGCCCATGTCAACTGTTACCATCCAGTAGTACTTCTTTAAATGAATTAGTCCTAAAAGATGTCCCTACGAAGTCATCATTTGGTAGCTTACCGTTACCGCTTGACGCTAGACAAATACCACTGTAGTAAAAATGAGCCATTATAATCCAATGTAAATCATATGTGTTGGGTCTCACTGATAGAAAAAAAGAAAGCTTAGGCCCATATTAGTTAAAATCTTCCTAGCTTGCCTATAATGCTGGCCAGAGTACCTCAGCATTGCATTATATCGTTGCTCATGCCATGTGAGACACAAATAGACATAGCTCATGACATGTACTGTCAAGACACATTTATGCTGTTATTTACACCAATGCTATTGCCCAAACTTGAGCTGTTACGTGTGTGTGTATCAATCATTCATTGAATGCACTATAATTTCACGACTATTCTAATTTGTAACGTATTATTCTGGACATTGTCGCCAGATCAGAGACGTGGTTTCATACTGATACAGCTGCAGGCTAATGTTCTTATTGCAAATGTTGTTTTTCATGTTTTAGCAATTGCGGTATCTCTGACGAATTTGTACCTAGCAATACTTTATCCATAGAGAGAAAGAGAGAGATACAGTCAAGACACAATATCAACCACAAGTGCATTTCAACCGCAATCGCCAAATGTTTCTTGTAAAAACAATTTACAGTTAGATTGCTTACGATTTATCGAAACGATAAATTTACAATTGAGTCTCATCTGCCACCCGGACTTGGTGCATGATTCCTTATATGTGACAGCACTGAAAATTAACAGAACATAGCACTTAGTAGATGCGTCCATAAATCCGGAGTGTGTGAACCAATACCTGACCATGATTGAGCGGGAGCACTCGCAGATGCATGATTGAGCGGGAGCACTCGCAGATGCATGATTGAGCGGGAGCACTCGCAGATGCATGATTGCTATTTTTAATCGGTGCAAGTAAAGGCAGTTAGCACGAAGTGATATCACCCTTTGTATTCCTATAGGGAGCCGATACGTGCGTATAAGTGAGAGGCAGATGCTTGGGGGGTTTGATGTTTTCTATACTGTGATGACAACTGGTAGCTAGGGCCCGACGCCATGCTTACGAGCGCCGAGTTGATCGATCTAAGTTGGAAGCGACTCGTGACGAGATTGCGCGTCTAACCATAATACAATTTTGAGGGTTGGCCTCATTCATACGGCTGCCAACGGCCAGGATAAGTGAATAATTAATTTGATTGATAAGAGATTTGATTGACTTAGTGCCCGGTCAAACTCTTGAACACGAAATAGTTTTGACCTGATGGCTATCGTAGTGTTTTGTTATTATCAAATAATATACACTCAGTTATTCTGAAGGCGCAATGTCATACATCATGTTCCCATCGCACCTATATCGGAGATCTTAGACGCGATGATCTATCCCATGGCAGCGCACATTGTTAATGGGACGATACAGGCCACTTAGCTCACTTTGTCTCTGGGATTCTTTGAATGTACTTTGGATTCCTGACTTGCGGCTGCGATGTACTGGCATTGCATCTAGAGGGTACGGGGACCCTCGCAAATGGTGGTCTAGTGAGAGTCCCGGACACTTATACATCAATATTTCTACCAATTCTCATGGTTAACGTGAAGTGTGCTATTGCCAAAACTACCCTTGCCAATCTTTCGCATGTGCAAAAGCACCTCTAGGGTCGAGGGGATGTCCTAAATCATTGGATTGTACCGTAGTGTCTGTTTTGACATCCGACCCTCATCTGATCACAATATAAAAGCCACATCACGTTATAGGAAATAGGCCATGACTGGGATGCACCGATTTGTAGCCGCACAACATGTAAATGAGCTACTAAATCCGAAAAGACGATCGTGCGTTTTCGAGTTGACTATCTGACATTCATTGCATTCCTTTAAACGTGGGTGACCAAGCTAGAGTAGCAAATATACAATGCGCACATCCAGACAACTCTAGTGATCATTATTACGTTCAGCAACGACTGTGATAGCAGGCATATCTGGAGATTATTATTGAGCGACGTTAGCATAATATATTTGTGAGTTTGGACGTTCTTGGTTATGCAAACTATTTTGCTAGACTGCAAAATTATAGAAATACCTGATTGTACATCATTTACGTGCATGTTTGGCTCGCGCTTTTCATGCCAACTTATCGTAACGTAAACTATACCGTGTAACCTCGTACCATGATGGTGAATGCCTTGTGATCATGGGCGGATTTCACAATGAATCGTCATGCGCTTATAGGACACTTTCATTTGTTGGTGAATCCGATGTGTTAGGTCTGGTCTCGTTCCGGTTATGCGAGGGTAACAGGCTGTACACACGGCAAGGTCACTAGTGTCACAAAAATGTAATCAGCTTCAATAAATTCTGTAAATTCGATGTTTGATTTAATATTTGGTTGGTAACTTGCTCTTTAAATGAAGCTTCAATCATTGGTATTTACTATTGACAGGAAATTATTTAGAGATTAAGACTAACATAAATAAGATACAAAGAAACACAGGCACTTAAGTCATCTGGAAAGTGACAAAATAGGACGAAACGCGATCAAATTGGCGTCAAAACTGTTTTCAAATTGTACCGATCGGCTGCAGCCAATCACAGGCGTAGGCGGCGTATCAGAGATACGGCTGCTCCCGAGAGGCTGGATAATCAGGGTAACGGACCTTTCTATATATAAATGTAAACCAGGCGAAACTGAACACTACCGAACGCGCTCATTTAATTAATTGACTTGAGTGACAGGGCAGGGAAACACGACACGCAGCATAAACATCCCTCGTACCCGAGCGACAGTGAATCATCTTGTTTACACGGTTAGTTGGCGTCACTTGTAAGAGCGGCTAATTCGTGGCGCTTGTAATTAAAGTGCTAGTGATTAATGAGCGGCCTCAATATTCATTTAGTCCTCTAATGAAGTCGCTGTTGTGCCATCAGTAGCGGCTTATATTTACTTGCTACTGAGTTCTACTTTATGTTTTCGAGGCCTTAGTTCCAATCTACCTCCATATAACGGGGATGGTAGCCATGCGCGGACACTCACCGAGCAAGTCAAATGCTGCTCAGTCTGTCCATTGATTGATATTATTTGGTCAAGCATGCCAGGTAATGCTTACTTTACTGATTTTATATTGAGTGTTGATTGACAACCAGAATGCTGAGGCTACAAAGCAAGGAGGAATATTTGGTTACTATGACCTCGTTTCCATGTTGTGTCATGGAAGGCACACATCGAGAAATGCGCTCGAGGTAGGTAGTGATAAGATGAAACACCTCTCACTCACAGAGTACCTCTCGCGACATATAAGATAACCTACAAGGGTCGTTAAGAACTGATGACTCCAAAAACAAATACCTAATCGTGCCATTTATGTAAATGATCAAGATGCATTGAGTCATAAAATCGTGTTAACTTTCAGGCTATATGATGCACATTTCGCTGCTTATCTCACTAGCAGTTAGCACCTGCTCAGCATAATCATTATCTGCATATACTTTGGAAAATGTTACTGCCTTTTTAGCTTATGAAATTATTGATCTTTAGCTGGCAAAGCGGACGGTTACCTGGTTTAGAATGTTAAGATTCGAGGACATACAATCTAGACTTAACAATTAACGGAATGAGAAATTCAACTTGACCATTTTGTGACGTCACTAAAAAAACATACCCGTTCATGCAGCTTTGAGCGCCAAACCACAAAAACCCAACCCATCTTGTGTGTTTCCACGGCTATAGTTTCAAGTAAAACGATACACTTCCTTGTATATAGTAACGATTAACGCTACAATTGCATAGTACATGATGTGTTATTTACTGCCAGGTTAACAACTTCGCCATGAGAAAGATGGATGACGGCCCCGTGTGATGTTACAGTACACAGAGGTGTGTGGAGACAGCATTCAGACGAACACAGAGGGTTCACGTGGATCATAGCAACCTTGTTTCGTCCTAAATGAAAGTTTTGAGTTATCATTCAATCACGTTATCCCAAACGACATGTTAGTTCGCACAAAAAGCTTTTATTAACGTACATAATCCCTTTTACGATCCAGGGTGTAGGGATACAATCTGTCGGTAAGGACAGAAGTCAAATTCAAAGTGGCTTTATTGTTATAATAATCATGTAACAATGGGGTTTAGGTGGTGTGGGTGTCATTGATGTGTTTCTGCATGTCGTTATATGTTGTTATGTTTCTCCTGTCATTGCATTAATGTGGTATACTTTGATTAATGGTATTCTGCGAGACGGCTGTCCACCAGTGGACAACTTGCTATTGCCTGCCATCCTCAACAGATCAGTACCAAAATTCGCTATCTATAAAACTTATGCATACCAATGATCTGTTGGATTGTTCCGATTAAATTGTAATCATTCATTCCATGACGGAACAAACCTTCCTTGTGATATTTGGAAACTTTAAAGAGACTTTGAGCCCCAAATTTGTAACGAGGTTGCCTAGCAAGCTGCTTGGCAACCGCCCCTTGGAGACCAAAAGTTTTCAGACTTTTAGTCGCTACGCGGCGATCCTTACTTCGGCTGTCGCCATTTATGTGGTAAGACATTTCCCCTTCCTGCTTGACAGTCTAATTTGTGCGCAATGATGCCCATAACTTTAATTAGTGAGGATTTGAGGAAGTCTACGTTTGGTAACCATAGCGGAAGTATGCACATCGATCGCCAGGTACATATAGAGCGCGTATTAATTTACAGCTAACATTCGTGTGGTTCATGGTTTTAGGGAGGCACCGTTATCAATGGAACGACACAACTGAATAAAATAGCTTTCTACAGTGCATAATAGTCAAATAATAAAGTTGAAAATATATGAACATGATTTTGTATTTGGTGAACATTGGTTATGAATAACAGAAGTTGGTATACACCTGCTGCAACACGATAAACAAAAACCAATCTAGAGCCTAAGGTCGCAGTTTATGGATATTTGATAAGTATCACTCATGTAAAGTACAGAAAGAAGCCGATGGACCTCGAATAAAGGCAAGCTTTAGTGGCACTTTACCCCACAATGGTCTATCAAAAATATCATTGGCATAGCATGCATAATGTGCTAATGGGCATAAGGTGTCTCCTCCCCTTAACGATAAATTGAAAATGGCAGCAGGATTGACTGTCAGTTCCTAGTTAAGGAGGAGAGGAGTAAAGGGTCGGCTTGACGGTGACTGTAAATCGTACTGTATCAAAGTGGAGGCCACTCATCACCTGCGCTTGAACTTTTAATCCCGGAATATCGAAAGCATGCAGATAACACAGCCAGATACTGTGGCGCTCAGCATAGGTGACACATAGCAGATCATAACGAACATCGCACAATATTAGTATGTGTGGGGTTTTCATGAAGAATCTTTCAGCCTGGGTTGGAAATGGGGTTATTTCCCTGGATATCTAGGGGACAAGTATTTTATTGCAGATGGGCCATGGGTATTTAGCGATGATGCGGCATAAGTAATGAAGAATACCCCACAATCACTCACATTCTGTTGCTAAGCCACATTGTGCACCTTGATGGTAAGATTGTGTCATTGATGACGATGATAGCGTTGTTGTTGTTGTTGTTGTTGTTGTTGTTGTATCAATCACAACATGACATTTTCCTAAATCAATGAGTGCGACATTATTTGTTTTTGTGTCGCAGTTAAGCCCGGTTACTTCAAAGTTCATTAAAGGCTGCAATAGTCGTACACAGCCTTTGGATCGGATACTGATTTATCGGGTCGTATTCCACCGATTGAAAAATACACTGGACGTTGATCTCTTTATAACTGATCCATTTCCAGATTTAGTGTTGAAAAAAATCGAGTCTATATATATCAACGTTGCGATTTAATTAAGAGAAGTAAATGGAAGATATTGGAGTCTGAGATATTAGAATGAGTATGCGAAGACTTGCATGTGTTGCAGTGGTATTTGTAGCTAATAAATGCTTTTTATGGGCATTAATTGCTTGACTAAAACAAGCCCCACATTAAGATTTGTTTCTGAATAGAGACTTGCAGGACGACCACGTAACCTTATGTAGCTGCAATCAATCACAGATTCAACTCCATAATCAAGACGTTCAAGAGAGGTGAAGATTTTGTCGTCCCTTGATAATTGTTGGCATTTACATCACGGGAGCGCTATGAGGAGGAGTACTGGCACAGATAATCAGCAGGCAAGTCACCTCAGATGACGAATTCCGTAATGTACCCACCCATTTATTCAGGTATTCTATCATAGTTACGACACATGTTGATATGGTTACCATGGGAATGACAGGTGATGGACTACACTAGGTAAGGTATGTCTGATGTGTTTCGCGCATTGGGTTTTCATTCATAAGGTAAGCATCAAAGATCAATTGTTAGACAACTATTCCTCAGAGTTTAAAGCCTAGAGTGCAAATGTCATCGTGGTTGTAACCCTAATTTATTGGTTACGAGAAATATATGAATCGATTGGAAATGTTATTGCTGGAACAGGCGTTATATCTAATGCAATATTGTGAGACCTTGTCGCAAGACCATCCCCGATTTATCCAAGATATGTCGACTGTAAAACCAAATAGCCAGCAAACACGCGACATTTTTTCTGAGAAGACAAGCAGGCTAATTGTCTGGCCTAAGCAACCTTCCTCAAACATCACGTCGAGATTTCTTACGATACCGAAAGCGATGTTTAACACTTCTGCTCCAAGAATAGACTTGCCACCGACAACGACTAAGCAAATGTGTAAGCAATAATAAATAACTGAGCTGCTATAGCATGACATGTTCCGTAAGAATGCACGTGAATGCTATAGCATGCATTACTCTATACATATGTTCATGAATGCTATAGCAGAACACTTCTTTTTTTAACTTAAAGGGGCTTTTCTTCAAATCATCGGAATTCTGCTCTGAAAAAAACCATCGTCGATCGTTTCCCTAATATGTTGTGTAATGATATCCAAAAACTCCAGTCCAAGATGCCGTGTGCGACACGCGTCCAGGCAACAGATTGTGCAAAATTAACCTGGTAACGTTACAGATTATGGTTAAACTTTGAGTCGTAGCATTCACTGCGTACTGGTAGGCCCAAATGACCATCTAAAAACAACATAGACAAGGACTCAGATGATCATATATAGCACCCCAGACAAGGACTCAGTTGATCATATATAGCACACCTCGACAAGGACTCACATGATAATCTTTAGCACCCTCGACACGGACTTAGATGATCATCAACAGCACCCTCGACAAGGACTCAGATGATCATCTATAGCACCCCAGACAAGGACTCAGATGATCATCTATAGCACCTCAGACAAGGACTCGGATGATCATCTATAGCATCCCAGACAAGGACTCAGATGATCATCTATAGCAATCTAGACAAGATGATCTTATATAGTGTCATCAACAAGCAGTTCGATGGCCATATATACATATATATATATATATATATATATATATATATATATATATATATATATATATATATATATATATATATATATATATATATATATATATATATATATATATATATATATATATATATTATATAATAGTTGTAATTGTCAAGCGTGTGTTCTCCGTATCAAATCCACTAGTCATTTTTATTGATCCATATATGACTTTGGCTGGATATAACACATATAGCAGGGGGTTCATTGACTGCTATGTGAATCATGAACTACCATTCATAAAGGGCACGGTATCATTAGCAATTGTTGTGTGTGTAAATTAAAGCTGGTGTGCGGTTCGATGTTACTCCTTGCCACGGTTCCCATGTACTTATTTGTGAAAGCTTATCCCTGTTCTGCGACTTAATCTGGTGTCATGTTTGTGACCTATTATGCTGCTAACCATGCTGTAGATGGCATGTGGACCATGAGCTGTAATGTACCCCTATATCACCCGCACGAAACAGATGGTATATGGCAGAGATATTCGTGCTTTGGTGCAAACAAAAATTGCCATTTGTTGTAAACCTTATTTCTTGTTCCAAATAAGGGTATATCCCTCGCTGACGCACTACCGAAGCTGTTCAATATTCAGTATGCCCTTGTGTAAACGCGGCAGTGATAGATGAACGTAAGGTCAACATGCCATACGTTAGTGGATTTACATTGACAGCCCTAATCCTCACTGGAATTCTTCTTGCCGACAATGACACGATATCTACAAGGCCTCACGGCTGCATGACTCACTTCACTCTGCAAGCAGGCATTTGCCTTGACAGGATCTCCTGGAATATTTGCTTCTCATGAGATGAGCTGACAACATGAATAAGGCAAGGCTGAATTCAGACATATTTTAAAATACAGCAAAGTCAGCTTTCATGATCGAAAAACAACGAGATGATATTTTCCGCCTTCTAGACACTGTATTGTCATGAAACACGAATTACCTGCCGCCAGCAACAGAAATACAAGTTGTTGATGGTACTTTGTCGTGGATGTGTGTGGCACCTGTAATCACGGAGCAGTGAGTGGCTAATGCTGCATACCTCGGAAACTGAATAGCTAACGCAGCATGCCTGTGTTTGTACATTACGTTCATTCTTGTTTATCACTGGGACCAAGTTTCTTCATTACATGAACTTTCGTTGATCATCATTTAACTACGTGATTTAATTTCACAATCCCCCGCCAGGTGAATTTATGGCATTGACGCCGCATGAGAGGAGCAGCGTTAGTTATTAATATGAACGAGAAATATATTAACAATTTTGCCTATTATTAAATACAATACTGCCATTGAATGTCATTTGTATTTAACTTCGCCATCCGCTCCTTTTGTTCTATATCAAATGGTATATTGATGGAAGATGGCAAATCGATGGACGTTATGATGTTGGCGAGTGCCGATATTAAACTCATAACTTAATAATAAACGACAGCTTGAAGAACAACTTCCCGATTATATTGTTGTATATGCACTATTTCTTTATCCACATTAACACTACTCCCAGTAGCTTACACTAGCAGGTTTGTACATCACAACGTTGCATGATTTTTACTGAGCATCGGATGTAGAAATGCGGTGCATTATACAAATGAACAAAGGACGAATTCAAGAAAGAGCTTTAATTCTTTTACCGTCCGGTGCTCAGCCTCACAGATATTTTACAATGGATGGCAGCATTAAAGTAACAAAGCCTGCAGCGATTACTCTGCTATATTGGTATTATTTTTATCACCAATAATGCTGCACTGCTCCTGTCTCTTATTTTGAGTCGAAACAATTACAGATACCATGCGTTTAGCCACGATATGGAAAGGCTGTTGTTTAAAGTCAGGATGCATTGTAAGTTATGAGTCAAGCGATAAAGAGAGCGAAATGGACCTTATCTAAATAAGGTTTATACTCTTGAATGGAATATAATAGCGCCCTTGAGCTAGTTTAACATTCACATTGTCTTGAAGAAGATAATAATAGTAGACTTTTCGAGTGTGCTGATGGACAAATGTAGTAGATGTCACCGCTATATAATGTTATGAACGACTTTAAATAAACCAGGCAAGAAAGTCGCCTTTGTCAATTCAAAATCTACATTTACAGACAGCATTAAGTGCATATGCGCGAGAACCTATAATAATCTCTTTTTTGGCTACGTTTGGCCAATTTTTCCCATAGGTGCGGACTATCAGCGAATGGAATGCCTTTTATAGCTAAAATGTTATTAAGTACCCTTGCAATACATGTTCTCTGTATGCCATTGGCTGTCTATTTCAATTCTAACAAGACATCCGTCTATCACTGTTAGTATCTGGAATTATCGGTCATAATATTCATATCAAGCGGGACATCTATCTTGATTGCTTTCTCTCTGTGAACAATAGCTGGATGCATGTCCATATACTTCTTTGTCGATGAGTTGTTTCCAGTTTAATTTGGACATTGACCTGTATAATAAGAAACGGATGATGAAGGATGCAGATGTTATCCGTTGTTGTTTACATAATGCCGCTGTTTGAAGTTGAGATGTATCATTTGTAGAGGCAAGCCCAATGTAGCATTTCAGGAACGGACGATCAACTAGCCTTCTGTTGGTGGATTAACATTGACAACAAAATCCACACTGTAATTGTATCCGTCGTTTTGTCAGCGACACATTATCTACACGGTTGCATGGCTGCCCTTCTCTAATCGACTCTCTTCCCTCTGTAAGCAGGTCTTTGCATTTACGTGGCGTCTTGTAACATTCGCTACCGATGACAAGCGCTGACGACATATATCAGGCGAGGCCAAATGAAAGATTTACGTGCACATGATTTTAAGCTTTACTCTTATATACTCCAACATCTGATTCAGATATGTGATGGATCACTTGAACTTGTAGGCCTGATATGTTCTAGAGTGTTTTCTTATACATTACATTAAGCTCCACCAGATACACGGGTACGCATGACAACTTACAATTTATGGTACCTTGAATATTACACATCCCACAGTGATTACTATGAGTGCTTTGGAGGTATTCCATTCATCAACAAAAACCCATGGCTTTGATCGCATTTACACAGTTCGTCATTCATATATTGAGTTGAAGCAATTGTAACTATGATGCCTTGAGCCACGACGTGGAATGGCCTTTGTTGAAAGGAAGGATAAACACAAAGGATATATGATTAGACGAGCCAATATATTGGCTGGATACGATACATGCAGCATAAAATTATATTTGATTTCAATAGCGATTATATCTATGTTTTCTGTATGACCATTTAAAGAGAATATCAGCGCACCTTGAGCTAGTTAATCATTTGAGGTATTGTTTGGTTCATAATCAAATACTTTCAGAACCTTCCCATGGTCAAATGTTACTGCAATTATGCACGAGACACTACAGTGGAATACGCCAATTCTAAGAACAGCATGTCATTGCATTTACAACAGGTGTGTGTTATGGGGAAAAGTATAAAAATAAGAAAATTACCACGTCCTTTTTCAAGTTCTTCACATGTATATTTGACTTTGATTTTGAGTCGAAACAATTGCAGATACCGTGCGGTTTAATAATTATTCAAAATATACATGCACAGAAACCACATCACATGCCACTGTGCAAACCTTTTTGCTATAACTTTTCCCATTCATCTGAAAGGGCTAACATGCATTTCTAAGAGTAATTGAAGGAAGATTGTTGAGCATCTCAAAAATCTAACAAACGTCGTATTCTCGTTACCACCAACCAAATAAACATCGTACTCACATTGCCACCAACCAAATAAGCCTCGTATTATCAGTGCCGCAAATCAAATAAACATCGTATTCTCATTGCCACCGACCAAACAAACATGGTATTACCGTTGCCACCCACCAAAAAAACATCGTACTCACTTTGCAAACAAGCAAATTAACATCGTATTATCACTCCTACAAATCAACAATCATCGTGTTTTCATTGCCACCCATCAAATAGCATCGTGTTCTAATTGGCACCCATCAAATAGCATCGTGTTCTAATTGCCACCTATCACACGATCCACGCCAACTATCACGTCGACATCATCTTCGAAACTGTAGCGGAAGTTCAACGTTTGCACTATTTAAATAAAATGCTTGCACCACCCATGCTACATATGTAATCAAGACAATTAATCACTACACCCTCTGTTAATAAGTCCCTTATCAATTATCTCATCCTTTATCAAGTTCAGTGACTCATTTTGAAATCGAGTTTTGGTACAGTTTTGGACTTTTTCGTAACTCTTAATTACTTTCGCGGTCTATACAACTCTTTTAGGCACAGTAGGGTGTTTTTCTGCAATAGTCAACCTTGGAACCTGCTCGATTAAGTGTGTTGTGTAACAAATGTAGAAGGGTTTATAATGTATGTACTCCGTATTATATGCACAAGTCTGTTAACTAATCCAGCAGCGCTTTCTCTGTCATGTCTGGATATTTAACATATGAGTGGTAATCTAATGACTGCTATGTGCTTCTGCAACTATCATTTATAAAGGGCGCGGTATCACTCAGTACTGTTAAGTACTTGTAAATTAAAGCGAGTGTGCGTGTCGATATTACTCCTTGCCATTGCTGCCGTGTATTTATTTGTAAAGGGTAATCCATGTTCTGCGACTTAATCTGGGGTCATATTTGTGCTGATAACAAGGCTGTAGATATCAGATACATGTGGTCCATGAGCTGTATTGCTATCCATACTATGTTCCTATATCACCCCGACATCCAGAGAAGCCACGAAATAGAAAATAGATGGCGCAGATACTAATGCTCTAGTGCAAAAGAATGGTCATTTGTTGTAAACATTCTGCCTTTGTTTCAAGTTAGAATAAATCCGCCACCTGTAATATTCACTATCGATGAGATGCGCTGACATCATATATTAGGCACGACTGGATCCTCGCTTTAAGTGAGGATATTTTTGCGCTTCATTCAAAGTCAATTAACACGATATAAGGGTAAAGAATTTGATATTGTTCGCATTCCAGCCACTTTATTGCCATTAAAACACACATTGCCTGTCCCCATCAGAGGGAAAAGGCGGTGCTGCGTCTGAGACTATGTAGTGGCTGTGTGTGGTACCTGCAATCAGGGAGAAGTAAGTGATAAGTATCCAAGCAGTCTTGTGTTTCACCTCTCTCTCAGCTTACTAAATCATAACGGACAAAGGGTCACGTTTACATCTGTAACCGTATGATAAGTCTCATTCAGCGTCTCACAGCAACCCGTATGGACAATAGGGCCAAATTTACGCATTACATTCACTCTCGTTTCTTATCACTCAACTATTGTAGTTCACATTTTCAGGAGAAAACATGCAAGGATTAGTGCTAGTTATCATTAGGAATGCGACATTTATCGAATGAACAATATCACTGCATTGTGAAATACTGTAAATGTTGAGTTTCAGCTCATTTTCCGACTTGCTGCCCGTCAGACTATCAGAACATTATGTTCCTAAACAATGAGTACATTAGGTTTGAGTGTAGAGAGAGGCGATTAATATTGTGTAACTATTGCTACATTTAGTGATTTATGGAATTGGTGGATGTTCGTGGATGGCGAGTTGTGACATTAAACACATAATTTCAGAGAACGTGATATTCAAATGTAAGCAAAACACATATCCAACATAATAGCTGCGAATGCACGATTCCTTGGTGTCAATTAATAATACCTCGCGTTAGCTAAGCCTAGTACCTTCATACATCACAACGTAGCAACATTAGCACTGAGCTGCAGAACTAGGAATCGTTATTCAAATATTCAAATGACTAATGCAAGAGAGTGCATTATGTCGTATACCCTCATCTTACTCTGACTCCCAGACAACTTACAGCGCATGGTAGCATTTATACTACATTGTCTGCAGCGCTTATTCTAAGTGTTGTTATGGCAGCCTATCAATCAAAAATAGCATTGCACAGTGATGTCATTAAGAAGATGAACTAGACGGCCGAAGACGGATGACGTCTTGCGCCGTTACTGAATCACCCAGTAGCAGCATCGATGACCCTAGTTTGGTACCTAGTTCACCGTGTGTGTATGTTATAATGCACATAGATCGAACAAAATAAACTACTATGCGCTCATGCGCATGTGTGTCAAGGGTTACTGGGGTCAATGGGGATAATGTAGGGACATACAAAGACCATAGTAACTGTATGTTCGTTGTCGGACTGCACTATACCCATATTTTCTAAGCCGGCCTGTACTGTGCATGATTAAATGAAAATAAATAAAAGAGAGGAAGATTTGCAAATGTCACTGTTGATGCCGCGTCAAGACTGCATGATAATTCAATAATACGACAAATGCCATGATCGGTTAGATTTTACAATGAGCATTATTTTTGATCTTGCTTTTGTGCTTTTCGCCCCCTCCAGCCCAAACCCTAACGTTGCTGTTGCTTAATACCACAACACTAAAACCAGCCCTGACGCTTTGTACAATAGCTCTCAAACCAGCCTACACCGTAATGCAATTGTCGCCCATTGAACCTGGAAATAAGTGTTATGGTTGCAAAGTATTTTAATCCTTACTTCTTGTAGTGCTCGTTGCATCATGGCTTTCCTCCTTATTTTGTCTTATGCCCCTTGTAAGTGGCGTCCTCCGTACTTCTTCTACAAGTCGTTGTAAAGTGGCGTCTTGAGTACATCTACTAACAGTTATCGTAAAATAACGTCCTCCTTACTCGTGCAAGTGCCTGTTGTAGAGCGGCGTCCTCCTTACTCGTGCTAGTGCCTGTTGTAAAGTAGCGTCCTCTTTACTTGTGCTAGTGCCTGTTGTAAAGTAGCGTCCTCCTTAATCGTGCTAGTGCCTGTTGTAAAGTGACATCCTCCTTACTCGTGCTAGTGCCTGTTGTAAAGTAGCGTCCTTATTAATCGTGCTAGTGCCTGTTGTAAAGTGGCGTCCTCCTTACTCGTGCTAGGGCCTGTTGTAAAGTAGCGTCCTCCTTACATTTGTAGGCTACTCGGTGGACTGTAACCTTGTGTACGCAACTCCGTGAACTGTAACTATGTGTAGGCCACTTGGTACCCAAGACTATAGCTTCAAAAGGTATTACCACCCATACCCTGCCACTCCTTCACATGCGCTCCTGCTCCTCCAAGGCTGTCTTAGAAAAGGCATACGGTGGACGCTTCCCAGTTCTTGCCTCCAATTCTTTTCGTACGGCCCATGCTTTCTCTGCAGGAGTCATTGTGTATACCATATGAGTTTCCATTAGTCTAAATGGTTGTCGAATATGGTCACAGAGAAGCGGACTATGACCCGTTGTGGCTTGCTGCGTTGGCTGGCTGCATGTGGAGGCTCCCGTGGTATAGAGAGCTGCGGTTCCAAACCGACCTTTGCACGAGGCTGGGGCCAAGGCTCGCCCCATGCAGGCCACTAATGTATGACTAAAAGTATGCTCTCTAAGAAGGTTTCGCGCCGGAATAACAAGTTTTTATATGAAAAACCATGTGTAGGCCACCCGGTGGACTCAAACCATGTATAGGCCACCTGGTGGACTGTAAAACCATGTGTAGGCCACTTGGTCGACTGTTATTCACATTGCTCGCCATGCAATCGCTGGGGATTATGTATTCATACTTAATTCGAAGTTTAAGCAGTAAGTTTTAAAGATTATCCAGATAACAAGGTTACCATTTGGAAATTCATTGGAACCATCAATTCCTGAATTGACATTCAAGCGGCGGGAACAAACGATATGACAATACAACTCACACTGCGTATTCAAGAAGGCACAACAAAATAGAATATAGTGTGACGATGCTGAGAGATCATAATCCATGCATGTTACAGAAATGATAATGTACTGCAAGTCAATAATAGATGTAAGTACACTGCCAGCATGGGCATGATGCATTATCGGTATAATAGTAATGCATCCTCTTGCTCACTTGTCTGAACTTTGCATATGACACACTATATCAAGAAAATAATAAAGATATAGTTGATAAACAGGCTTATTGCAATAAGTGAAATAGTATGCCCATTGCTATATGACTCCATGTTCACTCTATCAGCCGTGGATATTGACCGGAAGTGCCAATCTGGCACGATATATATATAGCACTGCATCGCGCATCCGGGTGACGGGGGTCGGACCAAAATAAACACAGTGGCGGTGAAGCATACTTTATGTTGAAAATATTCAATATTTCGTTTCCGATGATATGTATCATGGCGCATGAGGAGGCTTCTTGCAGTGACAAATAGCTTGAATTCGTACGCATCAACCAAATACGAAACAAAAACTCCGTGCTTGAACGAGCACTTGAAGAAATATGGAAAACGACACTTTCCGGCTTTGCCGATCACGCTTGTCTGCCTTTCTCCACGTGGCTGTCTCTGTCATATGCAAATGTAATCATGCTCAATAAACACTTCGTTGTTAAAGTTGACTTTACTCTCATGGGTTATTGTCTGGTTCGCTGTTCATGTCATGGCGCCTATTCTTACTTAATAAGATTTTAAGATTGTGGTGCAAGGATATGTATAGAACGGGCCAGTAACCTCAATCTGCTTACAGCCCGCCGCCTCCTACTGGCTTACAGCCGGAAGCCTCCACCTGGCTTTCAGCCGGCTGCCTCCATCTTGCTTACAGCCAGCAGCCACCATCTGGCTTACAGCCAGCAGCCACCATCTCTCCCAA
Organism: Urechis unicinctus; assembly: GCA_034190875.2. Taxonomy (NCBI): domain Eukaryota; kingdom Metazoa; phylum Annelida; class Polychaeta; order Xenopneusta; family Urechidae; genus Urechis; species Urechis unicinctus. The sequence goes on from CM067354.1 coordinate 1,671,434, forward strand.
TGTTTCTATTCCCAATGTCGAGCAGACATGTTGCAGGTTGTCCTCTGTGTGCATTGATAGATTGTGAGGTAATTATACTAGCAACGAGTTAAGCAATGGAAATGACAAGTAACGTTCACAGTTTGATACAATCGTCATTAGTAGGTGTCTTTTCGATTACCATAAATTATCGTTATGTCCAGAACAAGTCGGCCAATTGAACCGATTACATTTGTTGACTAGGTCTGATGGCAGGTTGTGAACTAGCGCGTGCCTCATTTACGTGCTCATATGGCATAACCGTTTAAAGTAGGGTATTACGGCATGTGTCAGTCGAGCCCATAACCAAAATGTTATGAAGTGTTCACGATTCAGCAAAACCTCTCGTTTGAAAATCTCCGTGGGTATGGACCACATGAAATGCTTTATAAGTTGTCGCACCGTATTTCCTCATAACTAGTGAGTACATTGAGGTCCGACATGCCTTAGGTAGGCGTGCAGCCAACCTGCTGTGTGCGCCAATCTGCTGTGTGTAGCCAGCCTGTTGTGTGTAGCCAGCCTATTGTGTGTAGCCAACCTGCTGTGTGCAAACAGCCGTTATTCTTTATGCGACCATATTTCATATAGCGTGCAGCTATACATTATTCTGTGTGCCACCAATGATTTAACGATGCTGCTTGTATTCAGCTAATGTGGTTTATGACAGCAATTGTACTGCTTGCAGCCGACCGTTAAACTGCTCATATCAAGAATTTAAAGGCCTAAATATTCCGATAAATGTTCCAAGCAGGCAAATATTTTGCTTGTCATTCGCATAACAACGCTTGTAGCGTACTATTCAATTTATAGAAACTAATCATTTTACGGATTCGTCTAGCATTAAACAGCTTGCAGAAACCCATATACTGATTGTACCTGCCATGCCACTGTTTGCATCCCACCAAGATAAAGCATGTAGACGCCAAGATACTGCTAGTAGCAAATGAAGATACTGCTTATAGTCTGCTAGGATACTGGTTGTAACCTGGCAAGATACTGTTTGTAGACTGCAGGGATACTGATTATAGTGTTCCATACAGCGCTAATGACCACTATCATCTCAATAGTATGGTAAGCGCTAAGCAGACAGATATTTGACTATAAAACAGCTAAACCTAGAAAATAAGCGCCGCGCGTAATTGAGTGGTGTGGTGTTAAGGGACAGCAGAATTCTGGTCTTGGCGGGTTTGAATGCTGTGGTGTAACGCGACAGCAGCATTCTGGTACCGGCTGGTTTGTATGCTGTGGTGTAAAGCGACAGTGGCGTTGTTGTCCCAGCTGACTTGAGTGCTGTGGTGTAACGGGACAACTGCATTCTTGCCTAGGCTGGTATGAGTGCTGTGGTGTTAAGCAGCAGTGATTTTCCGGTCTAAACTTGTTTGAGTGCTGTGGTGTAAAAGTGACTTCGGCATTTGGGTCTAGGCTAGTTTGAGTGCTATTGTGTAAATTGGCAGCGGCATTCTGGTCAAGGCCGTTTTTTGTGCTGTGGTGTAAATTGGCAGCGGCATTCTGGTCTAGGCTGGTTTTTGTGCTGTGGTTAATTTGGCAGCGGCATTCTGGTCTAGGCTGGTTTGAGTGCTATGGTGCAAAGTGACTACGGATTTCCAGTCTAGGCTGGTTTGAGTGCTGTGGTGTAAATTGGCAGCGCCATTCTGGTCTAGGCTTGTTTTTGTGCTGTGACGTTAGGTGCAAACAGCATTGTCGTCCCGGCTGAAGCAGATGAGAAGCCCGGAAGCAAGAGCAGAACTATTGCTCTTTCTATTGCTCTTTCTTAACGACCATGGTAACCGTCGTGTTTTGGAGTTATCATGCAGTGTTGAAACAGCATCAGCGCTGACATTGGCATATCTTGCTCTCTTTTATTGTCAGTTGATCATATACTATTCAGGCTGGCTTAGCAAAAAGCGCACATTGATCATGAACATAAGGGTCCTTTACCAACGGTTCACTACCTCCATATTGACCACAACATCCAAAGATCTTCTTTTACGTAATATTTTATAGCAAAGCATAATTGTTGATGACAGCCGCAGTTGGTATACCTTTGTTCTGTCAATTTACCAACTGTTTCACGGCCACGACTCATTTACCAGCTTCTCACAACCAAAACTGATATGCCAGCGTCCGACAACCAACACCGCCAAGCCAGCTTCGCACAACCCCTGCTCACATCTTTTCGTTAAAGCCGCTAGTATATAACTATACCAGAGGTGTATTGCGAAATGCTGGTGATTAATTCTGGTCATTAAGTTAGCGATAAGGGCTTGTCATTAAGTTGTTGAGAATGGTTGGTCACTATAATCGTGAGGAGGCCTGGTAATTACGTTCGTAATAGGGATTGATGATGAATAAGTAGATGATCAAGGCAGGTCAGTAAGTCGGCGGTAAAGGCATGTTAACGGTAACGCTGTCTGTCGTCTTTGTATGCCTCCACATTATCCTCAGTGTGACAGACAGTAACCTTTCTGACCAAATAACTAGTTTATTCCGGATTTCCTCCTACGTACTCAGCAGACTATTTAAGATCAAAGATCAAAGAAGTCCACCGACCCACCCGGACGCTAGAGCCATCGTTTATTCCCACTGCGGTGATTAGATAGGCTACAGCATAATGGGAAGATGGATTAGACGGCCGGACACGGATGACGTCTAGCTCCGTTACTGAATCACCCAGTAACAGCATCGATGACCCTAGTTTGGTACCTAGTTCACCGTGTGTGTATGTTATAATGCACATAGATCGAACAAAATAAACTACTATGCGCTCATGCGCATGTGTGTCAAGGGTTACTGGGGTCAATGGGGATAATGTAGGGACATACAAAGACCATAGTAACTGTATGTTCGTTGTCGGACTGCACTATACCCATATTTTCTAAGCCGGCCTGTACTGTGCATGATTAAATGAAAATAAATAAAAGAGAGGAAGATTTGCAAATGTCACTGTTGATGCCGCGTCAAGACTACATGATAATTCAATAATACGACAAATGCCATGATCGGTTAGATTTTACAATGAGCATTATTTTTGCTCTTGCTTTTGTGCTTCTCGCCCCCTCCAGCCCAAACCATAACGCTGCTGTTGCTTAATACCACAACACTAAAACCAGCCCTGACGCTTTGTACAATAGCTCTCAAACCAGCCTACACCGTAATGCAATTGTCGCCCGTTTAATCTCGAAATAAGCGTGATAGTTGTTAAGTGTTTTAATCCTTACTTCTTGTAGTGCTCTTTGTTTCATGGCGTCCTCCTTATTTTGTCTAAAGCCCGTAGTATGTGGCGTCCTCCGTACTCTTCTAGAAATTGTTGTAAAGTGGCGTCTTGGGTACATCTACTAAAAGTTCTCGTTATATAGCGTCCTCCTTACTCGTGCAAGTGCCTGTTGTAAAGCGGCGTCCTCCTTGCTCGTGCTAGTGCCTGTTGTAAAGTGGCGTCCTCCTTACTCGTGCTAGTGCCTGTTGTAAAGGAGCGTCCTCCTTACTCATGCTAGTGCCTGTTGTAAAGTAGCGTCCTCTTTACTCGTGCTAGTGCCTGTTGTAAAGTAGCGTCCACCTTACTCGTGCTAGTGTCTGTTGTAAAGTAGCGTCCTCCTTACTTGTGCTAGTACCTGTTGTAAAGTAGCGTCCTCCTTACTCGTGCAAGTGCCTGTTGTAAAGCGGCGTCCTCCTTGCTCGTGCTAGTGCCTGTTGTAAAGTGGCGTCCTCCTTACTCGTGATAGTGCCTGTTGTAAAGTGGCGTCCTCCTTACTTGTGCTAGTGCCTGTTGTAAAGTAGCGTCCTCATTACTCGTGCGAGTGCTTATTGTAAAGTAGCGTCCTCCTTACTCGTGCTAGTGCCTGTTGTAAAGTAGCGTCCTCATTACTCGTGCTAGTGCCTGTTGTAAAGTGACATCCTCCTTACTCTTGCTAGTGCCGGTTGTACAGTGGCGTCCTCCTTACTCGTGCTAGTGCCTGTTGTAAAGTAGCGTCCTCCTTACTCGTGCTAGTGCCTGTTGTAAAGTAGCGTCCTCTTTACTCGTGCTAGTGCCTGTTGTAAAGTAGCGTCCTCATTACTCGTGCTAGTGCCTGTTGTAAACTGACATCCTCCTTACTCGTGCTAGTGCCTGTTGTAAAGTAGCGTCCTCTTTACTCGTGCTAGTGCCTGTTGTAAAGGAACGTCCTCTTTACTCGTGCTAGTGCCTGTTTTAATGTAGCGTCCTCCTTACTCATGCTAGTGCTTGTTGTAAAGTAGCATCCTCATTACTCGTGCTAGTGCCTGTTGTAAAGTAGCGTCCTCTTTACTCGTGCTAGTGCCTGTTGTAAAGTGGCGTCCTCCTTACTCGTGCTAGTGCCTGTTGTAAAGTGGCGTCCTCCTTACTTGTGCTAGTGCCTGTTGTAAAGTAGCGTCCTCTTTACTCGTGCTAGTGCCTGTTGTAAAGTAGCGTCCTCTTTACTCGTGCTAGTGCCTGTTGTAAAGTAGCGTCCTCATTACTCGTGCTAGTGCCTGTTGTAAAGTGACATCCTCCTTACTCTTGCTAGTGCCTGTTGTACAGTGGCGTCCTCCTTACTCGTGCTAGTGCCTGTTGTAACGTGGCGTCCTCCTTACTCGTGCGAGTGCTTATTGTAAAGTAGCGTCCTCCTTACTCGTGCTAATGCCTGTTGTAAAGTGGCGTCCTCCTTACTCTTGCTAGTGCCTGTTGTAAAGTAGCGTCCTCCTTACTCGTGCTAGTGCCTGTTGTAAAGTAGCGTCCTCCTTGCTCGTGCTTGTGCCTGTTGTAAAGTAGCGTCCTCCTTACTCGTGATAGTGCCTGTTGTAAAGTAGCGTCCTCCTTACTCTTGCCAGTGCCTGTTGTACAGTGGCGTCCTGCTTACTCGTGCTAGTGCCTGTTGTACAATGGCGTCCTCCTTACTCGTGCTAGTGCCTGTTGTAACGTGGCGTCCTCCTTACTCGTGCTAGTGCCTGTTGTAAAACGGCGTCCTTCTTACTCGTGCTTATGCCTGTTTTTAAATTGGCGTCCTCCTTACTTTTCCTCGTGCTCGTTGTAAAGTGGCGTCCTCTCTAACTTCCTCGAGAACCCGTTGTAACGTGGTCTCCTCCTTACTTCTTCTAGAATCCGTTGTGGCATGGCGTTCTCCTTAATTCTTCTAGAATCCGTAGTAACATGGCGTCCTCCTTACTTCTTCGAGAACCCATTGTATAGTGGCATCCTCCTTACTTCTTCGAAAATCCGTTGTACAGAGACGTCCGCGTTACTTTTTCATAACCAGCTTTATATTGGCCTCCTCCTTACTTCTTCTAGAACCCGTTGTGCAGTGGCCTCCTCCTAACTACTTCGAGAACCCGTTGCAACGTGGCGTCCTCTTTACTTCTTCTAGAACCCGGTGTATAGTGGTGTACTCCTTATTTCTTCTAGAATCCGTTGTCACGTGCGTTCTCCTTACTTCCTCTAGAATCCGTTGTGTAGTTGCGTCCTCCTTACTTCTTCTACAACCCGTTGTTCAGTGGCGTCCTCCTTACTTCGCCAGGATGCCAGACGCGGCAGGGAATATATCCTACCAACATTCAATTGCTGGTAATTTGTTACATAGCAGAGTAAAGTGTGACTACGGTTATGACGGGAGGAGCATGCTATTGCTCTCAGCAGTATGCATGGGATACGAATATTACCTCTTATAGCAGCGTGTTGATCATTTACTGCTTAACATCCATATTAGCATCAATGATCACTGTGATGTGATGGGTGAACGTGCTCATTGAACTGGGGACCGTGCGAGTGCGATGCTAGTACCCTAATCTAGATAACGCATCGCTTGTTGCTGAGTATTCATTCCTGATATGCGTTATATTTCCATTCTTAAAGATGAATTGGGGGGGGGGACAGTCTTAAGTTAGGTTCCCACACATATGCACTTGATGTTGTCTGTGAATGTACATTTTGAATTGACTGAGGCGACTTTCTTGCCTGGTTTATTAACAGTCGTACATAACACCTACTCTACCGGTGATATCGTGCACCATTACCGCTACATTTGTCCATCAGCTCATTCGAAAAGTCTACTATTTTTATCTACACGATAATGCGAATGTGAAACTAGTATAAGAGCGGTATTATTTCCAATTAAAGAGGATAAAACTTTTTTAGATTTATATGCTGTTGAAATTGAAGAATGAACTCATTTCTAGCGGTCTCGATTTCGCTCGCTTTGTCGCTTGACTCGTAAATTACAACGCATCCTGCCTGTAAACAAAAGCCTTTCCCTATTGTGGCTCGCCGCACGATGTCTGCAATTGTTTCGACTCACAATAAGAAGCAGGAGCTGTTTGGATGACATCGCCGTGTAGCGCTATTGTTGATCAATATAATACCAACATAGCAGAGTAAGTCTTTGTTATATTAATGGTACCATCCATTGTATCTTATCTGTGAGTCTGAACAAGCTGTATGCAAATCAGAAATAAAGCACTTTTTTGAATTTGTCCTTTGCATATTAGTATACTGTACAAATATGTAACGTTGTGATATACAAACCTGCTAGGCTAAGTCGCTGTGAAGTTGTGTTAATTCGGATGAAGGAATTGTGCATTTACAACCATTTAATCGGGAAGTTGTTCTTTAAGCTGTTGCTTGTTACTTATTTCTCGCAAATTATGAGTTTATTACAGGCAGTCGCCAACCCCAGAACGTCCATCGATTTGCCATCATCCATCACCCAACGTAACATCAAGTCAGCCGATAATACACCCTCTAGGCACCCAAAGCCAATAAATCAAAAGGAGCTAATGGCGATCTGCACTACAAATGACATTCAACCCCAGTATAGTATTTAATAATCAGTAAAATTGTTCATTCACTATATTTCTCGCTCATATTAATTACTTACGCTGCTCCTCTCATGTGCCGTCTATGTCATGCATTTACCTAGCGGGGGACTGTGAAAAACCTGCTTGTCGAGTGACGTGAGTCCTGTGAGAGGTAGCGAGTCCTGTGAGAGGGCAGTGAGTCCAACAGAGGGCAAGGACGGCCGTGCAACCTTGTATATATTTTATCATTTCCAGAACGGTATGCTATATTTAACGCATTTGAAGCGATTACTGAAATAACGATTTATACTAACGGACAGTGTGGAGAGCCTTAGAAAAAGGTCCATTCGGGTCATGTTTCATCGGATCCAGAGTTAAGTCGGGCCTAGTGTCATGCTACGTCGGACCTAGTATCTTGCTATGTCGGACCTAGTTTCATATTACGTCCGAGCTAGTGTCATGTTACGTTGCACCCTGTGTCCGATGCGTGGGCGCTATCTGACGGAGGAAAATAATAAAACGTGTTGCTGGGGACATGAATATTCTAGATTAAAACTTGTAACTGGAGATATTGGCCCACTTTTCTAGACCAAGAGAGAACTTTATAGTGATCTAAATGGCCAAAATAACCGCGCTGTAAGGCTATTTTTTATCAAATAGTATTGGATCAAATGTCGGTTTGCATTGGTATAAGTCGTTGCAAGTATAATTATACAGTCAGAAGACATGACGTGTGGCCAATATCAAGAAAATAGGGACATTTCGGTTCTTTGCGCAACTAATCGTCTCTCCACCCAGCCAAATCCTAATGACGTCATAGATACTGCTTATGCGTTATATTACCAGCAAATGTGGACGGTCTCTATTACATTTGCATATGACAATGAGGACCTTCTTAAACCTAATGGGCAACGTTGCACAGTGTGTCTCTTCTTACACAACACTGCCCAATGTACATTGAAAGCCAATTAAGTGTGCAATCATTAGACCTAGGTGTACTTGATGGATTTGCAATGCATTAAACTGTCTATTTCTGCTTGCTTGAATAGACACTCACACAAACTAACCCCTGTCGTAAAGTGATCTGTGGTGTTGAGATGCACATGATACGCACTTGTAATAAGTAAAGAATCGAACTCCAGGTGTAGGGTTTATACAAACTTGAACTTTATTTTGCTGACTTCAATTTAGAATTTCAGATGTAACTTAGCCTTAACTTAAGAGAGAGATGTGCTGAGCTCGACGACAAAGGCACGCCATCCCAATTCTCATGGGACATGCCGTATCCAGGTCAGGAAGGTAATGTGGCTATTGAATATGGGGTATTTATAAGGAGAGGGGGGAAGTGGCAGGTGACATGTAGGTCACCCGTGGATCTGGGAAACTGGGGTTTATAATTAATATAAGCTGTAGGGGGTTACTCCATCAACTGATGACTGAGAGGATACGTTATGATGAAGGGTAGGTTTGTTATCAATTTTGCATTTCATCATCCGTTTCATCATCATAGCAGGGAGTAGTAAACAGGAAAAATCACCTAGGCACAAATACAAAATTCGTTAAAGCAAGCTCTTCCAAAACTTCGCGTGAGGGAATGGGCTTCAACATGATGAAATATCCACGATATCTCCTACTATATTAGATCCACCACGACCGAAGCTTTGTTCGTTTAATTTGGTATAAATGCACGTATGTAGACTTCACCCTATGCTTGCATCTACACTTCTGTAAAGCAATAGTCAAGCCAGCTTAAAAATCACGCACGTTCAAAACTAAAACAAATGAATTGCAAAACAAATTGCAGCAAACAGAACAGTTACTGTCTCGGATTACATCGAGATAGGAAACAGGTCAAAGAATACTATTTGATTAACCGAATTCAAAACAATTATTGTACCTTACTATTTATTATCAGAAAAGCACTGGGCTTCATTGCAAGCAGCCTTACATGCCGTTGATTAAATACAAAGCCTCAGGAAGTGGTACCCACGTAATTTAGAAAGAAATGCCTCGCGAGTTGATCAATGTTTGGTGCTCCTCAACCCCAATAAAGGTCATACATTGCTTGACCCCTAGATGTCTAGGATGCCCGGTGCAGCTATTAATATATCCTGCCCAGCTTTTACTAGTGGTCATTCATCACAATGCTGAATGTGAATGCGCTCATTCAAGCGTTAACCTAAAGCAGTGGGATGGTAATATGGCAATGTTAGGTGGCGAAATAAATGTTGTATACCCAATAAGCGAGCAATGTTATCTGTTTTTATTCTTCAGCCGACATTTATTTTGATATCTATATCAAATGAGCGGTACCAACGATGGACTAGCAGCCTATGTGGGTGGGTATATCACGTTGTCCATAATAACAGGCGCCGCGTCTATCTGTTCTCGTTGCTGTCGTTCATACCGAGCTTTAATTGACAATTGTTAACACGAAAACAAGAGCTGATTTATCTACGCAACGATGCCCTTTGAAAATGTACACTTTTCCGCAAAGATCCATGCCATGCAGAAGCCTCCTATAAGACGACTGATCTCATATCAACTAAACATGTGGAAGGCGACCAACTGTCGTTTATTCCGCCCTTCTAAGTTCTCCGAAATTGTACCCTTTTCAGCAAAGATCCGAATGGCGCAGTATTTGTGACTGACGTACTTCAACCCAATAACAAGGCCATTAGATTCATGTTACTTAATTAGATTCATGTTACTTTCCACATAATGTGAAAGGTTCATGCTGCCTTCCACATAATGTGTAAGGTTCATGGTGCCTTCCACATAATGTGCAAGGTTTATGCTGCCTTCCACATAATGTGTAAGGTTCATGTTACTTTCCACATAATGTGTTATGTTCATGTTACTTTCCACATAATGTGTAAGGTTCATGTTACTTTCCACATAATGTGTTATGTTCATGTTACTTTCCACATAATGTGTAAGGTTTATGTTACTTTCCACATAATGTGTTAGGTTCATGTTACTTTCCACATAATGTGTTATTTTCATGTTACTTTCCACATAATGTGTAAGGTTTATGTTACTTTCCACATAATGTGTTATGTTCATGTTACTTTCCACATAATGTGTAAGGTTTATGTTACTATCCACATAATGTGTAAGATTCATTGCCGCCGTCCACATTTTGTGTAAGGTTCGTGCTGGCTTCCACATTCTGTGTAAGATTCTTGCTTCCTTCCACATTCTGTGTAAGATTCATGCTGCCTTCCACATTCTGTTTTAGATTCATGCTGCCGTCCACATACGATTGATGCTTCATAAGTGATAGAAACTGCGCTAAAACTATTGTCATTTGTCACTTATCTTAAATAATCATTAACTTACACTGTGTAACTGTTGAATTCAGGTGATCTGAATTAGACACAAGGCTTCACTGAAGTAAAGGGTATCGATTTTCTCTCACAATCAAAGCAATTGCAGCTCCATCGGATTAACAGTGCTCGCATGACGACACCTGTAGATTCATGAAATTGAGCGAAAATAACTTATTATATAATATACAAACCTGCTGGGCAAATTTAAGATATCATGGGTTCGCAACTATAAGCTCGGAAACATAACCATATCATTAGAGGAAACATTTCCCTAGCAGTTAATGATGACGCTATTAAAAGCATTAAGTATCACCACAAAATGTTTCACGGGTTAATAGTCAATCAAACACATATCGCTTTTCTTTACACCTTGAGCCAACATGATACTATTTGTGGCACACAAGTCCTGATATTGGAATAGTCTGCTGTTGTATGCCAGTAACTGACAATCTTCCCAGTAAATATCACCTAGCTTAAGTATGATATTTCCCTTTACGTCTCTTTCGTTTGATATCGCTGCCGGGAACTGCTTGTCTCTTGTGTTGCTACTTCCAGGCAAACACAAGGCGGCGAGGACGGAGAAGGGCAATGTAGTCTTATTATGATTAACGAGAGTTATTGGAAATGGATAACGCATGATCAGTCGTCAAAAAGGTTATTATGGTCGGGCTTATGGCAGTTGTGATTTACAGTATAGCCTCTCGTCTTGAGTGCAACCATCACAATTCGTCAGCAATGCTCAATACAAATGAACTTGTGGTACCATACATTTGCATCGATTGCCCATCACTACTTAATTGGTGATGCTCTGACGTAGTAAATCATGACAACGGTGTGGCTTAATAAAGGACTCAATCTAGCAAAGATTGCAACGCAATTCAAGTTTGCAACAAAACAGCCATCTGAGTTCATTATTTTGCAGTCATTCTTGCCGTATCGTTGATAATCTTGACATCAACTTAACTGACTTGAGTGGCAACCCACACAAGCAACAGAAATGCTCCCCTGGTGAAGACTGGAATTTGACATTATTTTTGCCCAGGCCCGAACTGATAAATTTAACACTTTGTGTTGTGTCCGTCACGGCACGTCACGAGTCCTGCAGTGGTTGCAGAAGAGAACTTAGAAAATGACCACCCATTACATTCACACGTCATGGATGAGTTATTACGTTGGCGTCTAGTCCTAGAACTTACTAAACTAGTTGGTACTGATATTTGATAATTATTAGATGTGTATGCCCAGTATACCAAACATATCTTCATGTGAAGCCATCTTTCGACAGTGCACAATGTAATACATGATGTACAAAAGTACTCTGACGCACGTGATAGCTATACTGTATAGCAATGAACTTTTATTGTAAAAAACGACTTGCTCATTGTATTGCCGCAGCGGTGACCGGTCATAATCCGATATTTAGAGTGAAATACAAATATTGCACTTCACCGAGGAGGTTATTCATTGTGAATGCACCATATATCTACCAGAAGCTCAAGTAGCTATAAAGGTATGATGCCTGGTCGGCAGTGTGTACACATGATATGCTGAATGAGCATTCATGAAAGGATCCGCGTGTACATTTGCTTCTTATCATACCATACTATGAGTTTAATATCACCACACAATGTCTCACGGGTTTATTGTCACCCAATTACACATTGCCCTTCTTTTTACCCGAGCCATTATGACAACACAGCGTCCCGACAGCGTGATGGTATGTTGTTGTATAGTAATGGTAATGGTAATATTGGGGTGTTAAGTCGCTTTCAACTACGAGGTGATATCGCGACGGTGATGGATGAGGATGACTGTGATGTTTGGACAGCTCCCCTTAAGTGCCAGCGCCCACTTGGTACAAACCCTTTGCCCAGACCAGGCTGCAATACCCACACCACTGGGACAAAGGTTCAGCACGGTACTAGTGCATTCCCTTTCAGAGATTGGACCACCATTTTACATGATCATCCGAGTAATTGAGAGCCAGTCAGACAAGTGTTTACTACCGATATTGTGGTAAACATCTATATGACTGCAGACTTGGGCAACCCGCAACCAACATTGGACTCAATTGATGATTCTGACATGGGCTATTGATTTGTTTGTTTTAAGTGTATGACAAATTAACTGTTTCTTTTTAAAAAAGACTTGTTTTGCATTTGAAGGGTAGCGGAGAGGTAAATGTACGTTGTGGAATGGGAAATTTACTACGTAGTTTCATTACGTTTTGAATACGCATCTGGTAGCCGGTATTTTTACGTAGTAGTTACCAAAATAAGTATCCAATACGTATCCAATGCGTGTTTCTGTTCGCTGGGAACTGAGCAGGTTTATGCAGTGATTATATAGCTGAAATTGCGAAAGGGAATTGGAAATGCAGCACGATGAAACAATGATCCAACCCGATAGCCAATAACATACCCTAAGATATAAGCTATGGAGCGAGTTACCGGAACATATCCGGGATATCAGCGAGTTTGGAGCTTCAAAAGAATTCTAAAGACGCACATCTTCAGGAAACATTTTAATCCTCTGTGATATTTTATTCATTTCAGCGATATAGTCCAAAATAAGCCCTATTGCTGTACACTTTTATCTTTAAGCATCATATATATTATCATATCTATTTATTCATATACTCGATGTACAGCCTGTTGAGATGCCGATGGAATGGGCTTAAAATAAACAATCAAAATCATAATCATCATTGCATGACACCCTCCACTAAGTCAATAAGGAACTTTGATAAATCGCATTCTCGCCTGCAGGGCCGAGCTGATTAGGAATCTTTGATTATGAGGAATATCACCTGTCAAGGATGCCTTTAATCACAGGCGTTCGAGCCGTAAATATCCCCTTGTCTGTTACTGATAGAATGGCTTAATATGTAAGCATATAGGAATTACAGGCGTTTTATTACTCGAGTGCCTGTGTCTTAGGCTATGAGTGTTATGCAATATTAAGCTGTCTTGAAATTTTCTTAAACATATTCGGATCCAACGAATATAGGTCTTTCGAACATGTCTAACGCTCATTTGTATGTGTTATTTCTGCCCAACGTCATCTCTCCAACTATTCCATTTTCTTCCTTTCTGGATAACGTTTTTACAATGAATCAATTTCGGTATTGCTTTGTAACATCAAATCATCTTCAGTGTTCTGTGCACGGAGCACGAACGAGGCAGCACAATGAGTAGAAGATGTCGAATCTGGAGACGATGTCGAATGAGGAGACGATGTCGAATAAGAAGAACATTTCGAATAAGGAGATGATGTCGAACGAGGAGAACATTTCGAATAAGGAGATGATGTTGAAAAACGAGACGATGTCGAATAAGGAGAAGATGTCGAATAAGGAGAAGATGTCGAATACGGAGAACCTGTTGAATAAAAGAGGAGAAGATGTCGAATACGGAGAACATGTCGAGTGAGGAGAACATGTCGATAGAGGAGAACATGTCGAATACGGAGAACATGTCGAATACGGAGAACATGTCGAATGAGGAGAAGATGTCAAAAGAGGAGAACATATCCAAAGAGGAGAAGATGTCAAAAGAGGAGAACATGTAGAAAGAGGAGAAGATGTTGAATGAGGAGAAGATGTCGAATAAGGAGACGATGACGATTATGGAGACGATGTCGAATAAGGAGACGATGTCGAATGAGGAGGCAATGTCGAATAAGGAGAAGATGTCGAATGAGGAGAAAGATGTCGAATAAGGAGACGATGTCGAATGAGGAGACGATGTCGAATAAGGAGAAAATGTCGAATATTATGTTAAGGAGACGATGTCGAAAGAGGAGACGATGTCGAATGTCGATTCTGCTCCCACCTGCGCTTTCTTGTTGAATGAACTCCAGCATTATTCTAAAGCGAATGGTCGTGTTGACACAAGGACCCGTGCACCTCTCGGTAGCTTCCTCAGTATGAGGTTGTTGAAGATGTTTTTAAGAGAGGCTTTCGGTTATATACCAGACACAGGACTCGTGTTGAAAACTCGGAAACCTGGCGATATATCACTAGAAAACCTGGCGATATTTCACTAGAAAGCCCGGCGTTATCTCACTAGGAAGCCTGGCGTTATCTCACTAGGAAACCTGGCGATATCGCACTAGGAAGCCTGGCGTCATCTCACTGGGAAGCCTGGCGTTATCTCACTAGGAAACCTGGCGATATCTCACTAGGAAGCCTGGCGTTATCTCACTAGGAAGCCTGGTGTTATCTCACTAGGAAGCCTTGCGTTATCTCACTAGGAAGCCTGGCGTTATCTCACTAGGAGTGGCGTTATCTCACTAGGAAGCCTGGCGTTATCTCACTAGGAAGCCTGGCGTTATCTCACTAGGAGTGGCGTTATCTCACTAGGAAGCCTTGCGTTATCTCACTAGGAAGCCTGGCGTTATCTCACTAGGAAGCCTGGAGTTATCTCACTAGGAGTGGCGTTATCTCACTAGGAAGCCTGGCGTTATCTCACTAGCGTGAATAACTGTGACGTCTGTATCATGATCCAACGAGGCATACATACGGCGTCATAAAGGCACCGGCACATGAGAAGGCCTTCATGTGGTACTGTTCCGGGTAATAGCGGGAGCAGATATTTCTTGGCTTTGACTGAGTCAGTGGTGACTGTTTGGGCAATCATTCAGGTGTTTTGCATCATCATTTGAAGCAAATTACTTAATAAAATTCCATGCTTACATCCATTAGAGACTGATCTTCTAGCAATATTGCTAACGGTATGTCATAATTGGGATGATTGTATGGGTGATTTGGCGATGTTTGATTTATGAATCATATTTAGACAAAACTAAACAAAGGTCTTGCATGAAGTGGAAGGCACCAATTTATCATGAATACACGGATGTAATATCTAAATATAGATATAGGTCAATACAGAATGAAAGCGTCTGATGTTTCTCTTTGAAGTGCGCCATTAATGCTGAACACCCATAATCATTGCCACAGCTTTGCCAGCTTCCGAAACCATATATATTGGTTCATTCCAACTGTATCTCGTGCATGCTGAAATGTTAGTACTGCCATTCTGTGGCTGCGCCAATGGCGCACATGGTGCCTTAGGCAGGCGTTAATTGGATGCGGCCACGTAGATTAATGATGATTGACAGACATGACCGAATAATTTCCTCGGCAAGGATAATGAGTTTCTGTTTATATCATAGCGTCCCAGGCGAGAATCGCTCCAGCAAGATGCACCGTTACAAATGCCTGGGTGTTTGGCTGATTTGGTGTATTTCTTATTTCCGTTACTGTCTAGCTGCTGAAACGTCTCCTATATAATCCCGCTTGGCATTATCATCGATGTTTGTACTGATATCGACGCATTAAAAACCATCCCGGAGCTATGTTTCACCCAATCTGTAAATAACCAGCGCCAGCGTCAAGTAACTATGCATGCAATATTCACTCATCATCAGGTATTATCTCACACACTTCGTCCGTTTACATATCAGGATTTCTGGTCGCATATATCAAATGCCATGTACGGTTTAATGCTTACTGCTGTAACAAATAAGGAATCACGCCTAACAAGGCCACACACCTAGTGGGGATAGCAGATGAGACTCAATTTTACACATGTCGTTTTGATAAATTGCAAGGAATCGATTAGTAAATTATATTTCACAAGAACCATTTTGTGATTGTGGATGAACTGCACCTTCAGTTGACAATGTGTCTGGATTTGGTCTCTGAATGAAGCATTGTCAGCATGCCGGACAGATAAGGGACAAACCCGTTAGAGTTAGATCATTTACGATAAGAACATTAGCGTGCAGCAATGAGTATGAAACCCCGTCTCTGATCTGGCGACAATGTCTAGAAAAATACGTCAAGTATTAAAATTATCGATGAATTATAGGACATTCAATGGATGATTAATAGACACAGACGTAATGGCTTAAGTTTACGCAATAGCGTTGGTGTAAACAACAGTATAAAAGTGTCTTAAAAGTACATGCCATCAGCCTCGTCTGCCTGCGTCACTACCTTGGATTACATAGTCGTACGTCACTTCACAATGCCGGGACCTTGGCCAATTCTATTTGTCCGTCTTGTTTGTAACATTACGGGTAGAATCCTACGTGTACAAATCTGGCTTGAACAGTGATAACAAGCAATTCTTTGAATGTTTCGCTAATTTAATCACTGAGGTACTGTGGCCGACGTCATAGGCAAACGAGAATGATTGGTTTAGTCTCTGCTTACAGATGTAATTATGAAAACGTCGGTAATTATGGGCCTAAGCTTCCTTTCTTTCTACCAGGGAGAACCAACACATAGGATTAACATTGGAGTTAAATGGTATATTTAACTACAACTTGCCATGGATTTTTTTTTGGGACTATTCTTTAAAAGAAGCACTTCTGGATGGTAACAATTAATATTGGCGATTTCGATCTAATAAAGGTTACGTCACATGCAAAATTTAGCATATGCCTTGCTGCTGACAAGTGTGCATCTAGTTGCAGCTATCCATACGAGCAGCATAGTTTGCTTGTTTCCGCCTGTTGTCAGTTTAATGAATCAGCTGGCAATTACCGGCGGCAACAGACCTAATCGATTACTTCCCTTCGCATAAGCGATGAAGTAAAATGTGTCATATGAATGATCACCATTCTTTATGGCATGAGGAGGCATTCGAAAAACTAAAACATACTGCAGTTGCCAAGGAAATTTTGTAATAAACACGACGCAATTGTAAAAGAACATTAACCCTCGTCGTAGGACAGAGGTTAGACTTGTGATTGATTAAATGCTACCAGGGAGACGGTGTATAGTACGAATGAATCCATCATAACCCGTGTACTGCCCCCTTTGTCAACGTGACTACCTTGTTTTTGCACAAATAGTTGGGCAAGCTCAGAATCTATGATAGAATAGCAAGCGATATAATCCATAACACAAAAGACCACACGGCCGGGATATATATGAGAACCCATGCATAATGAACACATCAGAAAACCATTATGCAGTTTTAATGTATGAGTGATGCGTTAGCTAATTATAGATTTGTCTCAACCGGCTCATTGCGATTTATTAACACTGTACAATACATTCATACCCAAATGAAAGGGGCTGGATGAAAATCGAGGTACACTATGAAAGTTTGATTTCGCTATGATGAATAAGCGTTAGCGAACCGGTTCTCAAAACTTAAATGTAGAATCTGGTCTATTACAAAATAATATTTCTGCTCTTATCTTAACACCTGTTTACAGCACTGTAGACCTGGGTACCAGTACAAAAGAACATCTTTATCCTGCGCACAGGTAGAGAAATAAATCTTTATACCTGTGCAGAGGTAGATAGCAACATCTTTTTACCCGGGTGCAGTAAGATTACATCTTATACCTATGTGAAGGTAAATATCTATATATTCATACCTGAGTTAATGTAGATAACTACATCTATATACAGGTAGGTAACAACACACGCACACACACACACACGCGCACACACACACACAATATATATATATATATATATATATATATATATATATATATATATATATATATATATATATATATATATATATATATATATATATATATATATATATATATATATATATATATATATACATATATTTATACATATGTTCAGTGTTCAGTTAGATAACTGCATCTTCCTACCTGAGTTCATGGAGATAAATACATCGTTATGCCTTAGTACAGGTAGATAACTACATCTTTACACCTGTGTACCGGTAAACAGCTACAGCTCTATACCTGTTTACAGGCAAATAACCACATCTTTATACATGTGTACATGTATAAGAATATATCGTCCAACCTGTGTACAGGTAGATGACTTTATTAACAGTATAGTTGATTCGCGATTGAGGCCTAGCCGATCTTTTATAACAATATAATAGTTACAATTTGCTCAGATTTTGTAAACGGGAAAGTTAATTTACGGTCAAATATCAACATTTTACACATGTGGTTGATGGACATTGTATCATTTACGTTTCACTTTAGACTCGTAAATGTTCAGAGCGGCATGCATCGGCTCAATAGAGCCTAACTTGCTATAATGGCGGAGCACTAAAGTGCTTTCATGATTTAGTTGTCAAGCTGACTGTAGGGTTTGCTTGGTATTGAGACCATCACATCATGCTTTATTTCAATAGCTAATACAATGAGTAGCAACTGGGTCAAGCAACTACACATACGCTAATCATAGCAATATATTACTTCCACAGAAACCACGTCCGTTTCCGTTATCAAGTGTCTTGGATCTTCCACAACGAGCCAAATTCGGTTGATATATACAATAGACACCGAACAAACGTGATTCGATGGATGTTCAGTAGATGAGAGGTATTAAATTATGAAGTTTTTCACGATATCATTGAATGGACTTAAAGCGCCTTATTCACATATGCCAATATTAAAGCCTTGGTTTTCTATACCAACCGTGTATGATTTTCCGAGGTCGACTCGCAAGCATGTTGCTTAATGACACATTAACAATAGCTTGCAATGTTGCCCGTATTAACGGTACAAATAGTCTATATGCCTCACAAATAAATACAAATCACAGTATTTGTTTGCCTCATAAGGTATGTATTATCCAATGGTCCCTCGCTGTCCAGGCGACTTACAAAAAATGCAACTATATCATGTACGGAATATGCTACTGCATCCATGAACCATATTAAGATGATAATCTGGTTCTATTGCAGCGTGCACATTAATTATGAACCATTTAATGTAGATGGTAAGGGTGGTGAAACGTGAAAGGAAAGAAATCGTAGTTAAACCTCCCTACATACAATCGAAGGCCATCGAAGATGATGAAAGCATATATGGTCATCGCTGGATCTTACATTACTAGCAATCTGAATATGATACCGTCACATCAATCTATGTAACCGATCGCGCGTTGGCTAGTAATCAACTCGATTTGATCTTGCACCTGTATTATGTTTCCATTTTGTAGAGGCACGAGGGAAATGATCTTATGACAGGGTTTCAACAAATTGCATTTGAAATTGTGTCGGTGGAAATGTGTAATTTGAGTGAGATTGCCGCCATATGAGTCATATGATTGCCCTTTTGAAAAGCCTGTTGAATAAATAAACTGTCCAATATATGTGGCAGGCTAAGGCCCACAGCGGTGGAGTACATATGCCTGCTTTGGAAGGATTCTAGTTAATGACCGTGAAACATGTATGCATAAGCTCGGAGGGCTTTTTCTAACCTTTATTTCCATGAATCTAATATGACCACTATCTGCATATAAAGTCTTGAGGAATTTGAATTAGTAATTATATGTCTAAATCTACATCGGTGATGTAGCCCTATAAGACGTCTGAGTAGACGACCTACTCTGTCTGAAAACGAAGCAATGTTAAAAATTTCGATTCAGACAACTACCAAACACCAAACATACCCAAGTAATGGAGTTGTAGAATGCAATGATGTCTACGGACAATTTTATTCCTTTGTACCGGGGGATTTCATCAATGGTAATTGGTTATAGTTCGATCAATTTGGAAGCGGTAGAAAGTCCGAAACACAGCAACATGTTTGTTTTTAAGTTCAAGATCACGTACATTGCTACGCATGCTTAGCAGGGAGACAAGTCGGAAATCTCGCGACCCAATATTTTCCAAAATGGCGGTCATCGTATCGCAACTTTTTCAGAACTGATATATAAATGGCATTTCTTAAAGAATAGCGTCAATCGGGGGTAAACTTTTTGGTGCGCTGTGACTTTTTTTTGAACAGGCTCTTGATATATGTTGTTTTCGAGATGCGCGATGCAGCACTTTAGCCAAACGCATGTTTTAATGTACGCCCAAAATGTTGAAGCAGAAGGTTTATATTTATATTAACGTTGGAGCGGAGCTATCAGTGATAGTGAGTTACGTAATACACAGGTAAGGTAATGGTCCATCCCTAAACCATACTTTGCGTTACTATTTAGGTAATCTACACAATAACGTAGAGAAACTGACTAACAGCAACGACAAGAGTCTGGTCTGAAGGTCACGGTTTGTCTCTAAAATACATCCGATGCTGGAATGCAATCATACGATCATTGGCGGACTTCCAGATCAATTGCAGCATACCAGGTGACACATGAGGATGGCAATCTACTCTTTGGAACTATGCTTATCTTATCGGTCGAGCTTCTCAGCATATGCTGACTGATGCTAGAGATGGGTTAAGAAATGAAATCTACTCTTTGGACCTATGCTTATCTTTGGATCTATGCGAATACTGTGACGGTAAATACAGGTAAATAATGTAGATGAGCCATAAATTCCATAGGACTCACATATATCCAAATTCAAGTCGTCAATGCATTGAATAGGAGAACACTTCTGTGTGTATTGGTGATCCAGGGCTAATTGATAGCGGCACAGTAACGAGTACAATTTATTGAATATCAGTCGCACAACACAGGGTGATGTGCTGTCATTGTTTGCAAGGTTTATAGTGCCATATTTTAACTTGCAAAACACGCTGGAAATACGGACACAAAATACGCAATTTTGCTATCGACGAAGGAGGAAAGACGTTGCTGTCATTTGTGGTTATGTTTTCAACCCGCAATGGCCAAAATGAGAGATGGGTTACGTATACTATGACGGTAACTGGAGCCATCAAATCAGGTGTTGACTTGAATGCAATTATCCAGGGCTAATTGATATGTTTACAACTTTTCAGCGCAATAGTTACCCATTAAAAGTGATAGTTTATATGGCATTATTTTGCTATCGTTAAATATTTTAACGAGCAAATGATAACTTCAAATACTATGACCGAGTCATATATCATGTTTATATGTTCGAGTCATTGTTACTTCTTCATATTGTCTTGCAAATCTATCCTGTTTCTCGAATACTGATAGACCCAACCACTTAATAATCTGTCTGAAGGGCGCTATCTTTAAAGCTTCCATTCACGGAAACACAAGGTTCATATGATCCATGTGCAATGCAGTGTGGTCTGCGCAACGCGTAAATACCCAGGAGAACCTTTCTGCTGATAGAAAGTATCAGTCGAGGCATGTGAAGATTGGACCCTATCATTTGTCACGCAGACAAGAGATCATGCCGATGTTGGCTGCAACCACGTCCTTCCCAGGCCTATAATCATGGTCAGCTGGCTTGTTATATAACATATTAGAAACGTGTCAAGCATATTTGGTCAGCGGATAATTTAGTTTTATTTCCTCCCAGAACTGTCAATATGAGCAGTCCATGTTACATTGAGCTGCGATCAAAATAAGTGGGGATGGATATTGATCACATAAGCGCGGGATGACTCACAATGATCTGCCTCATAGAACCACTGCTGTGATTAATGATCATGTTTATCAGGGAATCCAAGAGGAAGTGAACATTCCTGGAAGCGGTCGTCAAGATATAGATACACTACAACCATCAGTCTGTTCTGGGCCTTGCAACAGTCAGCAGGATATTGTTTTTTATTATCATTGACTTGACGCCCACACCAGCATATCCGTGAGACTACTGTGGAGCACACCACACGAAGAAACACCTGATGTTTTCCCGGATAATCAGCGATATGAGGCGCTTTTTATTGAAACATTCATAACGTTTTAGAGCACCTGTTATGTAAACTGCGGTCTTACTGTGGTATAAGTGGTCTTAGATCTCCCAGATCGGTGGTAATGACTGATATTGCGTAGTGCGATGCATACTGCCACTTTAACCAATACATTTAGATCGTTAAAATAATTGCATATGCGTCCAGTTTGCAAATGTGGAGCAGGCACATATTGCAAATCGCGTAAAATAAGCAGACAAATGGCATGGGGTCGATAATTGGCAGGTGTCACGATCAAAGAATCCAACATTTGCAGCGAGGACCGACAGCACAAAAGTCGATTTATTGCCTTATCTCGATTCTTCTTCAGAATTTCAAGTGAAGAAATTTGTACGATTGAAGAGTAAAGGCTTGTATTGACCACTTCAGCTGCTACATGCAGTGGTTGCTTAACCATTAAGACACTATGTGACTTTCGATAACGCTGGCTTTATGCGCACAATGAGTAAATGTAAGAAGCGTCTTTTGTTTTACGGCCACCGACCCCGAAAGCCTGTACAAATTGTTTATGTTCCTCCTGAACTGATATATTAAATTGTATGCTTACAGCTGTCTAGGATGCGAGACGGAGTGTCAGTATACCGGGCCAAGTTAGAACTTCAGAACATTAATCACATATTTGGGTACAGTGTGGAAATATTGAGCGATGTCTAAGTCCAACGTGGTTACATTTCGGAAGGTTAACAGCAGAGGAATGATATTTAACTGCCCTACATTAAGTCTTATCTACGTACATACACACCGTCACACATCAATACACACATACTAACACACACACACATGCACACCCATATACACATACAAACAAACACAATTGCACACACACATTAAAATATATATACATATATATATATGCATATATATACATAAAGATACATATGGATGTACATATATAAAGATGTGTGTGAGTGGGTGTGTACAAGTACATATATACATTTTTGTATATATATATTTAGTATATATATATATATATATATATATAGATATATATAGATATATATATAGATAGAGATATACATATATAAATATATATATATATATATATATATATATATATATATATATGTATATACATATATATATAAATATATATATGTATATATATATAAATATATATCTACAATATAAATATATATATATATATATATATATACATATGCATATGCATATACATTTATATATCTAAATGCATGTATAAATTTATTTATATAAATAATTTTAAATATATATGCTTAGATATATGTATATAGCCATATTAATGCAAACAAACCGTATATATACATGTACATATATATATTGAACTATATGTATGTATATATATGTACAGTTATGTGCACATATGCTTATGTATATCCATCTGTAACTCTATTCAATAATTCATGGATGTCTACACATATATAATTTTGTGTATACATATATATATATGTGTGTAAATATCTTTCATCTAAAGTTGTGTTCGAAAAATGACATGCTTGCTTTCTTGTTAGTCAAGGTCCCCTAGCCTGATGGCTGCGGGCGCTGTTTACATGTTACTGATATTCAATAGTTTCGCCTTCAGGTCTAGGGGACCATAGTAGATTGAACTGGACGGGCATCCCAGATTTGGGATGCTCCAATCACAAGCCGTGTCTCTCGGTCACTCTCGGTACTTTTGAGTCGCTGTCTCTCATTGGTCTATTCTACAAGTTCCGAAGAACTTGTCCAACCGGCCGAGTGATTTTTATGAGCCGGGCACACATTCTACAACACTCCGATTTGTTGTTTCACGCTGAGCGGCACCGTTT